>JAUBOD010000947.1:880044-910655 GCA_032353885.1 Nothura maculosa
AGCTAGGGAAATGGTAGAAGAAGGAAGAACTAAATCCTTTGAGCTATCCCAAAAGAAACAAGTAAAAGGTTCTCTCTGAAAGAAGAGAGATGTCTCCAGCAGGACAGCACATCTCACGAGCATTGACCCAAAATGTGCAATCTCACCAAACGCATTGTCTATTTTTGCACACTTGCCTGATATCCATCATTTCTAGATGTTCTAAATGTCATGTTTACCATATTTCAGAAATTCTGAGATTAAAAACATAACTCACATATTATACAAACATAAGAGGAAAAGGAATTTTGAAACAAATAAAATTCAATGCAAATAATTTAGAGAATGCCTCCAGGAACTAGAGCTTCCTAACAGTGCCAGATAAAAATGGAAGACTTTGTTTTCCAAGAACAGACGAGCAGAACACCAAGACAGAGCAAGGAGGCAACAAGTACATGAAATACTTTAAATTATGAAAAGAAAACATGAACTGCAAGTTTCATATATGTCTTGGGACTCTAGGAACGTGCCAAAAAGGACAAATTTATTTACTTTTCATCATGGGTAAATAAAGAAAAACCTAAACTTTCCAGAGATAAGAAAGCAAATAAAATTTTGCATGACCAGAATGAAACCTGGCATAACAGATACTCAGTTTTTGTTTGATGCATTTGGCTCCAACTGGCGGTATACCTCACCTCCTGATCTGCCAGGAAGTTTCTTTTAAAAAGCCTGGCCTTAAGAAGTGCATAATAATCTAAAGTTAAGGACAAAGAACTTGCATATCATTTAAAACTGCATTCATCTCTTGGGACATTTCATGCATTGTTGTGTTTATTAACAAGAACAGCGGCTCTCCTGCATTCCAGGAGGAAACTGAATTTCAGCCACATACACACACACAGAAAAAAGCTAATATATAGGAGACTAAAGAAGACACTAGGAGACTAAAGAAGACACTTTCAGAACTGAACAGGCACTGACACTTGAGTCAAGAAGAAAGATGAAGATGTTCTCCCCATCCTGCACAGCTCTTGTCACTATACAAGTGCTGGAGAGTCAAAGGCCACGGTGCTCTCTTTCCGATGACTGCAAGAACAAATGGAGGCTTCTTGGGCTTCTGAGTTAGTTACACATCGAGAAGACCTTCAGCACCACCTGATGAAAAGACCATTATCAGAGCCTGCTGACTGATTCCCACTGGGGTTGACTCAGGTCACTCTTCAAATGCATCAATTTAAAACCCAGCTCAAATGAGGAATTCTAAATATCTCATGTTTTGTCTACCGGAAAAGACTGGTATCTGATCTTCCGGACTCTCTAATCCGATTAAGAGTAAGTTGTGGTAATACGACATTAGGAATTCAAAACACAAACCTTAGAAAATAATTTTAAAAGCAGCTATAAAAGGAACATGAAATGAATAAAATCAATTACCAAAATTATTTTTTAAATTAAAGCTTCTTTTCTTTTCCCCTAATTCTTCTTAGAGGCAAATAGCTCCTATCAATGATGTAGTTAGTACTGGGTTATTTGCAAAAGTTTTGCATTGAGGGTGAAATATCTATTATGTCAGATACATCGCAAAGGGTTTTGCCTCTTCAATGCTTTACAGAGTTTTTTGTTGCTGTTTTACATATAAGGAGTATTTTCTTTACATTGCTTTGTGCTAAAATCGATGATAAAACCACAGTTCACCACCTGTATCCCCTGCATGCATCCTCTGTGCCATAACACTCATTTAAAACAGCAAGTGTGAAGCAGCAAGGGTTCAGAGCAGTAGTACTCTAGGTCATTTCTGCATGCAGCACATTGTTCAAAGCACAAATCAGAGGAGAATTTAAAGAAAGAGATAAAACATGCCCCGATGACCAAATCAGGCAGTAGAGTCTACTTATTACTGCTTCCCAAAACAGAGTAATGCCCATTTCAACAACGAGTCAATAATGAGATCTTTCAAATACAGGCACCCCCAGCACTGCTCAGAGCAGGGACAGGAGTTGGCATTATCCTGGGCTACCCCATAAGAACAGCTGGGCTCTTGCCAACCTTCCCCTACTCCCTAGTGCCCCTTTCATTTGACAGAGGCTGGAGAGGGTCACAGACACCCAACCAAGATCCCCGATAAGAGCCGGGGCCCCTCCGCAGGGAATTGGTTAATTAACCCTTTCCTTTCTCGGGCTGCTCATGCTCTCCATCACACACACCCAGGTCACATTTAAACGGCTGCTCGACACTCAACTCCTCGTGACCTCAAGGAGTCTACAAATACTTATTGCTTCTGACAGGCCACGTATTTAGATTGATAAATGTTACTCTGTTTGGATGAAAAAGGAATTTCTATTTTCATTTCAGTTAAAAACAATGAAAACCACTCAGCATTTCTTCATGCCAAATATAGGTACTTTAATTTTAAATTTTGGCTGAAATGCTCATTAAAGTGATCTATGTAGTCTTATCTTTTATACCCAGAGGGTTCCTTTAGTATTTGCCTTTACATCTTTGCCACTTTAACAATTGTTTGTATTGAAACTAGTTTTGTATTCAATATCTCCTGTCCATTCTGTGGCATAAGGAGTCTAGCTATGCCATACCTATATTAGACAAAATTTTGCAAATACAAGGGCTGCCTTCATAGAGCCTGCTGCTGAGGAGATGCCTAAAACACAAGCATGGGGAAAAAAAAAGTTAAGCTGAATAAATAAGAATATTTTATTGTAAGAGTAATCTGAAATAGACAAAGAAAAATGGACAGATGATGTGGTCTTTTTCTTTTTTTTTTCTTAACAATGTGAAATAATTCACTTTAAAAGGGGGACAGGCACGCTTAGCTAAAGTAATTGCCAGCACAACTGTGCCATTTGCTGTTCAAGTTCCCCAGTAACGTGTATGCACAATGAGATAAACTCAGGATTAAAATCTTAAAACAAGGAGTCTGTGAATAGTATTGTAGGTTCCATCCCATTCATTCCCATTACCTAAAGTCACTGTTATGTTCTGCTGTCATCTGCATTCGCAGCACAATGTCCCAAAGTCATCTCAGAGGTACAGGAAAACAAAAAGTGGCACAGTAATGTCCTTCTTTCTATCAGAATGTTAATGGAGTGTGAACTAGAGCAAATGAGCACAAGGAAGAACATTTGCAGCAAATTTTATTCAACAGCAGTTCAAGCTATCGCACACCAGGAAATGAAAATAAGAGGTGAAGAGTACATATTTTATTATTTCAACAACCTACTGTACTAATGGAATAAAAACCTTTCCTTGTGAAAAGACATCATTACTCTATGCTGACCATACACTTTCTCTGACCAAAAATGAATCAATACAAAGCTGAGTCTGCTTCAATATCCACAAAATGAATTGACACTTGAAAACAACCAATACTCTTCTACTATATTTCACAGACCTATTTTACAGCTTCTACTTTATGACTCAGGTTAAAATGAAGTATCTACATTATGTGAGAAATTTTCATTCTCTGACCTTGATGGCTATTGAAGTTATCAGACATTTTTTTGTTAAACATTTTTAACCTGCAACATACGGCCATCCTGCTTTTCAGCAACACAGATTCATGCTATTCTTCTATCTATTGTGTTAACTTTAAAGTATTCAAATAAAAACATTTTCAACATACAAAAATAAAGGTAAAAGTAAGGAATTGGCTGGGATTTGCCAATACTCATACAACATGATACATGGGATTGGGGGCAAGATCATTGAACAACCTCTTACAAGACCTTAAATACATTATCCACAAGGTGGATGGAAATATTTTTCAATTACATGCAGTGGTTGATTTTTTTAAGTAAAATAAAGCTTGTACAGCTGTATAAACATCAGTGAAATATATATTACTTTTTTTTCTGTCATTTGGACTTTCAGACATCCAGCTCTGCAAGAGGATTCTTCATTTCTAGAACTCTACAGTCAGACCATGGTATGGCATTTCATACAGGAATTACTATTCAGTTTAAGGAACCCTGAGCCACGCAAATACATCCCATTCCTCCCTTCATGACAAATCGATACAATATAAACCTTAAGCAAGGGACAGCAGCATTTCTAGTGAAGCTCTATGCGTCGCCCAAAAGCCATAAGGGTGGGCCCAAAACAACAGGAACCACAGAACAAATTTCTATTGCTCTCCTTTAAAGTCCATCTACACTATAACACACATATTACCTTAACAAATTGCCCTTCCACTGACCCTCCTTTTCATTTCTTTGCAGTTCCATTGGATTTATCTCCCTCGTTCCCTAGGTTCCCAATGGTTCAAAGCCATGCTTTCCAAATACACGCACCTTTGCACAGCGTGCTCCCCTTCCCTCTGCAAGCCCAAATCCTCCTCCTCACCTGCAGTAGCTCTTGTTCAGCACTGCGCCAAACAGGCACCCTGGCCCTGCATGAACAGCTCATCCCTGTATTTCCCTGTCCCCTCACGACACTTTGAAAGTACAGCTACAAAGACAGGCTCATTCCTTACTCTCTCATGCCAATGGTAGCTGGTAGAACATGAACATTAGATATAAAATTGCTAAACATTAGCATCACGAATGACCAGGTTTGAAAGCAGCTGGTCACAGGTTAGTCATCAGCCAGAGTCTGACCGAAGACATAACTACTGAAGGGTCACTCTGTAGCAGTGGCTATAACACAACCAAATCAAACAACCTTGCTACAGAGAAAGGCACATCTCGGTGGGGTTTTACTTTTTAAAGGACACTCAGCTAAAAGGAAATTAAAGAGAACAATTAAAAGGCTAAAACAATTACCTATGCCAGGGAGACTTTATAAGATACAGCCCATATCAGAAGCCCAAAGTAAAAGCACAGCACGAGATTAAAACACTACAGTCTTGTGCATCCCAGGGTCCCTGCTCCTCCACTTCCAAAATGCAGGCTGAGGAAGAGGTGGTGAGACATGAAAAAAAGGTTTTTTCTAAAGAGAGATCATGTCCAAAAAGGAAAAAGAATTAATGAGTGGGAAAACAAAAGCTTATATGAATCGCATATTCAGTCCAATACAGGGAATAAGTAAAATCCTTACACTTAGTATTTTGAAGCAGAAGTATTATGATAGTATTATGAAGCAGAAATGAGGAAAAATAGAATACCTCAGTCTATACTAAAAGACAATAAATATCAAAAGCAAGCATACCAAAAAATAAAACTTACCAAAAAATCCTAAGTTATTTACATTTAAAACAGAAACATTTACCAAAATAACAGTCTGTTCTTCAAGCGACAGATCAATACCAAGTTATAAAGAACAGGATCTGAGAGAGAGGCGCTGCGAGAAGGAGCAAATGTTGAAAGCAAGCATTTAGTGACCTCTGCTAATCAGGCTTTGAGTGAGAGCTTGAGCAGTCTGAGAAATGTTTGATACGCACTGACCTACTTAGGATGTTAGCAACGAATTTAAAGAAAAAAAAAAAGCCCAAATTCCAAAGCTGATCAGCAAACCAGTGCTCCCCTCCATTTCATACTGTTATTAATAACGCAGACTCCAAAATGACCTTAAATATCCTGTTTCTGCCAAAAATTTAGCTTCTTTTGAGGCACAAAGTGTTGATAAACATTCGCACCTGCAGTAGGTGCAGGACACTGGGCCCCCAACCTGTCCGCTCAGCCTCTGCCATGCGAACACGCTGGCAGGGATCACACCAGCCCCAAACCTGAACAGGCTCCACGGACCCTCGTGCCCATGGCGTCTGCATGAGCTGCCCATGGCGTCTGCGTGAGCTGTGGGACACTGAAATGCGGCCTTCCCACCCAGGGCCACCACAGAGACATGGAGCCGCGTGCGCGCACCTCACGAGCGCAGCAGGGCCAATTTCCAGCTCTACTGGTTTCTTTTGCCTTTAGGTCAGGCGTTTGTTGCTAAAATTATGTTTCTGACCTCTGCAGGATGGAGGTTTCATACAGCAGAATCCAAGAGAACAGTCACCAAAAGTAATGCCAGCTACCCAAAACTCCTGACAGAAAAAAACCCTAGATTTTCCAGTGACAAGAGAGGATGAGTAAGTCCAGGAGGAAGTTTAGAGGGCAACTTAAGGACTGAATGGCCTGATGCCCTGTGTCAGACTGCAAACTCTGAAATTACCTAGGCAATAAAGGCAAATAATTAAAGAAAAAAAAAAGAAACACTAAAAAAGCAGACTAGCATCTTCTACATTAAGAGTTACTGAAAGAAGAAGAGTAAATATTTGGTCCTAAAAAAAGCTGATGAAAATTACTACAGCTCTAGCAGGAAAGTAAACACTGCTGTGACCTTCTTGGATAAATGGTATAGAAGCAGTGGATTAAAATGCATGGAAGTTACTTGCCATGTAGTTTTCCTGGGAGCAGAACAGGATGGGAACCAGGAGCTCCTACATCCACAAAGCTGCAGTGATTGCTGCCCTGCAGATCCTGTGTGACCAAAATGCAAGAGCTTTTCCGTCAAATACCAGCTTTCTGGGGCAGGAATGGCTGATAGAAGCACATTGCGCTATTAGCTTATCCTCAGGATGGGAGTCCAACACTTAGATTATTATCTACACTGAAAAAAGATAAAACACATGGTCTGGCCAAAAGGCACATTCCTCCATTGGCTCATCACACAGCATCTTCCTGTCAAAAATGTCCCAAAAGCCACCCAACAGAGACAGCCTGAAGCAACTAAGGTAATAGTGGAACTACATTCTGGCAGCTAAAATATCTGAAAAACATGCATAAGCCACCACCTATCCTCTCCAAATACATTTTAAGAAGAAGCTTTTTAAATTAAAGACTAGTTTTATTGCACCCTCGTTAATACCTGTGGTATGGGTTCCTTTGCATAGAGGCTGTGCAGGGCACATGCAGATGTTCCATACGCAGTGGCACACAACTCTCTCCACTCGCAGCAGCAGGACAGTGCAATGTTTTAATGCTGCTCTGCTGAGTTTTGCCCTTCATTGGGGATTTTTTGGCAAACAACCAGAGACAGTTAGCAAAATCTGAAATACACATAGCCTATTTTTGGATCATGAGCTCTGGCAGGCAGAGACCATTACTCGGTGTGTATCTATACAGGGAGCACCCAGCTCAATAGGTTTATGCTGCTACAGCGTGGCTCTGGTATGACATAGACACGTGCAATGAGGTTTGCTTGTACTCAGAAGCAACAAGGCAAGCAAAGGGAGGAAGGAGAAGGAAAATTCCCAAATCAACAGCGCTGGTTCCCAAAGGGCTGGAACTCCCCAATAGGCTCTGGAGGCTTTTTTAGAGGCAGCAGCTCCCAGTGCAGCTACAAACCCCGGAGAAAAGGGGAGAAGAAAGGCTGCCACACTGAGCTGAACAAGCAAGGAAGATGGAGAAGGCCCTAAGATTAAGTCAAGGACACTTTTATTGTATTGGCACTAAAATCTCTAGGCTGTGGGACTCTGTATATATGCACAGAATGTGGTAAAGAGGAACATTAATTACATTATTGCAAATGTGATTCTGTTGCCAGAAACAGCAGCCTTTCACCGCTCTAAGGCTTACTTACAACAATCCTGTAACTCCCAAGAGCAAATAATTTTATGCCGCCATTTCCTCTTTGAAGCCTGAAATCGGCTTCAGGAGCTACTCTAGGGTGAGTAATAACGTGTGTTTTCATACTGCAGGGAAGTTCCAGTTAAGATTTGGATCGTATTATATCAGACATGCTCGAATGCTGAAGATGGACTGTTTGCTCCAGAGACTTTGCCCTTATATTACACCATAAATTATTGGGAAAAGAACAGGAGCTAAGGACTGTTGAGATCTTATGGGATGGTTAGAGCATTAACAAAGTCATAACCCAATATCCTTAACCCCTGGCCAAAGCTTAATCCAGCAAAAACACAAACCATTTAAATATGCGTGCCTTCTATCTGCAAATATTTTTTGTACACATACCAAGAGTTCTCATTTAATATTCCTTTCCTTGCTTGAAAAGGTAGGATGTCACATTGGGCATAAAAAGAAAAAAGTATAATATTTTTCATCTTCTATAAATGTATTCTTCCCTGACTTTGCTTAATGTTCCTGCAAAGACACATTCTTCCTCACTAAAAATCCAGGTAGCAAAATATGTATAAATTTGTGTAATAAAAAGCCTGATCTTGTGAGACACTGAGCGGAGCTTCAGTGTAAGACAAACCCACCAGCAAAGCCTCTGCCTAAGCTGATGGAAAAGAAAGAACTAGGGGAAAAAAAGACCTTTTCACCAGTAGTCAAATATTTAGCACTTCTTAATGCTAAATGCTCCAAACTGCAAGTTTCTTCATCCGAAAAAGGAGGGCTCAGCCATTTCTCCAACACCTATTGAAGCACAAAGAAGGTTGGCTTGTTTATAATTAACCACCCTTTGAAGTATTTCTGAGGGCTGATCATAGGCTTAGGAGCCAGAAGACTGCAATGGGAGTTGCCAATCCCATACAAGCACATACACCTTGTGGTATACATTTGCTGCCATGCACATACCATTTCATAAATTACACTCGATATGCACACATGCAGATCATCTCAAAGGCAGCTCAGTCTTCAGCTAACTTATTTACATCCACTTGTCAAACAGAATTACCCAAGTAACACAATGTTTAAAAAGCTATAATGGACACACCTTGCATGTTGGAAGGACTACTCTAAAACAACTGCTTAGTCAGTCTACCATACAGTCAGGAAATGTTTTAAAATTTCTCAAGAATTTTGTGTAACACCAATCTAAAAATTTTTCTTGTTAACCTGAAAGAAAAACACAGAGCAGTGAAAAAGGCTAAATGACATATAATTGTTGAGATTCAACATCAGGCAAGAGCCTTAAATAAGTAACAATAGCATAAATATTAGGTCACAGTTGCCAATAATTCATGAACAGTTCAAAATAAAACAACATATTTTGGAGAAACTTGTTTTGCAGGGGTCTGTAGTGACCCATGAAAATTCTCACTTTAACATATTCTAAAGGATTTCACATAATGCTTTCCAATGCAAACTCCATATTTCTCAAGTGGAATTGCACTCCACTATTTCCGTCAGAGCACATGTAACACGGTAACATTCATAATGCATAGCAGCCTACCAAAGTACACATGTATTAATTTAACTTTTAGTTTTACATTGCATTTGACAAAGTTTGGCATACTCTGATGATCCTGTTTCACTACCTCTATTTACTTTTCCTTATCTCAACTGCACCAAATGCCCGATTTCCCTATATTTTAAATAGGGAACCATTTCATTCACATTTATTATGAATGGCATCCCAGACATTTATTTGCCTGTTTGCCAGTCTTTTTTAAGAAGACACTTTACAGATAAGTTAACATGACATACTGATTCAGCAAGTTTTCCAATCATTTTCACTCCTTTTTCTAAGTCATGTTCCTTTCTTTTTGTCTCAGCTCCTTTTTTTTTTATTTTTTGAACGTGTTAACTTAGATTCACTATTGCAAATGACCCCTAAAATTACAGGTATAACAATGAAAAGCACAGTGGCTTCTAGTGTTACTTCTTTTGTTAGGAAATTGAATGATGAAGTGAATTCACATTAAGCTTTCAGGCAAGGTACATGACAAGTCAGTACTGCAACACCCATACTCTGCCTTAGCACAAGGGCACCAGCCACAAACAACTGAAAATATGAGAGGAGGAAAAATCCCAGGTGAGAATCTTGCAGGAAAAGGAACATCACTGTTGAACACTGGCTTGGGAGAGACTGAGAATGATGTGAGCAGAGAGAAATAGATTTCTCCCACTATTGCAGTAGTGTTAGAATATTTTATATTATTAAGGATTAATCTTTAATTATATTGTAATATAGGCAGAAAAAAATCTCAAAAATATTTTAATTACTGGTGCTAAGTGCAGTTGCAGGTTCTTGTTCTAGAAGATTTTTGAGAAGTTGGTACTTTCAACAGCTTCATACATCTTTTCTTTTTACTCATCCAGGTCATCTGGATCGAGCGAACATCTAACACTGTTCAACTCTGCACGTACTTGACCTTTTTATCAAGGGGAAGATGTGTCACAAAGTGAACACTATGTGGACCCTTTCACTGTACTGCAGCCTTGCACAGCAAGATACAGGACCTCATGATCCTGATGATCCAGCTGATCTTCTTTCCATCCCATAGAACTTTTCCAGCAGCACTGAAACTGCAATACTTAGTTGTATACTCATGCAAAAGATACATTATCAATTCCAATTTTAAATAGAAAAATTAGCATGGGATTTTCAGAATCCCCACTGGTATGTCTTCATAAAAAATACACAATAAGAATATCACCATCTCAGATTCCTGGATCATATCCTCTGCAAGCAAGAATAAGCTTCTAGCCACAAAATTTATACTATTGCCTTTGGTTTTCTGAAAAATATTAAAATAGAAACACCACAACAACATTCTTTAAATACTAGCAGCACTACTGAAATTTGTATAGCAATATATACAGTACAGCCATTTATGAATTTAAATGCATCTTTCTCAGACTAACACGAAAGTTTAATGTTAATAGCAATAGTATTAAATTTCCTTAATTTAACATTCATTAAAAAATGGATTAATGCTAAATATATATATATTAATTCTACTGTTATTTCCATTATTAGTTCATAAGATTCAAAGGGAAATAATGGCATCTTTTCTGCATATCCTGCACACAGCCAACTAGTGCACTGTACCAAGGAAAGAGTGATTGAGACTCATACTTGATATGTCTTTCATTCTACAGTCTAAAAATGGAAGCAAAACACAGAAACATCAAAAAATAATTAAAGTTCATCAACATGTACACAGCAATAATCTGTGCTGGAAGGAACCCTAAGATTATTGCTCTAGGAAAAAACATTTTCCCCAAATCAGAGGTTCACTTTTCTTACTTCTCATCAGTCTCTCTACTGTTCCTGTTCTCAAGGAGCCTACCAGAAACTGCTCATTTATGGATTCATGCATGGAGATGCACCGGAGCAAGCTATTCGATTGCTTAAATTCTGTATTTCATAGGTCCCTGCCCCATTCCACCTCTACAAGATTAATTATTATGGAGAAAACTGCTTCTCTGTCTGCTGAACTGCTGTCACACTTATTGGGAAGGCAACCTTGGGAAGAACCAGGTACGGCCGCATGTTCTTTGCAGCTGAGTGGCAGGAAGCTCTTTAAGCCAGCGAGCTAATATACATGTTCCTGCACAGCAGTGATATGCCCCTAGACATGTGTTCTAACAACAACAACAAGCCTCGCAAACACAGCTTTTTGGGCATCTTCATATTGCTTAAGTGTTTTGAGAATTTCTCCATAGTAACTTGCTCTTCTCGCAGTCAATATGATGCATCATCTTTCAGTTCAGCAGATGTTTCTTCTTATTCTTTTCTCTAAGATACATTATTTAGTCTACATTAATCCGTATAGCATTGGCTCTGCCATCTGTTAACAGAGGCATACCAAATATCAAAATCCTTTTATGCGTGTGGGCAACATTCCTCACATTTGCTGCTTCTCCCAGTTGGGCTCACCTGCCTTTTCAGGATAAAACCTGAAAGCCTCCTTAAGCTGTGGAGGTCTCATTCACACAAGCAACCCAAAGCACTCATTGTAACCTCGAGCACTTCTCACCATTAATAAAGATTCCAAATCTGCCCACTAATGACAGCATCACTTTCATGCTTACCTTTGCTTCGGTTCAACCACACTGAAAGAGACAGGCACAGCTGTGTTAAATACTCATAACATGCTATCATCTCCAAAACTGTAGGGATATGAATGGTGTTAATGTCTAGATGGATAATGTACAGTAACACTTCTACTTTGTTTTAAAATCCCTCATGTTGCAGCTTGTCTGGATTTTAAGTTCATGAGCCTGAAGTGGAAAAGAGCCAAATAAAGGAATGGATTTGTATTTCAATAATTAATGTAAAATAGAGAAGTAATCCTAACGGCAGACAGTGCTGCACAAAAGCTCTTCCATTGATTTTTCAAGTTTCCTAATCACTTAAGTCCTAAGGCACTTAATTTAGAAGAGGTGGTTTGAAATTCCCTCAGGAAGAGAAAGGCATTTCCTCAAAATCACACTTCCAGTGTCAGCACTTGACTCACTTTATTCAGTGCTATTCAAGACACACGGGCCTTGTTAACATTCCCCTATTAGCTGGCTGGCGCAGCAAAACCCTCAACACACTCATTCTCCTGGATCCCATTCTGAGGTACTTACTGCTCCCCATACACTACATGGAGCACCAGGATAAAAGAACCTTCTGAATCCCGCTATAGGGACAGAAGTTCCTAAAAGATAGGTCTTACGGTACCTAAACTTTAGGCATATAGTACTTCCTCAACCCTATTTCTAATACTGCAAAACCTGTATGATCCAAAGTATTATCTCAGCATCAACTGGCCTAATTCTTAGCTCCCCCTAAGGGGCTCGCCATGCATTTCAATTGCTGCCTCTCCTCTCTCTGCAGATGTAACATTGGGATATCAACTTTTGGTGGCTCCTGCTATGATGGTTCACCGTTTGGGATTTTGAGGGGGAAAGGACTGAAATACCCCTTTTATGACACCTCCATTTTATGTCAGTTCTAAATGTCAGTTAGCAAGATGACCTAACCAAGGTGCAATACTAGCAGATGGAAGGCTTCCAAAAAACCTGTGCTTGTCTTCCAACTCATGAACTTTAATGAGCTTCCCCTGCAGCTTTTTGAACTCTGAAGGGGTAGTACTGAAAGTCAAAGATCCCCAAGGGCTGAGCAGAGCCTCTGGTTAGGAAAGGCAGCCCTGTAATTACCAACAGCCTTTTGCCAGGCCTGGGAAAGTCTGTGGATGGGGCGAGACACTGTGAACATCAACATCCCCCATGGCTTTGCGGAGCCAGATGTTGCAAGAGAGAGGCTATTACCTCTTGTTGCTAGAGCTGCATGTGGGCTCTTCCAAAGGGATGCAAGATCAGGAGCAGCCACCACTCTGCCAGTCACCGCGGCCACTGTCCCGGTGGCTTCATCATCAACAGGAAGGAAAGCGCAGGCTCTAGGCAAATCTGGGCGCTCACAGCTTCTCAAGAGCAAAATTACATGTTTGGCTTGGAAACACAACTGCATACCCTCTGATAATGGGGCCAAACAACACCAGAGAAGGGCTTCTCTGAAGAAATATATCATCTGAAGCAGGAGGCCAACAATACCTGCTGATTCTGCTAAAAGGTTATGTTTTACTGAGTAAAAAGGAAATCCGGAGCAGTACTCCAGACAGGAAAACTGAAAGCCAAGCAGCAAATTCCAAATGTTACTCTGCTACTTCCACTCAGACTCCGTTATGGACGTGATTAAACAGAACCCAGATTCTGGAGGAAAGCAAACACCACTAATACACCTTAATATGGGAGGGTTAGAAGTCCAACTGATGTAAGCAGTAAAATACATCTATTCCTGGGAGACATAAGGTTTATCTTCTAATCAATCAGACATAAAAAATGTCTGATTGATTAAAAAATCAGAACAAAGACATAAAATACAAAAAAAAAAACCCATCATTTGCAGAATCTGTGTTAATTAACCACAGCAACTTGTCTCCTTCCAAAGAGAAACTTGGGAAAGTTCTGTTTCTGTATTTCCAATTTCCAGAATAATCTCTAATGAGACAAAGACAAGCATACATAGTTCTTCTGTGTTCTGTGTAATCAAAGAACCCTTGAATAAAGTTTCATTTAAATTACGCTACATGAAACTATATGTTACGGAGAATGGATGATTTAACTAGTACTGAGTTTAAACCCATGCTACAAGCCCCTTCACATTATCAGATAATGAACATACTGCAGAAAGTCTGTTTTTCACTAAGTAAAATTTTATGCAGTTCTATAAAAATGGATCCTCTAGAGAACTTAAACTTTACCTCTCCTTTTCTCCACTAGATGAAGTTTAAAACTACAATTTTACCTACACATCTGTAATTTGGTAGTCAGGGAGAAGTAATTATCAGAAAAGTAAAGTCACAACATATTTATTTGGCAAAACACCTTCCCAGCTAGAGAGGAAGAAAAGCAGTGCAAACTAAAGCTACAGGTTCATCCTTTCAATGCAGCCATTTAGTCCAAAATAGCACAATGGGTTCTTTACTGAAGATGTGTAACTGATTTTAACATACTCATCCATCTAAGTTTTACTTCAGTAGACATCTGTCTAGCATATAACCTCCTCCTCTCCTACCAAGCCCCTTTAAAGGCAATCTCTCTCAGAACAACTGCCTTTACAAACATATATGATTTATGTCAGAGGTGCAATGTTTGAGTGTTGAGAGAACCATTTACAGACTACTATTGATAAATTTCAGATAAAAGCAAAACCTCCCTATCTTTCAGCAAAGCAAAAATCCATCTAAATCTACTCCAAGAATTAGAATCCAACTTTTGTTTTAACATGTAGTTCAAGTACTGTTTATATAGCTTCAAAAAGGAACATATCTTAGTACTGCAGAGAGTTTTGAAGATGAAAGTGCAGCACGGAAAGACAAATGAAGTTCTTCAGAGCTCCTGTGAGAGATGAAATGTCTAACTTTAAATGCTCAAATGCTTTCAAAATAAACAACAAACAGAAAGAAACATTTCATGGAAATATAGTGGCTTTTTAGAGCAAAACAAAGAAATATCAGTAGGCAGGGATGCGCAAGAGATGAGGGAAACCGTACCCGCTACGGCACAGAAATTAACGTAGGCTCAATGATTCCTCCAGACATTTCAAAGTTCAGAATGGGTCATTCTATGATTCAGAAGCACTTGAATATATGACTGCACGGTAGACAGGGTCCTAGTCTGTAAAACCTTTAGCAGTGGGAGCTGAAGCATATGCTGGACATAGGGGATGAGCAGCGAGGAGCATGGGAAGCCCTTCCAGCCTGGAAGCGCAGGTGGGAGCAGACACCAATCCCCCCTCCAGTTTCTTCCTCCCCAAAGAGGAAGCAATTGCTGGAGGATATGAAACTGGTGAACCCTGCCATGAGGAAAGACCCAACACCCATCTTGCTGGTTCTGCTGGGAGTGCATGCTTACTTGAACACCACAAATGGAAGAAGTTGATATAGGTGCCACTAATACAGGAAGCCACATGTGATAAAGGACCATCACATCAGATCCGGTCACAAGCTAGAATGGCACACACTTTGGGAATCTCTTCTTAAGTGAAGTTAGAGATTAACCTCTCCACCCAGACGGGCATGGAGATGAGCTGCACTGTAGCACAGTTGTAACTGTCAAACAACACTGACTGAACACCTTGCAGATCTACTATTCTGTTACTCACAATAATGAAGTTTATCCTACAAAGCATTAATTGCTTTCTTTTGATTTAAAGGAGTCTAATGGCCCAACTAAAACAATGTTAATGTAGTAATGATTGAATTTCTATGCAAAAATAACCCAAAAACATTAAAAGAAGCTTTGCCAACCAGCATTCTGCTGTGCTGGAATGTCATTTTACACTCCTGCGTTGCTTCTTACACGTAACTTAGTAACACACTAGGTTAGGTTGGTATTTGTGCTACT
The DNA here is from genome assembly GCA_032353885.1 of Nothura maculosa. NCBI lineage: Eukaryota > Metazoa > Chordata > Aves > Tinamiformes > Tinamidae > Nothura > Nothura maculosa. The sequence continues at coordinate 895,548 of JAUBOD010000947.1, forward strand.
GAATGCATGCAGTGCTAGGAAACACACACATAGACATACACCAACTGAACCAATTATGCTGCGGGACCCTTGAATTTCATATTCTTTGAAAAGTTATGTTTTTTAACTGTATAGGCTTAAAATTAATTAGTGCAATTTCCTCCTTCAGAATCCACAGTCATTCTATACAACTTAATGTGCCTGCTTGTAAACATCATCATTTTTATTGCTCCTCAGGCAACCCACACCCCCAGCCTTCAAGCATCAACATCTAGCAGTGAGCACTGCTTTTGACAGGCTGCTTTGTTCCTTGCTCATATTTATCATTACACTAGCATTTGGCCCAAAGGCATCATCTCAACCACATATGCATTTGTGGTCTAAGAGAACTTGCAAAGCCTTGTCTGGCACGCAATGAATGTAGCCATCATTCCACAGACGTTCAAGGGGAAAAAAAAACAGAATTCCTGTTTATTTCACTTCTTTACTTGAGATTTACTGCTTACTTCAAAAATTAATTTAAAGGGACTAAGATACTATAATTAGTGTCACAACAAATTTAAAAGAGTTGTATCACACTTACGATCACAGATGATAATCTATGCTTATAATTGCACATGATAAAAATTTCTAATAGAAGTTTCTCAACATGCTAGACAACGCCAACCTTAACATCTAGATATGAAACTTGCACCTACAAGTATACTTGGAATCTTTTCAAATCAAGCTTAACATAAGGGCAGAAAAATAATGTCTTCTTCCCTCTCAGCATTTCATCTCTTTACCTTTTGGGAACTTGTCTTTCTACACAGACATCAGACAGACATCACCACACTCATCAAAATACACGCGAATGCTGATTGTGGTCCTAACACACAATGAATTCTGCACATTTATATATAGTTTTGAGGGATGGAGAAAAAAAAGAAATAGCAAGGAAAAACTAAGTTATACCACTTTATCAACAGAGACATGCTAGGGGCCACATGTTTCTGTGAAAGATCATTTTGACATCCTCCTAATGCCATAAAAGCACCTTCTGTATTGACCAGATTCATTAGGAGAAGCAGGATAAGCTGGGAATAAGACCAGGTTGCAAGGGGTAGAATTGTTACTTCACAGATCCACAGCAGTTTCATGTATTTTCTAATCTGCTTCTTGTCCATCAGCATGTAGGACATCACTTGTTCCTGACACAGCAAAGCACAGCTGTCACAGAGGTCAATAGGAGCACTAATATCTATTTACTGTCAAATCCAGAGAGCTAGATTTGAATGCAGTAATGTTCAATAGGCCAAGAGAAAAATATTCCAAAAAAAGTCTTTCCAAAAATGTTGTCCTTCAGATGTGAATCACATTTTTCAAAAACATCCGAGTAAGCCTTTTTGAAGAGTTCATTTTCTAATCAGATTTAATAGGATAGAATTATCCATCGTAAAGAACACAAAAATGCACAGTGAGGTAAAAGACAGATTTTAAAAGCAACATAAAACAGTTTAGTCAGCTTTAACATTGCACTAATACAATCTAATAGTCCTGTTCTGCACAATCTTCATTCATCTCCAAGTTATCATAGCCCTTACCTTTCAGAACCTCCTCACCTCTCCTGCCCACTACATAAACACTCAATCCAAAAAAACGCTGCTGCTTCTCTTGTCCCATCACATGGATGACGCCACCACTAACTTCAGAACATTTCAGTTTCTCTCATTACCATCATTATGATTAAGATGTTACTTCTCAGAGACAGAGAAAGGATTAGGAGAAGGAGTCACCACAAACAGGACACTCCAGACAGCCCTGGGACATGAGAATGACACTGCAGGGACACTGAACGAGTGCTCTGCATGTGAGACTGGAGATCATCTCCAAGTGAATCAGATACATTGACTAATTCCAAGATCATCTTGTTGGTTTTCCTCCAAATTTTATAACTTGTTTAGCTTATTTTGTCCACATGCAATCATTACTTATTTATTATATTCAGACTCTCAAAACTGGGGCCTTTGTGGATTAAAAAAAAGGGGGGTTGTAGTTTTGTAGTGCTAGCTGACCTACATTCTCAGGAATAAAATCTTTCTTTAAAGTCAGTTGTGGTTGGGAGAAAGAGCCGTGAAGTTTGCTGCATTTAGGGAAACAAATTCAAATTATCCTGTATTCCATTACTGCTTCTTCTGAGGTTGCTTTTACACAAATCTTTTGGTATTTTTGATTCAGTTCAAAAGAGGAGAACATAATTTGCTGAAGAATTCTTTGAATACTTTGAATTCAATTAGTCTAATGGATTTAATCTAATCTAATGGAATAAATAACTATGGATATGATTTAGAGTCACAAAAGGAAAAATCTTTAACAGAACCAGCAAAGAAAGTGGCACATTAGCAAACTGTGATACCAGAGCTCTAGCAGTGCCAGGAGCAAAGCTGTGTTACCTGTACTCGCTTCAGAAGAAGAAATGCCTTTGCAGACAGGAAGGGCACTACGAAACTGCTAAGGAACCATTAAACGATCACTCTCAAAAAGTTATCAACTCCATGTTTGGGAAGTTAAAAATAATCCTCTCTTGGGAAAAAGAAAAAAACAATGTCTTCATCACTTTTCAAAACTGTAAGATTTGCTCTTAATGAGCGATATTCTGTACCAAGAGGGCATCCAAGGGGTGACTCACATGATGCTATTTTTGAATGAATCAAGAGAGATGCTCAGAACATTCACTTAATAAACTTGTTTACTGAGTTCCTATATAGGGTTTCTGAGGTGCCTTTTTTAACACTTTTTCAAATTTCCTATCACCAGAAATAATAATTATACTCAACTCATAACTCTAATTTGTACTTTGTTTTAACAGTCCTACCTACATCAACTTTGAGAGGTATTTATGATAAAAGTTGCTTGTCACAGCTCTAGGAATCATATTTCTGTAGTGGGTCTAGGACAGGACTTACGGAGTTATCCTTTCATAAGGCTGAAAGAGACAAAATTAGTTTTACTTAACTCTCATATATGTTTCTACTATATATTTCCCTTGGAAGGAATTTGTTACCCAGATCCTAGCTTTGTCTTATTATTTCCCAGCAAAATATATTTACATAATGAGTCTTTTCTTTAGAAGTTTATAGCATTACTTAAAGAATAAACATCCACAACCCATGGAACATAAACCTTAATGTGGAAATCATTTTTGCTGTTCTTGGTTAATGATCATGTAGTTTTGTGCTGAAATTTCAGGAAATGTACAAAAATCATAATGTTATTCCCTGATCCTAATACCAAAATATATGTTCTAAGAGTGGTCCACATATCAATGTCAAGTATTTTAACTAATATGATATCAGCTCAGGTGAAATGCCAGGCAGAAGATCCTTTGACAATCTGATGTGCTTGACTATTACTTTTACCAAAATCTCTTTCTGAACTTTGTAGTATATATGTTTTACAGTTGAAACAATTTCCACAAACAACATTATTTTTAATTTCAATGACTCACAAAATAAATAACTATGAAATAATGCAAAACAGCCACTGCTGAATTTAGTGCAAACACGGAGACACACACATTTGATTCATCTCTCTTTGAAGTTGGTGTTACTGTCTCTGGGCATCAGCGTAGCAGCATTTTTCATATGCTGCTTTCTTCATCTAGACATTGCTTTCCTCATAGGAACTCCTCTTTAAAAGAGGCTATACTCGTTAACCAGATATATTTGATTGGACAAAACATAAATAACAAACATCTGCAAACTGGGAACTCCACTATGTGTTGCTGCTTTTCTTCTCAATTTCTTTCAATTTAAAAGAAACCTCCTCTCCTTTCCCTGTTGCCATGACCTGAAGCAGGAAGGCCCAGCAAGAATATTCTCATATGACAGCCAAGTAGTTAATAAAGGAATAAGCCAATCTGTTTTCCTGGAGATTTTCAGTATGTGCTGTCCGATGAGAACACATGATAAAAGACATGAGGTGTGCAATTCAAATAAAGTACATTTGTCAATGCTGGCTCCCACTCACTTCTCTATAGCAGAATAACCCTTTATTCCCATTCTGGTATTTCCCCATATCCCTTCCTCCTAACATATACATACAATAACACCCCCTAGGTGTCCCTGCTTGAGCAGGAAAGTTGGACTAGATGATCTCTAGAGGTCTTTTCCAACCTTAACCATTCTGTGATTCTTTGAAGTCTTACATAAAAGACATAACCAACCTCTTCTTCACTAATTGCCAGAGAAGCGAGAAATATCAGCTCAGAAATGCCTCCAAGATGAACACTGCTTGGCTGCCCCCAGCGTAAAGAAAGGGTGAAGGGTCCTAGGAGAAAATTCTAGAGAGCAGCAGTTTAAGTCATAGCAGGTTCTGATCAGATGTGAGTGACAATCAGGAATTTGGTGCCAAGAAGGTGGAAGCAACAATGTCAGTGTGTCCCAAGAGTTCCTTTGGCAACCCCAGAGTGGCAGAAGGGAATAAAATACTACGGTGAAACAGAAAACCTAAGTTACAGCTCAGATATTAATCACTTTTTCTAGGACTACTTAACCTTCTAGGCACTAAAATATAATAGGTGCTTAGGTCCCTAATAATAGGTCCCTGCTTACATTTGTAGGAAAAAAATTCTATATGCATTAACCTTAATTATCCTCACACATGCTTAGGGTAGATAAGCATCTGCTGATCAGCTGTGATTCAAGACAGACAGACTCCAGGAAACATCTTAAGTTATTTAAAAATGCTGAAAAATGAGATGTGGCCAGGACTGCAGGAGTGGCAGCAATGATGGAAACATATGTAAGTATTTTACACTTCAGACCACTGTATAAGCATTTTTAATGATGGAAGACTCCTGGAAGCATGGACTAGGCAGGTAAGATTCCCAATGACCATGTTAGTCTGGCTCCGTCTTAATTTGTCTCTGTCTCAACTCAAAGAGCCAACAATGTCTTCAACCTTCATGCTCGGTCAACAGACTGTATCTCGCCACGGACATGGCCAGGGAACATAGGCAGGGACATGAGATGGAGCCAGGCATCCTCCAGGAACAGGTACCGAAAATTTTCATGAGACGGCACCCAAGTTGGGCACGTAAATAAGAAAGACTAGATCTCATTCCAGTAGATGCCTGTGCAGCTGCAAGGAAAGCCAAGCACCAAAGCTGTGCCTCATGCTAAACTTCAGTTATTTTAACATCTGGAACAGATGTTACTCTTATTTATTCCCGTTCACCCAAAATTAATGTGCACCTATATCATAAAAGTCTTTTGGGCGGAAATCAAAGAACATCATTTTTTTGAATTATTAAATGTAAAACAAAGCTGAGGGCCTCTGATCTGCTGTGGACACAGAAACCGACTGCTTGCAGGCTTTTGTAAGTCACTAAGAATATTAATTAGGAATCCCATAAAAATGAGATACCAGTTTTGCTGCAGATTTTGTACCGCATGAGTTTTCAGAAAATAAATGTATAATTAGTTAATTGAAACAAGATTTCTCAGGTTCTATTGAAAATAATCTACATAACAAGAAAACTGTTTTTTCATTTCCCAGAAATATAAAGCATGCAGTTTTATTAATGGACATAATTTATAAGAAGACCTAAGGCAGAAACAACACAACCATGGTAAAATAGTGGTTCTTCTTGATTCTACGTCTGAATTTCACTCATACTTTGAACATATAAATTATTGACGCTGATAAAACAAAAAGTCTAAAATGAAAAAAAAAGAAATTCTTTAACAAAAGCATCTCATTCTTCAACCCTGTGTTCACAAACCTGGGGCTGTAAGTAACTCATTTTTAACCACTGCCTGAGCAAGTTCATCACATACTTACTTCATTTACACATGGTAAGGAAAATGCCTTAATAATCCCTTTGGTATGGCAGCAAACCACAAACCCTTCATCATATGCAACTGCCACTGAACAATAGTCTTTTAAAGTAAGGAGCTAGCATTACATTTTGAAGCAACAAAACACATATTAAATGTATGAAAATGTACAAATATATTTTGTATTACAAATGTATGAAATCCAATTAATAGTAAAATGGTTTGTATTAAAAAAATAATTCAACTCAACAAATACTGCAAACTGACTTCATGGCTGCTTCAGGCAGCAAAGATTACGTTCCCTCCCACCTCTTGGCATTCAGCTTACCACGCTGTGCACTCCTGCACACTTGATGTCTGAACCCTCTCCTTCATTTTCTGGGGGGAAAAAAGGCACAATTAAATAGCATCTACTATTTAGGTTCCCGGAGGAACTATGTTGAACTGTGTGAACGAACTGATGTTAATGCTGAGCATTATTGCACATAACTTCTCCATACCTACACACATAATATGTGTCTTTATGCACACCTAAAAATGCCTATGGCCATTCCACAGATAGAGGGATAACAAACGTGCAGGAGAGAATCTGCAAACACGAGCACACTGAGTAGAGAGGTCAATGGGCAGGAAATAGTAGAAGAGAAGAGCTTGTGCCAGCCTTTCCTTTGTGCACACCAGCTACTTTAATGGTGATGATGCCCTCACTCTACCACAATCCGCAGGCTTTGAGTAGTCTTGCAGCTAGACTCAAATAACTTCCACAGCCCAAGCAAAGCAGATGTATGTTTCACCAACAAGCTGCAGGAGACACAGAGATAAGATCACTTGGTCAACTAACTACACTTTGCATTAAATATTGAAATACTTACTGAGAGAGTGAAAGAGAAGAGTGATGCTGCAATCCAAGATGTTTGCAACATCTATCCATGAGGAAAAAGGTTTTGTTTTCAATTTTGCAATATTTTACAAGACAGTTTTATCTTCAGCTGACTTAAGAGCAAATCATACAGAAGGGAAGACAAAGCAATCCAAAGTACAGATAAAAAATCAGGCTGAATAAAAATAAAAAAAGGTAACAAAATAATAGAGCTGTGTTATCATATCCAGTCTCTGCTAGTAGACTTCGTACACACTAACTTAAGCGAGTAACCTCTGTACCAGTGCAGCACAAGCTCATTGCAGGATGTGAACAAAGGCTGAAATACTTTTTAAACTCTTTTTATTTATTTTACACTGCAAAATTTTATGTGTTTTTTTTCAAAGCTAAAACAGGCATTTTAAAAAAAAAAGAGGTGATCCATTTAGAACATCTCAGAAGGGTGATACTGCTGGCCTTCTACATGAAGATTTACAGAAATCACGAAACATCATGCCATATTTTTTCATTCATTATCCAAAGATATTTTTCACGTTCATAGAGATGAGATAACCAGCAAACTATGTGGACAGGGCTGTTGTCATAGTTTACAAGACAGTGTTATGATTGATGCATGCAATCAGACCAATATGGCTATTTTCTCCCCCCTCTCATTTTTAGGGACATTTTCGGGAAGTCTGTTGGGCAACATCAAGTCAGTAAGATGCAAAGATGAATAGCTGGTATCTATAGTACAATTAAGTCATTAATAACTAGATACCAACCCAGTCATGAAGCACTTTCTGAAACTTAAGAACACTTCAATGCAGAGTAGAGAAAGGCCATTAATCTTTGCAGGAATATGCCTCTCTACACTATGTTAGCATATCTTTAACAGTCACACTGAGAATTTTTGCTGAACTCTTCTGTCACAGTGATATTAATCATATTTGTTAGACAGTAAAAATGTATGTATAGCCCTAGCATACTAGGCTGTCATCTCATGTGATCACCAAATTTGGTCAAACACTTTCAAAATAATATAAAGCACTTTGTTTTAACATTAGATCTTATACTTTCTTGAAAAGCTTATTCTGAAGTATTGACTAATGGGAGGTTTCTTCATCAAAAGCAAAACAGCTGCTCTCCACCATGGCCCGAACATTCTGACCTACTCCTGGTCCTCCCAGCTGTGGCAAACACAAATATTTGCTTCATGTAAGCCTAGCCGGAAGAACAGGAAATACTGAGTTGTATTTATATATAAAAAAAAGCAATTGCTGTTGACTCTGTTTATACACCAATTTAAATCTTCCATATCAGAAACAAAAATGCATGTAAGTAAATACAGTAAAAGTTGTCCCTAGAGGTCTGAGAAGACAGCAGGAAAAGTAGGAATTGAGGAGAGGACCCCAATTTTTTTTTTTTTAAATATTGTTTCTGCTGCTAGCCCTACTGGTATTTATTCATAAAAATCAACAATATTGTCACCAAGTGACATCTGAGAATGGTCTGCATAGCAAAATCTTCTATTAGAGTCAAAGTCATAAGATCAGTATAAGTAACAAAAGGGAAAAAAAAAAAAGAATTTTACTTCTCATTTGAATGTCTGTGGGCATATCAGACATTCATCAGACATCATGCCATATTTTTTCATTCATTATCCAAAGATATTTTTCACGTTCATGCATTTTTCTTTGCATAGCCTCAGAAAGTTCCTTTCCATTCGTGCTGTGCCACAGCTCCCTAACATCACCTTCTAAAAGCCCATCTGCAGGACTGGAGCTCAGCTCAAGAGCGGGCAGCTTGGCAAAGAGTCTGTTGAAACTAGGGTAGTTCCCCAGTGAGAACAAAAAAGAACAAAGTGAGTCTGTAACGCGTCAAGAAAACTACAAGGAAGCCAAAAAAGGCTCACTCTACTTAGAAACAAAGGGGAGATTTCGGATCAAAACAGTGACTTTACACTATTAATCAATTTTCTTTGTTCCAGCATTACAGTCAGAGCATTAACACAAGCATTCCCTGCGAGATGCATGCCATACAGTACCCTGCACAAAAAAAATAAATACATAGAACTTACCAGTGCTGCTCTGTGGCTCTCTGACAGAAAAACAATAGAAAAATCACACATAGTGCTGCCAATTAGACTTTCAAAAGAGCGTAAATAACTTTTGTGTCCAAGCCCCTCTAAATTTCAATGAAATGTCAGCCTTCTCTGGAGGCTTCTTTTGCCTATGCAGTGATTCAAAAGCTTATTAGAGGTTAGAAAGATCACTAAGATAAACTAGCATGGGACAGATTCAGAAATACTAAGGAAAAATGAAGTCATTGACATTTGTAGCTTTATCCTGAGATATCAAAACAAATTACTGCTGAAATTCAGCTCTAGTGAAGCTCTGCCTATTACACAGTAGCGCTTCAGCAGCCAGGAGGTTAATCAGAAAGCCGTAGCTGTGCCCATTACCTGCCGGTCAGCGAGGGCTATGTGAGACGAACCATCCAGCAGGCTCCTGCGGCTGCAGTTCGGCTTGTCCTACAGCAAATAATAACGAGTTCCTTCATAGAAACCTGCGCTTCCCTGCGGCTTCCAACAGCACTGTTGGACCTCTGCAAATGAAGACTCTCTGTGCAAAGATATAATCTCCAGCGGGTATTTGCTTTATTCCTCCGGCTCTTCTCACAAAGCTGGATGCTGGACGTGAGTGCTGACTCCTCTGTCTGGGCATTAGCGCCGCGGCACCACGGCCCAGCTCAGCGCACACCAGTTATGCACTGACCAACTTCCCGCCAGTGGCCACAGCGGCAGCATCGGCTAATCCCAGGCTTTGGCCTGCCCCACCACAGACAAAGCGAGCAAGGCTGCGCCTAAATCCCCTGTGTCCTTTCCTCAAAGGGGATTTTCCTGATCTGACTGCAGATTTTGCAGTCCACTGTACAACTTCCCTCTACATCCTCTTGATTTAGTTAGCAATAAGTCAAGGGGATGCCTGACACCCCTACCGCCCCCCAGCCACATATGGTGGGACATATGAGTACCACACAAAGCTCAGTCTAGATGAGATTCCTCTAGGCGCATCTTTAAGAACAGCAACACTCAATTATCCTTCAGGGACAGCTCTAAAACACCCTCCAAACTGGAAAGTCCAATAAAGTTTACAACCAAGATGGCTTTCTCACAAGATTTCTCTCTTTCTCACAATTTCTCTCTTTGTGCCTCTGACCAAACACAGTTTTGGAGATTCATACTAATACAAAGCACAAACGATGTTACACCTGCTCAGCCAATAAAACTGTTTGCTTGCATCTTCCTAGTGACAACCATGGAAGAGAGGTCTGACACCTTGGAGATCTCTCTGTACTTTTCAGGAAGGAAGGAAAAGAGCAAAATCTGAAAACACACTAACTCTTGGTTATATAAATGACTAATTTCAAATAAAGGATTACTTTTAAATTACTAATTTAAAAGAAAGGAAATCAAGATTAACAGTGTTTAAAACTTATTCATAGGAAAATTACCTCATTATTAACCCAGTCTAATATACTAGCAGTTAGGCTTCCAAGTGCTCAAAGTTACCCTAGTCATCCTTTCAGTGAAACAAATTCTAAAATTCCCACCGACTCAGAGGTAAACAAATCAGACTTATACTAACTCCTTGGGAAAACGCCAGTGCTAGGATTGGTTTTTAATGTTTGCTGTTTTTATGACCAGATAGAGCAATGCTGAGCTTCACTGTCTGCAGCTCATCTGCATCAAAGGACAGGTGGCACACAGGATTTATTCTGCTATGACACATGCATGAACTAGCAACTCCCTCTAAAAATGACCACCCAGGTGAGTACTTTGTCAGGGATGAGGCTTACAGAAAACAATTTCAAAAAGAGAACAAAAAGATTTAGGGAGAAAAGGGACAACATTATCCAATTAACATCCTCACATGAGAAAGCAGTCAGCAGCAAAAGCCAAACAGCCTCGTGATGGGATTAAACCTAGTAGTTCTCATCCATCATCCTGATCTTCTGATGTTTGTGTCAGTGTGCAGAGGATAATCATCTGAGTAAGCACAAAACTATTTAATAAATGGCATCAATTCTACCACTGTATTCACACGAGAGGCTAAAGACCTTGTTGCGAGTTTGTCAGACTTAGTGCATCTGAGATGAACTGATACAGAGAAAGAGGAAGGTTTGGAGTTTACCTACCACAGATTATTAATGCACTGGGAAGAAGATTAGGTAACATGCATTTCTAAAGAGCAAACCAGGAACATCTGAGACATCACATATTTGATGTCCAAAATGCCATAAATTGGAAGGTAAAAATAACAATGACACTAGGTCTGGTCAAGCAAAAATTAGTTGAATGGCTTACAAAAATACTCTACATCCTTGTTCCCTTACTCTTTGTATATTTCTTGCATGGAAAAAGTACAGTACTACTTCTAAACTAGGCTTTCAAAGCACTCCAGGCTTTGCTGAAGCTTCTCAACAATCCTCCCATAAACCTAAGTATGTAGATAAATCCTTGTGCCTTCAATATTATTCTTCTCATTGGAAGAATTAGCCAGTGGCTGCAAAATTTTATTATTTAATAAGCCATATACTAATGGAATGCCGTCAAGGTTGATCAGTTTGAAAAAGAAAACCATGCCAGTTGAGCACATTAATTGATCTAAACATGTATAAAATACATTAAGAGTTTATACATATATTGTAATGAAAATCAAAAAATATTTACCTACTGAGGCAGATACTATCCATATTGAATTACATTACTACTACTTTACATTTTGCTAGTATCTAAAAAGTGATGGACACTTTTCTAAAGATAAGTAGACAAGCTCACACTCATATGCCCTATTGACCAATGTCTATATATCCACATAATCAGCACTTTATGAAGGTAAGGCCCTATTCTTTCCCTGTATTTACATAACATCTGATGTTATCACAAGAAAAAGCTGTCTAACTCAGCAGTCAGCATACTAAGGAAAGCAGCAGCCTGAAACCCCAGTGGCATAGTGTCTGTAAAAACATCAACAGTGTAAGATGGCACCATGCATTTCCTAGGTGCCAATATTATTGTAGTAGTATGGCATTGAGAATTCTGGCAATGCTTTTCTTGAGCCTTTTCTGGTGCAAAGATGTCATCAAATTTTGAAGAAAAGTCTTCCATGTAGATAAAAGCTTGAGAAGCCAGACGGAGAGACATTGTTGCAGCCTACTCAAATTCCTATTCAAATTCCAGTTTCATGGCAGCTTTACCACAAGTATCTAGAGATATACTGAAGCTAATGAAGTTGATAATATTGTAGAAATTTGCTTTTAAAAACATAGTCTTAAAAGAATTCATTTAAAAAAAAAAGGCAGATGAAATTCATTGAAAATTGTAGCTCATTTCAAACTTGATTCCAGGTAGATGAGCCTTTATTGCCTTTGCCCTTAACTGGAGCACATCAGAATCAGTTGCATTATTTATACTGCGCATTTTGAATCTAAGTCCAAAATATCTTATATTGGAGATAAAAAAAAAAAAAAACCAGAGCAGAACCTGATCCATCACACCAAGGAAGCAAAGTAAAGCTTCAGCATAGGCAGGATATCTGTGCTGCACTGCAATAAGAAACTTTCGAAGCCTCCAAACTCTTTGAAGGCTGATGTGGTAATGCTGTTTGATGAAAAGGACCGTGTTTAATTTCTTATACCTCATACAAAAGCACTTTATATTTCAAGTTTGGTTTCTGAATGTTTAACCATGAAACAACTGAATCAGCGAAACAAGGAGGACTATTCTCTACATCATTTTGATTCACATAACCTTTAATAAGTAGCACATTTACAAAATCTCTCTGAATTTCACAGTCCCTTTATGGAATTTGGGCCAGAAGCGAAGTAGAAACTGAGAGAGGTTTTAATGCAAAACGATCATCTGTTTGAAGGATTCCCAAATATTTGTTCACAGAAGGCACTTGATGGGCAGGAGCATCTAACAAAACCACCCGCATGTGCAGTGCCCCCTTGGGGCAGCATGAAGGCAAACACTGATTCTGGGTCATGTACAAGAGCTTCAAAGGTTGCAAGGGGCAGAGGGCACATTATGGGAACTCTGTGCATGTGTATGGGGGACAGGAAGCCCCATGGCAAAGCTGATTTTCAGCTCATACTCCTCCTTTACAAGCACACTGTAAAGAGACAATAAAAGGCGATTCTTAAAGGTATTCCAGAAGTGAGTAATATTTGCTATTGCTGACCAAAATAGTCCTGCTAAAGACTACTAACATAATAAAAATGGTAGCCTCAGCCAATTTAAATATTACCTTTAAAACAGATCATAAAACTAGATATTTCTGATTGCTAGTTAAAATCTGCTTTCTCAAAAGCCAGGAAGTATACACTGCAATAAATGTTGAGGGGAGGGATGTGTTGCCATAGGGCTACATCAATACCATAAGAAGAGAGGGCCACACTGCAACACAACTCCTTGAAAATCTTCTCCTAGCAATCCGTTGGCCATCCATACCCCAGAAAGGATATGAGTGACTTACACTAAAGTCTTTTCAATATTGAGCCTGTAATAGCACACATGCCACTAGGTTACTGGAGAATTAGAATAGCTAAAACAAGCATTAAAAAGGTTAAAAAGGAAGAAAAATGAGTAAATGTAAAGTACAAAATCAGGGAGGAAAGCAGAGTAAAAGAATATATAAAAAGCATAAAACTGGCAAATACTGTTTACCAAGAGTATATATCACATCTTTTTCCCTGCCTGACATCTCCCCCTGCTATATGTTTTGTCACTGATTTAAACATATTACCTCTCATGGAAAAATGGGAGCTCTCATTAATTTATGAAGATAAGGGCTGTCATATTTATGAAGATAAGATTCTCAAAACAACCTTATTTTTATTAGGCAATCAAAACAGGTTTTATTAGGCTACTTAAATGTATTTTCACATGTAAATGGTCTTCAGTAGCACACTGGTGAAAATAGGTGGGATAAATTAATATTCTCCTGAAGGCAGAGACAATGAGAGTCCTAACAAAATGTTTATGTGTTCTGTAATATCTTGTAGTTTTTCCTTGTAACACATTGTACAAAAGGACCTGTAATAATTGGGCTGAGATACAAACTCCAAATCATGCAAGAATGCACATTGTTTCTTCAATATCAAAAGACAATTAAAATCCTGTGCACTTGATAACTTCAGTCCACTCAACAGGTTCTGCTCAGTAGTGGGGTGCCTCCCACCACGGCATTAAGGATGTACTAAGCAGGTGAAGATCTCTGTGCAAAGTTATTTGGAGTATTTAATGTGATGGTAGTGGGACATTTTGGATTGCAGGCATTTATTTCAGTGGAAGTATACACAATCTGCCTAGAAGAGCAGAACCTTCCAGAATCAATGAGCTATTTTATGATTACCTCCATAATTAAATTTGAGAGAATTCTTTACATATTGCCATAATACAGTCATTCTGAAAAGGTGCATCACAACAGCAAATATATACTTATATATATATATACACATAAACTAAAAAATATGATTATTATCAAAGTTAGAAACAGGAATGATTTTTAATTATATCAAGTCATAGAGGTTAGATTATGTTTTACACTGGAGGTTTACACTGGCAGCATGAAATGTCTTATTGCTCTACCAGGGTGCCTAAAAGACATCAGATTTGTTTAACAGTATAAAAGCCAGCGAATGAACTCATTTCTGTAGTACAAAAGCTGTGCTGAAGGGCTCTCGCTTGCGCACTCTGCTACCCTCTAGTGAACAAGCAAAAACATGAAATGCAGGATTCAAACGCCTGTGCAAAGAGACAGTGTTGATCAATCTTTTATCAAAATAAACACTTGAAATTTTCTAAATTCAGCCTAAACCACTGGCACCAGTTAATCCCATCACAGCTTTTTCTGACTTTGCAACTTCATAGCTTGAAATGTTTAAGACTGCAAAAATCATTGAAAAGAACAATTTTATGGAAGAGTTTAATGGACTAGATTGCCCTGTATATTTTTCTCTGTAAATTCTGTCCTAAACCCTCCTTCCTTCCCATCCTCCCCTGAAAAAAAAAAAGAGTTTAAAGCTAGCTTTATTTAACAACCTTCACCCTCCCAAAGAAGAAACAACAACAACAAGCCCTGAGCCATGTCCTGAGCCATTGGCTTTCTTGTTAGAAGGGACAACTGTCCTTCCTTTCTCAGAAAATATTGGGGATAGGGCAACGCAGGAGAGAGCCAGGTATCAAAGAAACTTGCCGAATTCTCAGTGTTTTGGTGTATACTGTCAGACACAAGAAACGCGTATTTCATTTTAATTACTTGAGAAAAGACAACAATATCCAGGACATACTGTGAAGGTTACAGCGCTATTATGGGTTTTGTTCCTGTAGACCATTTCTAGCTCCTTTCCTGCCTCTTTCTAGGGATTAAACAGATGGTAAAC
>JAUBOD010000947.1:954702-974899 GCA_032353885.1 Nothura maculosa
AACACTGTGAAATAAAATAAAATAAATTTAAGACAGAATATTTTCTATTACCACAGTGATGCCTACTAAACATTCATACTCATTTTATTGTATTCTGAAACTATATACATACAGAAACACACATAATGTTATCTTTGTGAATCTTTTCCAATTGTGAATCTTTAAGAATGATTTAACAGAAACAGACCAGAAGGAACCTCTGTACTGAAAACTTTTCTCCTAAAGTCATATTGGATCCAAAGTAGCCATGATTATGTATCACGAGAGCAATTTAAAAAAATCAAACCAGCAATAGAAACAGCACAGAAGGAAAGTACTTAAACAGCACTGTCACTAACTTAACTGTTTTAAAGTTTTCCCGTCATTGTAAGTTCCATCACCAAAACTCCAGCATTGAATCTTTTTTCCTTTTCTAAAATGCTCCTACATGCCAAAGGTTAATTTTAAGAGAAAATATCCACAGAGCTTACTGACTGATATCTTACGTCCTTTCTCTTTTTCCCTTCGAAGAAAATGTGCATTCACATAAGCAACATCAAGCAATTCTCCTTTCATATGCTGGCAGTTTCCCACAAGTGGATTACCAGTTTTCACAGAATTAGAGAAACAACATAAATACTCAAAAGACAACTAATCTCCAGACATATCAGCAGTGGCACAGTTCTTGTTAGAAAATGAAGGGGAAACCCATTTGCAGTTACAGCCCAGTCTGTTACCTTAGCAATCAGGTGGCTCTGCAATGTTAAAATAGACAAGGAGAAAATCCTTATGCTGTCGACATATGGAGAGAACTCTCTCAATAACCAAAAGAAGAGCATATATACCAGCCCTAGATGTAGGTGATTTAGGAGTTAGAAGAAAAAAAAATCCTCTCTCATTCCAGACAAAAGTAAATTTCCTTCTTGGAAGAGGCAAGCGGACAGTCAATCCAAGGTAGCTTTGCAGATAATGAGGAATAAAGATGAAGAAATCATGCAGCTCCTCAAGCATTACACAGCAGAGTTAAAACGCAGTGCTCTATTTTTTTCCCCTCGAAAATTGTCCTATAAATTCCTCTACATAGAGCAGAAAAGGACAGAACATATTCTCAGGGTGGTAAGAATCAACATCCAATTCTATGACACTACTCCCCTCTTCTCAGGCTTGTGCTAGGCAGCTTTTACCTGATGATTCAACAGATTTGAAAGCAGAGGTATAAACTCATTAGCATGATGCTCTGGGGTCACAAGGAGGCCAGTCCAGTGCTCAAGTCATGTCTGCACTGAGCGTAGAGCCCAGCCTTTCAGGACAACATTGGTGGCAGATGGTATCCCTGTGGGGTTTCAATAGGAGACACTGGATTTCCAGGCTGTGGGGGAACACCTCCTACCCACATCATGCTTCCCAAAAGCTACCACATCATTCCCAGCAAACACATTTCATTCTTCAATTGAAACACCTCTATATGCTCTCATCAGGAAAGATATTTAGGCAGTGCTGAAGGCTACAGATTTGGGTTCTGGCAAGTGGTGAATTAATTGCTTCAGTAAGGATAGTGAGGAACATGATGCCTCTTCACAGCTACAACCAGTATTTCAGAACTCAAAAGCTTCTCAGAACTACATTTCTGAAGTTATAATAAGCACAAAAGAAGGTGAAAAGAATTTTGGGGTGCTGATTCCACGGTCCTCTGTTGTTTTCAAGACCTTACAGAGTTCAGAAGAACCATTTTGCAGATTTTATTAAACAGTGCTGCAGAGACATGGAAATGTTCTTAATGCCAAGTCTCTTGACTTGCCAGGTGGAATCCAGAGTCTGACCAAATAAATATTTTTGCATATGCATTTCCTAATTATTTTATTTTTTACATAGTAGAGTTCAAAAGGTCAGCAAATTAAGCATTAGTTCAAGATGCAGAATAACCTCATGTGAATATCTGTAGTTTAAGTATCCCAACACAGGAGAGGCAAAGTTTACATTCACTTCAGAAAGGAAGGAAGGAAATTAATAAAAAGGAAGGAAGAAATGACAGAGAAGCAACACACAACTGGAACAGGCCACTTGATCAGCATTCAAAAACAGCTGAAAGTAGAAATGGTGAAATACTCCCTCCCCAACAGACACACACAAAAAAGAACATGAAAAGAAAATATCCTGAGATGAACAAACTGACATAGGATGAATCTGTAATGCCTGAGAGCTTTCACTCATTCAAATGATTGTGGAACTGAAAAAATTACATATCAAGTACCTGTTCTTATGCATGTAAGCAAAGGAAAGCAGGGTGTGACTGCCTTACACTTACTGTCATGAAAAAAGGAACAAAAATCCAACTTGAGCACTTGCAACACGAATGCCCATTGTCAATACACACATAGAAATAAGCTCTCAGAAAGAGAGCCAGAAGCGAGACATACCAGGTGACCCAGGAACGCATGCACTTTCTTTTGCAGCAGGAAAAATAATAGATTTGTAAAACAGTGGTATAAATTAAAACGTACCTTCTGATGATCCAAATTTGGTAAATGCTAAGCATGCAACGCAATTAGCCAAACGTATATACTGAATATCCACAGTAGCAAGGATATGGGCAATAATCAGCAATAAACTTCCCATACAACTCAACATCTTTCTTCAACTATGAGACTGGGAGCTGTATAGGGAAAGGGGATCTCTCATTCATCGGATCAATAGATCAAAGAAAATGCTCCCAAGAACCACCAAAGTTTTCCAGACTAACAAAGTAACTTCTTGGCCTCGCTCACACAGATTTGTCTCTCAAGCCTCTTGCACTTGCAATCTCAGTCTGAAGAGGAAGAAGTAGTAACCCAGACACAATGCACAGACTGCCACCCGAACCCTGGGCCTCGTGGAGCATAAAGACAGTCCTTTGCCATCATCTTCTACCAGAAAAGTTCAAGGCTGAGCAACCAGCATGATTGGTGCTTATTTCCTGGGAATCAGGAAATTATTATTATTCCAAATGACCAGCATCTTCCCCATTAAGTCAGACCCTGACAATGGTTGTCAACCATGGCATAATTGAGCTGGTAGTTGCTTAAGCAACTAAAACAGACAGCAGACCAGAAATGCAAATGTTTGGCCTCAGGGAATGCACAGAATGAAAATGCATTCTTGTCAGAGACTGAATTAAATCCAAAGAGCAACAGTCCATTAGTAATTTGAGAGTTTCCTAAACTGAAGATATGAAAAACCTTCCCAGCATCAGCTTATGCTTCCTACATAAAACAGGATAATTTCTTCCCATCTGAGACCTGCTTATTCAGACTGCACTCTATCCAATCGAACTCCAAGACTATGTTCTTCACCATACAAAAATAAAAGATAGTATTTCCTAGCTTGATTTATGGCTCTTCTTTCTGTCTATACGAATAAAACAAACAATCAGAAGCCTATCAGTACTTGAACTGTCCTCCTCCAACATATGATCCAGCTGTATTAAGTCCTAAGTGCTCTCCTTCAGAATCAAGGGTCTTCTTGCCATCTCTCTTAAGATAAGGATCCAGGTCCAACCATCTATAACTCCAACAGCTGATAATTCTCCATAACCCTACAAGCACAGACATATAAATATTACCTAGATTTATTCACAAAGATTAGCATCATAAGCAGTGCTTGCTGCAGCTCAGCAAGGCTCCTAGCAGACATACTGATCTGTACTTTGATTAAAAAAAACAAATGTCCCAACTGAAAGCAGCCAAACATCTTTCTTAGAGTGGTCAGCAGGTCACAGCTACCCTCTACATCTTTGTTTTACCACCAGGAAATGATTCATCTGACTCCACATAGATATTAATTACTCCAAAACAGGCAGCATGACCTACCAAATGTTAGCAATACATGACAGATGGGACCGGACATCACAATGTGTGAAGTGCATCAACATTGTTCACAACTGAGAAGTTAACTATTTCCAGAAATTCACATGATGTTATTTTTTAAAAGATGGAGAAAAGAGGATATTCATGATGCATGTCCCCTAAACTACCTTCTTCCATCTTAGTGTTTACCTTTCATATGAAAAGAAATATATATATAAAAAGAAAAAGATAACTCACCATCCTGATGAATATCTCCAACTCCTACAATGTCTTTTCCATTCACTCAACACACAGCTCTCCATAGCAATTTGTTTCCCAGTCACGTTAAAAATGAAAGAAAATGCATATAAAACCATCACCATTCAACAAGCTCCTTCCAATACACACAAAATCAGCCGACCAAAAAAAAACACACATGAGAAGGGGCTGGTGAAACTAGTAACCAGGTTGGTCACAGCTCCTGAAAGGCCACACAGACACAAAACTACCCCACAGCAGACTAGGGAAGGCATTCTTCTCTTCACACTGATGTTGACATTTTCGTACTTACCCAGGTCCCTACAGGGGAGCGCCACGCTCCAGCGGGGAGGCCGGGGAGCTCTGCCATGCGGCATGCCGGAGCATCACAGCGCAGCAGCTGCCGAAAAGCCACCGCTTCAGGAAGCCTACAACAGGAAAAAGGGAGTTCACAGTCAATGTGGCACAGCCCCTTTTGAAAGTGGCTCTTAACAGCAGTCCACAGACAGCCACAGCACTGCCACGGCTTTAAACACTGCAAACAACATACAGTCAAGGTTGACTAATTAAAAGGTTTCAGCATTTCAGCAATGCCACTCAACGACCCTATGGCTCAGAACATACTTTACATGGGTACTGGATAGCATTCCTGATGCACATCATCACACTTTGGTTTTAGAGTTTAAGAACTTCCCCTGTACTGAAATCAGCAGCTCATGTCTGTGATATTTTTCAGCTTGATTTTGTCAATTATTTTGCCAATATCTGTCTACAAACTCCACCCAAGTGTACGTTACTTTTAGTCATTTCAAATAGAAGTTCTATTCTAAATATTAATATTCTAAATATAATACTAATATTCTACATCTAGCGTGTAAATATAAGAAGGCCAAAAAGAACGCTAATGTTTTCAATCATTTGGGAGTAACAGACTGCGTTCAGAAGGAATTCAGGTTTAAGTTTTGTTACCGTCAAAGCAATGAGCATTGCCCAAAGCCTACCAAACTGTTCATTTAGGTCTACTGGAGCTCTAAATTATAATTTTCCCTTCAATTTACATCTGAAAGTGGTTTAAGTGTCATTTCCCAAATTAAAGGTCAATAGACCATTATCAGGCCACAAAGCTTTCTGAATAACACCATGTACCCTTTCTCTAAACTTTAAAATGAAAGCAGTTTTGAATAGTAGGGAAATCACCACTGATGAGCTGCTGATATCCGAAAACCGTTGGTTACATTAGTATGCCTCAACATATTGGTCCTGAGAGTCTCCTTCAGCAGCACTCTTTGCCTCAGTTTCCCAGCAAAATGGAACAGCGCTTCTAAGACACTTGTTCATTCCCTCTAAAGCCCAAGCCAGGATGCACTACTGGCATTTTCAGCACAAGCTCAGAAAAATTACAAATGAGAAAAACTGATTCACACGCAAGATTTAAAAAGCTGATAGGCTTGTATGCATATAGGTAAATGAGCGTGGAGAAGAAATGGAAGCCAGAATAGTGGCTGGTTTTAATTCTTCCTAATTGAGAATGGCAGTGTTGCTATAAACCAGAATGCAGTCTTTATAATCACAACAACTGACATAATCAAAATCTCCTGTACATGCTATATTTGAAGAAATTGGGTTAATTTTCACTATGAGGTTTAAAGAGATTTACTTGTAAAATCACAGAAAAAAGTCTTTATTTAAATATTGCTATAGTTTGAGAACATATTTCATTCTTTATACAGAAGAGGCTAAATTGCTCAAGCACAAAAAATAAAGCAAATTCAAAACCAGAATTGTATCCAGCAGCTCTGTAATAACTGCATACAGAACACAAACATGCTTTTGTTCAGAACTTATAATATCTAATCAGCAATAATTGTAAATTTTATTTTCCATTTGCAAATTGCCAAGGGAGCTAACTAAAGAGCAAGGCATGTAAAATAATATTCTTGCTGGAGTTAGTTTGTTAATACATACGCCTCTACCCACCCCTTCCATACTGCCTGTAAGGCTATTTTATTTCTAAACTTATTTTTAATTGTTCATTTCTCTTTGAAGGTGTTTCAACCACACTGTGAGCAATGCTCTAGGGAATTCACAGCTTCACAATACTTTTCTAAACAGTTATTTTCCATTTTCTACAAATTTAGATACTGAGATATAGTTTTTATGCTCTTATATCTCTCTGGTTTTGAAGGTCAGTAATGTCAGTAAGTGACATTCAGAAGTTTTAAATCTAGATAATAGTTGTTATGGGTTTGTTGTTTTCTCAAATAACCTTGCTTTGGAGTAGGAATAACCTTGTTAGTGCTGTTCATACTCCTCTGCCTGTCCAGGTCCTGACCAGCCCTGTTTAATCATGTAGACACATGGGTGAAGACAGCAGTTCGCTGCTGCTGACGGAGGATGTTTGCTGAGCGCTGGCTGCGACCCAGACCAACCACCTTCACCTCCAAAGTCCAGGTCCCTCCATCACACAGCTCATCCCCAAGGCAGGTAGACAGGGCAATTCAAATCCCTCTCCAAACTTTCCTCTGCTGACACTTGTTTTTCAAAATCACATGTACTTATCTCCATTCTAACTTTCAAAAACACTACCAAGACCTTCCAAAGCTCTGCAGGAATAGAGGGAGCAGGAGCGCTGCAGGAGAAAGCATGTTGTAGTCATCTCATGCAGAGCATCCAAAAATCATTCTTATTATTCTTTAAAGAAAACTTATGACACTGCTCCAATGTTGTGCCTTTCTTATGATGACTTTTAGCTATGCTTCAAAATTATTTAGGTACTGTTGTGACATGGACCCTTTGGTAAGAGCACAGGCAGTGCACAGCACAGCAGAAGCCTTCCTGCCGCACACTGCATTAGTGCAAGCAGACGTGAAGAAAGGTGCTGTTAGTTATTATCTGCACCCTGACCCACCCAAAACTAGCTACAATTTCAAGAGGCAATCATATAAAGGGAAAAAACAAATACGCTGTCCTGCCATATAAACAACTACCTTCTATATTGGGCATCTTCAAGGCCAGTAATAAAGTGAGCCCATACTCTGCTTTGAACCGCTCCACTACCAACATCACACTGAGCTAATTGAAGACACAGCGATAAAGGTGGAGGAGAAGCTCAAAACTCACCCTGTGTCCCAGTGTTTTGAGAAATAATTTATAGATGGGATGGAAGGGAAATAACAGCTGATAAAGAATTAAGACACAATTCACAAACTTGTTATCTCTGGTAGTTTTCTTGTGCTCAGAGAAAGCAGGTTTAGGTTGTTTAAAAAAGGAGCAAAATGGAAAACAAAGAAATGTTACTTTTTTAGAAAAGAGCAACTGACAATTTTATATAATAAGGAAGTGTTTTTATATAGTAACAAGTGCAATATCAGCACTATGCTTTTTCTGTAAAGTTAGCGTATTAACACTGTCAGAGATTATCTCTGTTCTCTATTAATCTACATTCTTTACAGATGGTTATTTATGAAAATCAAGCAGGAAGCTGAAAGGTTATCTATGGCCATATTAGCAAACATCTGGTTGTGATTCTGATTTCATGTCTGCATGCTATTCTTGGAAAAGTAACCTCTTTCCAGAAGTGCCAGATGTGACCAAGTGTTCTTAATCATAAAGTGTTCATTTTAGGAACATAAAAGTTCAGTGAAAAAGCAGGGTCAGGACAGAAACCATATTCTCTGAACATAACCAAGCAACTGTCCTACTGTTGCTGTCCCTGAATACCCCAGGAGAAAAGTCTTCCTGAAGGGAAGTGGGGAAGAGAAAAGCAGTTTAGATGCCACTGCAGATAATTATTCTCCATTTTAAATATGAGACACGTAAACTCAGTTTTGACTTAAAAGCAGAGATGTTATGCACTACAGGAAACATACAGGAAAACAACATGCAGTGAGATTTAAAGGATACCCTTTAATCTAAGGGACAAACAACAAAGTAAGTTTAGGGATCTTCCCTCACCCCTCAGGTGTCCTCACCAAAATTCCACATGATCTGTAACAGCAAAGAAATAGATACTCTGAGGTGGGGAAGATGTTCCAGGCAGGAGACTCGAGGGAGGCTATATGAGGAAATTAATGTACACTGAACCAAGACAGAAGATCTTTCTTATAACCTCATTATGGTTAACCTAGTTCCAAAAAAAATGTTTCTGCACCTCCAAAATATTTTGTTGTGCTATTTCAGAGTCTGTCCCATGCGTAACTAAGAACATACAATATTGTTAATCCAAAAGAAATCTCTAGGTAACAAGTCAATGTGCATTGATTTTATTGCCACCAAAGTATACGTGTGCGCATATAACTATACAGATGTATCTTACTACTCTCTGTTTATAAACTATCACAGACTTCCTTTGCACAGAGAAAGCACTTCTGACATTAAAGAGAAAAAAACATAAAAATGAAATATCAGAGTGAAGGACTATGAACTGGGCTGCCAGCACTTATTGGCCTCATTTGGGGAATTTCTTATGAACTGTCTTTTTAAATAAAGATCCCCCCAATAATACACAGCAGTTCAGAATACCTCTGCTAGGTTCAAAAATTATTCTTCTGGTGAAGCTCTTGTGCAAAACTCTTCAGGGAGCAACCTGCTTCTCATATCTCTGTGCTTCAGAAGAGTACACACCATGTAAAGATTCAAAGGCAATCAGATCAATCTATTTCCCAAATACTGCATAAGAAGAAAATGATACACTCCCCACCTTATCTTCTGTCTGCAGTTCTTCTAATTTCTTTTAATTAGTTCACAGCTATAATTTAAGACCAAGCTGGATAGATGACAAGTCTCAAAACATTTAAAGTAAAACTACAAGAGATAGTCACTGACCTTACTAATTGATCCTACTGATAAAATATTTTATATTACTAATTATCACAAATCGTAAGTATTGGAAAGTCAGCAATTACCTCCATACCTGAAACTACTTAATAATAGATAGGGCATTCACTAAATATGCAATCCATATTTTGAATATTTTTCCACGGAGAAAAATATTTCTTTAATAAAAATGAAAATTATATGGCATAGCGTTTAGAGCTACATTCACAACTCAAGATGTGAAAAACCTCATAACTACACTGAGTTGGAATCCTGCAGTATTGTTGAAACTAAAAAAAAAAAAAGAACTAGTTGAATTGACAAAAAGCCACATTCTCCAGCTTTTCCTATACATTGACTATTAAGCTCTCACTGCATATTCAACTCCCCTCAAAAATACTCACCTTCTGATGTACTTGGGATCTAAAAGCTTTCTTCACCAAACATTTATCAAATTACTGTTTTTATCCTATCTGGTTAACACACCAGTCTTTCAGTAGGAAACAGCAGTCCCAATAATCTCATAGCTGCTCATGATATGTAACAACTTCTTGACATCATAAATACAGATAAGAAAAAACAGCAGATTTATTTTAAGTAAGAAAATTTGGGCACTGACAAGTGTCCCTCCCCGCTCAGCTCTTTTGAGGGCAGAACTATGGCACATAAAGGTATACATATAGCTTATTGCAATAAACATCACAATTTGAGAAGAACCTATATCCCTTCCTGTCAATGGGACAACCAGAAGTGATATCCATAGCCACAAAATAAAATTCAGAACTCTCCTTAAACTACTTGCTCAGGACAACTAACCTGGCAACAACACAAAGAAAAAAAAAATCCTACCTGAATAGCTCTTAACATACTTTCCCACTTGAAATGAACTCCTCCAAGCATGCTGGGTTGATTTCTGGATACAAGAGGGCACCCAACTGCTGTTCCTTCTACACCTCCGCAGCCTTATCATCATTTCAGCAAGGGCAGAAGGATCCTGCACACCAGGCAAATATGCACACACCGCATGCACACACTCATGCACACAGCAGTGGCGCATATTAGCTACTGTCTTATTAGATTAGCACAAAAACATCTACATTTCCCTATGGTGCTTTAAATTAGAAAACTGGCAATGAAAACGTCTCTTTTCAACAATCAGATAAGCTACAAAGCAACTACAATTCAACCATTTAATGTCTTTGTTAGTCCTTAAAATTCTCCTCATTGAAAGAGTGCCTTCACTGAAGTCATCTTTCATAGGAAATCAAAGCAGGAAGATAAACAAGTCCAAAACAAGGGTCCCCTTCCCCAGCCTTTCAGAGAGAAAAAAAAATGCATGAAATTTTTTTTTTCTATTCAGGATTGTTTTTGTCTAGCATATTTCATTGATGAGGATAAAGAATAAGTGAGATAGTGCATTAAATATTTACATTACTGTATTTCATATCTGATATCTTAATAATCTGCAGCTTACTCAGTGCCCTCTACAGATATTTGTTCGGAAATTTTTAAAATGTCAACCACAAAAATAGAACTAGTTAGAAAAAGTAAAATTTAATCATTCATTAAAAGTTCTCAGCAAGTCTAACAATCTGAGCTATGCTGGCAGACTGCACAAGAGCCTCTTGTTCTTGCCCTGTACACAAAGCTGCACACAACCTTTCAAATTCTGCAGGATGAATAAAATAGCATTGATCCCAGAGCTCTGCGAAACAAGGCTTCACAAATAAAGAGAGCAAAGCTACAGATGTCCTGCAGAGGACAAATCCTGTCCGGCACACTCTGCCTGAGCCAGACAGGATTGGGGAGGTGGCAGGAAAAGGGAGGTCTCCCCACCACACTGTGCTCCAGGAGAAAGTGGTCCCCGTGAGCCTCGCTGTGCTCCCTCCTGTGGTAGCACAAAGATTTTAACAGCATTAGCGCACATTAAATTCTTAGTTTTCTTACTACATAAATTCTTACTTTAAGGGAGCAAAACTCTTCTCCATGTGACAGATCTCAAGGTCCAGCTTCAATTTAATCTTGCCCTCATCAGCACTGCCCACCACATGCTGTTTCTCTGCTAAGTCCTCCTGCAACCATCCTCAATTTGGACAGGATTTGCTCTTTCAGGGGCATAGATTTTTAAAACAATTCATTGCTCTTCTGGATGCTAAATAATACTCTAATTTATTGTAAATGATATAAAGCATCCAGAGGTCTGGTCTTTACTGAGCAATCCAGAGATCAAATTCTGTGCCAAATATCCAAAAGAAAAATCCCATAAAAGAACTGGTTACAAGACTTGCATTATGAAACTGAAAAAGTACAGTAATAATAAGATCTTTACACATACCTATTGAAATATTTTACTCTTGTTTTAAACAAATAAACAAAAAGTAAAACTGGAATACAAGTAACCAGGAAAGGCCCAATGACATCTATCAAGTAGACACATAAGAAGCATTCATCATATGTATGAGATGCATATTTTAAATTAAAACAGAATTAATGTTTGCTGCATCACTTGAAAACTCTCATTTCCCTTATTGTGCTTGCAGTAAGAACCTTAAAAACTAATAAATTGTCATAGGCTGTTAGACTACTAAAATAGTACAATTACAATTAAATAATTCTAGTGCATGCTGCTCCTCTGATAACATTAAAATAAACATTGGAAGAAAGATTTCCAACATAGAGTTGGTCTGCCTCTGAATTTTTGCCCTTTTCCCTCACCAAGCTTGCTCCATTAGAGCAGCAAGATTAGCGCAGACATGAGGCAGCAGACAACACCTCACTTCTCAACACCTTCACGATTACCTGCTTTCAGATAGTTAATGGTGCTTATTAGAACACTGACAGCAAATATTTCCTCTGTTAATGGCATTAGTAAAAACTGCAGCACTGAGAAACTGAATAACAACATAGATAAGGTCTGGGAGACTGCAAGTAGATAGCCAGTGATCTTTATAGCTCAGTGCTGAAGTATTTGTTGGTCTGTTTTTCTCATTGTTGTCACCAAAAAGAGAAAAGAAAGTTTTGTGCTTTTTCTGACCACATCACTCTTGAAATTTGTTCATCCAACTGCAGAGTTTCAATAGTTTCAATAGAAGACATGTACATGGCGCTTTGCAATTCAGTGGCCAAGATCCTAGGTTGTAGGAGATGAGGCATAAACCTACCTAGCTCAGGTATTTCCCTTTTTCAAATCAAGTGAACTAAACAATTGTCACACCGAAAAAGTAGGTATTACCACTATTAATTATGTTTTCTTCTGGAAACAGGAATAGGAAAGGAAACACAGAGTGAAGGATGCTAGAGGCTGCAACCCTGGAAGACAAGCAAACAGAAGCCCAGACCCACAGACAAAACAGAAACATCAACATATTTGCATACTTACATCCTGGCATATTCTTAGCAGGACTAACTCACCAATTTTGAATCATGACTCAGCATGCAAGTCCTTGCTAAGATTGTCTAAATTGACCTACTGGAGGTGCAAACTAGCACCTGAAAGGTATTATTCCTCTAAAACACCACTCTCATGATACCTACATAAGAACATTTGAAGGCAACAATATAGAAATTGCATCTAAAACACTCCTGCACGTACTTCCAACTAATCTACTTGTCTTGATCTAAAACGACCTGAACAATTCATAACGAGGCACCATGTTTCAAAATCAATGGAGACAAATTAACAGCTCAATGTTGGCTTTCCTGGGTGCACAACATGAAGTGGCAAAGTTCTGGGACTAGGCCTAACCTTGGCCTCATCCAGCCCTTTACAAATGCTAGACTTTACACTTCTCACACACAAGAATATTGGACATTTCCCTAAATACCACACAAACAGATCATTAAACATAAGCTCACACTCAGCCTTTCCAAACTCTGTGCCTCCTCACACAAAAAGGGAAAATTACAACATATCTTCTGAGGTACAAAAGAAACAACCAAAATTATTACCTGAAACACCTAAGCCAGGAACTTGTTCCTCTTCTTTTACAGGTAAATTGCAAAAATCCAACTTAGGTGCTAAAAGCAATGGCAAGATGCAACACAGAAGTACAGACTGACCAAACAAGTTGGAACAATCCATGAACTTTTGCACCACAAGGACAGTCAAGTTGTGGCACGTCTTGCCCCGAGAGGCCATGCAGTCTTTTCCTCAAAGGTACTCAAGACCCAGCAGGATGATGCCCTGGACAATCTGTTCTGACATTGAATGTGATCCTGTCTTGAACATCAGTTTGGACTAGAGACCCTCAGAGAATCCTTCCAGCCACAGAACTTCCTACATGCAACATGTAGTACATATAGGAAGTTGTATGTGGTGTAATTGGACCTTGATGCCATTTTATCATATAGAAGACACTATTATGGAGTTATTAAATACAGATTAATAAGAGTTGATTCCATGAATAAACTTTCTAATTTCTCTTTTTTTTTTTCCTGAAGTTCCATTTGGGCCCAAAATAGTCTTTATTTCTGGGAGGAGTAAAGCAAATAACTGAAGATAATTATCAGCTGAATACAGCTATTCACTGGTATGATTCCTGCTAAATAAAAACTGAATATTCTGAAGGAATATGCTTGAAAAACAATTTTTGTATAAAATATGCCTTGTCTTCATCCAGCCCCCCAAAAACTAATTAACTGTTCCTACTGAAAGTGAAGCAGATAACAGACCACATCGTTATTTTTTCAAGAACAGAAAAATATTTTTATTTGCATGAAACTATGGATGAAATTTCATGATTTTGTAATAAACATTAACTTTTCTGAATAATAAAATACTGTATTCATATGAAGTCTCATATTAGGGAAACAATGTTGCCTTTATATGGATATCTGTTACGTTCAAGCTGAATTTCAATAATCAATTGTAATTCAGCACCATATCATCTATTTATATCCGCAACTCCCAGCCAACTGCAGGCTGCTGCATGCGCTTCAAAAGTTCGGCCAGGATTTCAGCATAGTTGGCAAACGCAAGCTGGCAAGGTCTTAGCCTATTAAATCTTTATAATGACTATAACATCATATACAAAACTGCTAGAAAAAGGACTGGGCAAAGTAAAATTTTACGTTCCTGCCTAATACACATGGCTCCTTGGTGCTCTCTCCAGGGCTGCTCTACTGATACTGCAGGAGAATACTGGGACTATCCCAGCAGTCTTTACATTGAATAAAATGTTTAATAAGCATTAGCTGCATATTCCAATTAGTATTAAGAGAGGATTATCCATATTAAAATATCGTTTATAAGAACAAGTGTTACAAAGGAAAGCACTTCCTCACTAGATTCATAATAGATGTTTAGCTAAAGTGCTAATTATATACTCCAAGACTAAGTAACAAATACACATAATCCATCCTTAAGAATGCCAAAATGAAGATGGCTAATTCTACAAAATGTCTTCCAACAAGCATTTCCAAATAACAGACATACATAGTCATAGCAATAATGGATAGAAATTCTTTCCTAATCACAGATTTTAGACTCTTGCCAGAGCTAATGCAGAGTTTCCAAGGTAGGACTCACCATTATTAAAACAATACTCATTCAGTCTTAACTATCTTGACAGCGTATGTCCCATTTTATGTGGTCCTGGGAGAATCCTGTAGTTTTTCCCACTGGAATCTCCCTAACCAGTAGCAACATAACACTAAATCACAATGTGTTCGTAGAAGGTTATTTCTCCAGAGTAATTGCTTTTATTCTATGCAAAATTTCCAGAAAAAGTTTGAAAATGAGTAAACCATATGTCAATTTTTATATATATACATATAAAAAAATCTGTATTTCACTTTCAAAAGCATTCTTACACCAAGAGGCTACACACAATATATCAGTTTCTAGAACAATTAGTAAGTACACAATTATAAGTAGCCTTACATATTATATTGTACATTATACCTAAATTATGCAGCAAGACTTGACTTATGCAACACAGTTTTAAGGAGTCTAAGGAAAGTAAGGAATTATGTAGTCATGTAGTAACTCATTTCACAACCTTCAATGTTTTGGAAGTTCTAAGACCACATTATAAATTGAAAATAAGTAAATAAATACATATTTTGTTTGGTTTAGAGAGGATCACATTATCCCCTATGGCTTGTGAGTTGCACCAGAGAGGTCTGTTTGAACTGCAGATCCAGATATGGGATCTTAGGGAAAGAGCACTCACAAGCTGGAGTTGCGTTGAAGTCGCACCCGGGGAGGAAAGAAAGGGAGGAGAATGTGTGGAAAAGAATAACGCTGGATTCTTCTGGGGCTAAGGGGTCCAACAACCAGTCACACGGACTCATGATCTAGAAGTACACTTTGCTCACTTGTGGCATGTCCCAAAATTGAAGAGAAGATGGGCTGGTCAAGCTGCTGAGCTCCATGCCTGCTCGCTTGGGCCCCACCAGTTACTGGCACTGAGTGAAGAGCCAGGGCACTGGGCATCTGCAGGCTCCATCTGCAAAAGGTCTCTCTAGATACCTCCTTATGAAGGAACGAACATGACTGCAAACACAACAAAATCTCACTAGTGGATAAGGTCACCAACAGGACGAAAACTGGTAAACAGATGGATGCGTTTTAAAGCAAAGCATCTACTTTTGTCACCTTGTGCAACACAAATATTGAGGGAACTCAGCAACATAACAAAACAGTCTCACCAGTCCATAGAAGCACAGATTGGTTAAGGTTGGAAGAGAATCATCTAGTCCAACCCCTCACTGCTCAAGCAGAGACATCTAGAGCATGTGGCACAGACAGGTTTTGAAACCTCCAGAAAAGGAGACTCCACTTGTGGGCTCTTGTGTTCTTCATGCAGTATTCTCCCACAGCCACAGAGCTGGCATGATCACCCCTGAAACTGCCCTCAGAGACACCCAGCTGCGTGTTGGGGATGCCACTGGCAGTCCTCGCTCCAAGCACATGCCCGCTGTTGCTGTACTCTTCTGACACTCAGTTATTTCACTTACCAAAACCAAATCCCACATTTCAATAATACCAACACTGTAAAACTCAACCTTAGCATCCACGTTAGGCCACATAACACAAACAGTCATAAGAACATGTTATTATTCTCAATTTCTCTAAATGCAAAATCCTAAAACGCAAAATTCTAAGCATTCACAGCAGACCAAAAAAAGGAAAATTCTTTAGGAACTCTTATCAGCTACAAATGATCCCCAACTTTCAGGTCAAAAGACACCATTTGAGGGACAGGATTTAATGATCCCTTTCTTCAAGAAAGATCCTACCAGCATCATCATCATGGACACCACCTCACATCTTGCTCGCTCAAAGAAGGTGTAGAGAAGTAACAGCTTCACTTGTATCTTGTTAGTGATACAAATTGATTTTAGTCTATACTGTATTAAAAAAAAAAAAAAAAAGGACGAAAAAGTACTTTAGAAATGGGACAGTCTGGGGACTATACTACAGATATAGAACTCCAAAGGAGAAAGGCAGAGACATAAGGGAAATAAATACACAGTATCAAATACAGAAGCTGAATTGTATGGAAGAAAATACATATATATATATTTGTCCTAATTAAAAGAGTTATTTTTTCCCTAATATATTTTTGGGAGCAGAAGAGCTTTAACTCTTATCATCACAGAGTATTTTTGTCAGTACCACTGTACCATCTCAATTCGTTCTCTCACTATTTCTTCTCCTGGCATTGTCCAGGATATTAGCACAAATAAGATTATTACCCAAATAATTTTCATTGAATCTTCTTATGCATGTTTGGAGTTACTTCATTTCTTGGCAGCTTGGATAACTACTGTTCCTACTGTTCTCTTATTTAATAAGTTCTGAGGGAAAGCATTTAAGAATACATTCAATTCCAAATTATATTAGGTAGAAGGAGAACTATTACTCAGCTGAGTCCAAAAAAGTAAAGAAATAAAGGGACAAAAAAAAAAAAACCCAACACCCCCAATACAATAGGAAAAGTACATAAACTATATATAAACAGTATATAAAGTACATAAACACCCAAACCCATGGAGACTTACAGATAAGTTTAGCACTAAATATCTATGCAAGTCTTCACTGGATGAAGACCTACAACACTGCCTTTTTGACTAACAAAGGCTGAGATATCTGGTGTGGTGCAAGAATATTCCTTTGCACCACACTACAACACATTCAAGGAAAAGCAATTTATTTTCTGCATAATTACAGAATCACTGTCACCTGCAGGAAAATGATGTTTTGGCGGAGACCCAAAGGCCCAGATGACTGCAATGGACTGGAAAGACTTTCACCATCAGGTCACTGATTTAAATTCCTGAACAGCTATTTAGGATAGAAAGCAGTTACCACCCAATGGCTCTGTGAAAGCTCAAGTTGACAATTTTGGTAGCATTTCCAGAAAGTAATCATGTAAAGGTACCATGACAAACAGCAGTCACGTGGATTACTTTAGCAGAAAGGCCCAGGGCTGATTTTAGTGCAGAAAATGAATTAATGAGTTATCAGACCTGGATTAAGATAAATAAATGGTCTGGAATGCTTTTCCTCTCTGCAGGCTTAGGTTCACCACAACAGCAATGCCAAATACAAGAAGAGTATAGGAAATAGCAAGTAAAAATAACCTTTCATCCACCATCAATTTGTTAACTTATTATGGTTTGATGTAAATGATGAGTCAAACATTTTTTTCCCTTTTATTTTGCCTGCTAACATTGGTTCCATTCCACTTTCTTTTCCAGTTATTGCTGCAGTTTCCTCCCTTGTAGTTTGTACCATGCTCTCTGCATCTCGTTTCACTGTGTTGTCCTTCCTCAGCTCCCCATCCATAGTCTGGTTTCACTTCACCGCTTTCTTCAGTGCTTGTAATTTAACTTCTCTAAGTTCTCTGCAAACATTAATTGATTAATCAAGCAAATGATTAAAGATAGCTTAGAAAAGTAAGTTTTTGTGCATATAAAAACAGTCAATACTTAGGCTCTCCAATTAAAGCTAATTTTTTTTCAGTTGCCTGCAAAATAAGGATGTAGTATGACACTGAAAAGAGAAAAATCAACTGTGCTCTTACAGCAAGAGGTCATGGCAAATGTCAAATACAAACCAGCAGTTCTATTAAGGGCAACCTTACAAAATTCAAATTATTACCAACAACTGCCTGAACATTTTCCTTGTCTCAACACAACCACTGCCCAGGCAGTAGCTATTACATAAGACCATTAGAACTACCAAGTTTTAACCTTCAATGATGAGAAACAAACTTATTCTCTGAAGAAACCATCCCACCATACCTAAGCATTTCTTGGCTTCCTTAGACATATGTAAGAAAAAAAAAAGGCAAACCAACTTTTTCCACCTTTTCCAATTGTCTAAACTCAAAGCTTATGCTATATGATGTAGCAGCACAGTAACTCATCAGAAAATAATAAACAGGAGATTATTATTTCAGATAGAGAAAACAAAGTCAGCTATTCAAAATATGTATCTATTTTCTTTTTATGTAGCTAATTTCAAAGAAAAAAATGTTGACTAGCAATAAAAAGGCAAAGCTTTTTACAAAAAAAAGATGGCATCTGCTTGCTGAAAAAAACAGCTGAACAGAGTAGTTTTCCTCGATGACTGTTTTATTGTGGTATGTTGCATGCTATAGAAAATATAGCCAGTCTAAACTATGATGAATTGTCAAAACAGTTTTAAAATACTTCATCTGCCGTGTGGTAGAAGCAGCGTAGAAGATACTAAAGATACTCAGTACGAATCCTGTCCTTTAATTTTACAGGGATTGGTAGCTAAAGTTTGGCTAAAATCCACCAGCCTGAGCGTGGCAGCATGTGAAAGCATCGGGCGTAGGCACATGGGTCACAGCTGTGGGTACTTGTAATGCAGGGGCAGAGGCAGCATCGGGCTCATCCAGAAAGGCTCAGCCCTCTACTCTGCACAGAGCAGAGGACCAGCTGCACATGTAAAGCTTCCTATATGTATCGCTGGGGGTGTTTTCAAAGCCTATATTAACAACTGGAGATTAGACAAAATTTTCTTGGTAAATATAGAGTTAAGGGGGAAAAAAAAGTCTCATTTTGGCAAAGAGCTTCTGGCTCTATCGCTATATAAAAATGTATTTTTATAGATAGCCAGATAATCTTACATAGACTTCAACACACAACATACTTGCTGTAGTTTGCTTTACATAGTTCACAAGGTCAGAGGGAAGAAAAAAGGCAGATAAAATTTTCATCTTGGCTTCTAACTCAAAAGAAGTCGGCTTTTTAAAAAAGGCCTTAAGTTCACAAAGAGCATCCTGATGTTTGATATTGTGCAAGAGTCTGTTAGTCCACTTTTTCACAGCAAGAACAAGTTAGCGCCTGCCTACCCTGTATAACCCAGCACATGCAAGTAACACACAGGACTTCTCTGGCCAGCACGCAATGCTCCCAACCAGGACTGTGAGGGTACTGGGCTGAGGGAAAACATGGGATAAAGCTGAGATAAACATGCCTGGCTTTAACTAGCTGCACAGAAGCACCAAGCACAGAATTTCAGTGTTCTGCAAAACTTAGAGCACCGTCCTTACCAAGGCTCTGCCCAGCAGGGTCCAGCCACACGCTCTGCCCTTGAGGTTACGGACAGCTCTGCCCTGGCTCCAGCGGGAGACGTGGCCCTTGCCGAGGGCAGCGCGGTGCACGGGGGGCATCAACACGTGCAGGGGACCCTGCCACCCGCCGCCCACCCTGCAGCACTGCGGGCAGGACGGACAGGTCTTGGGAACTGCACTCTGGCAGAGCGGTGCACACCTTGCTTTGCATCCTTAGGGCTCTAGATAAAACACTTCCAAGTCAACTTTCCCACGTGTTTTTTTTTTTCTTTAAGAACACAGCAGTTCTGCTGTCAAAAGCTTCTGACTAGAGTCAATACTTGAACTAAAACTCTCTAGAAATACGGGAGGAGGGGGGTATTCTAATGATGCCCCTCGCTTGTAAGTAAGCAGCGCACAAGTTTGACATATTCCGAAGTTTAGCGCGGAGCAGCAGCCGCTCCCGGGTACCTGAAGCGGCAGCCGTGCGGGGGATGCGCGACTGCGGGACTAGCTGCAGAGCGACCCGGTAACCGCGGGGCTGGCCGCGCTGCGGGGGCCCCCGCGCCCCCCTCACCAGCCTCCCCAGCTCTGCCGGCCGCGTTGGGGGGCGGCAGCGGCGCCGTCGGGGGGTTAACGCCGGGCTTAGCCCCCTCCCTGCTCCCACCACCCTGTCCCCGGCCCCGCGCCCCCCGACGGCTCCGGAGCGGCAGACGGAGCCCGACGGCGCGTCCCGGGCTCGCCCGCGCCAAGGTCACCCGCCCCTCGGTGCGCAGCAAACTTTGGGGGCCA
>JAUBOD010000947.1:975335-999340 GCA_032353885.1 Nothura maculosa
GCAGCGCGGACGCGGAGCAGCGGGGCTCGTCCCGCGGCCGCGCCGGCACCTGCGCCCAGGAGCGGGCAGGCAGGGCGGGAAGGGAGCAGCGCTCCGGTGTCGGTGCCCGCGGGTCGCTCCCGAGCCCTCCGCGGGGTGCGCAGGCTGCGCTGCACCCCCTCCGCCCCCCTCATTCCCCCGAGGCTGGCGCTCGCCTGCGGCTCCTGGCAGGGATGCCCCCGTGCTGTCAATCACTTCCTAAGGGGCTATAAATATTTATTAGGCATCCTAATAGCTGCATCAAGTCGAGCAGGCTTCGTGTCACTCGTGTGACTCAGCCCTCCCGGAGCGCGCGTGGAAGCCGCGCTGCCCCGCGGGCTCCGCTGCCAGGGCCGGGTGAAGAGCTGAGCCAAGAAGGCAGCAGCCCCAGCAGCAGCAGCCCCAGCAGTAGCAGCCCCAGCAGCAGCAGCCCCAGCCCCAGCAGCAGCCCCAGCAGCAGCGGCCCCAGCAGCCTTAGCCCCAGCCTTGCTAAGGGCAGCTCAGGCTCGCAGGGTTTCTGAGCCTGCAATGTGCAGACAATCCCACAATGTGGAGACAGATTTTTCTCTGAGGCTGTCACATCATCATCATTAAACCTGTTTGGGCAATCTGGGCTTTTATGCACTAATCAGCTTCGGGGGCAGGGGGTAAAGAAAGAAGAGCAAATCTGAATACACAAGGAGCCCTGGAATAAGTTAGTCTTCCTTGCAGTTGTACTGTGTAATCCCTCTGGAAAACGAGGGTAAGAAATGAAGAATAAGAAACTTTATACAACTTCATGTGTGTTTAAAATAAAACAGGGTCTTCCACTGGAAAAAACGTGTGTATGAACGGAATGCAGTACGTTCATCTCATTCGCTTCTTACCCCTGCAGAAAAGACTTGATGCTGGGTGGTGCTGGACCACACTGACAGCAATTCCCCAGGCTTGTGATGCTTCCCGCAACAGCTGCCACCTCGGAGAAACTGTGGAGGTAACAGTGAGAAAGGTCAGGACAGGCAGCACCTAAACCTCCTGATTACAAAAACACAGATTTGCCTTGGTTTATTTAGGGATAGAGATTGGTTTTAATTCACAGGTGGAGTTCCCAAACAGACACAGCTAGAAATGCCATTTTGGTTTCTTCTTTTCTACCCTGCTGTTCCCAACCAGCTGATACTTCTGGCAGGGAACTGAACACCCTGAGGAAGAGCCTTTCTTGTCTTGAAGCCTGCAGCTTGGTCTGCACAGTATGGTGGGGAAAAAAAGCAGCATCTATGAAGTGAAAAATCACACTTAAATAGGAGTTAGAGCTGCAAAAGACTGTTGATCTGTATTTTTTTTCTCAAACTTCATACTTGCTAATATAAATAAATAACCAACTGGCTGTTTGCCCATCTCTCTGAGGTTTAATAGTGGCTGCCTTGGAAGGATAGGACACTATTAGCAGGACTTCAGTTTTGCTAAGTATGATACAGTGTTTTTATGGCTATGGTAAGAGGTATTATTATTGCTTGTATTATAGCAATGTACAGAAGCTGAACTGAGACTTGGCTGGGTTTTCCACTGGCTGTGCACATCCAGAGAGAGTGCCCTGTCCTGGAGATTGACAGTGCAGGCTAAAGAGCCAAGACAGGCAGGAGATGCCCAGGAAGCGGAGCACAGAAAGGTGAAATAATTTACCTCAGAGAATGCAGGAGGTCTGTAACTGCTCTGGGAACAGAACTGTCTCTGATTCAGTGACCTGTTCAACAGGTTCCAACCTCACCATGCACATACTGTGTCCTCAGTAAGTTGTTTACAGTGCGTTCATGTACTGAGCTTTTGTTCTCAGCAGTGCTGAGCACTAGCAGCGAGAGATGTTCAGTAAAATTTGCAGATAGTGCCCTAAAGCAGATTGTAGTCAAGTTGTTTCAATGGAGTTTTGCCATTTCTTGACCAATTTGCTTGCTAGCAATTCTTGCTAAATTGTAAAGCGAATGATTCCACATGGGGTTTCCCAAGCATTAGAGAAAAATATTGTCCATCCACTGAAGATACTTAAGTGAAAGGAATATTTTTTGAATGACATATGACTTTACATGGCCAACACCTTCAGAAATAAAAGTCTGTACCTTTCTGTAGTATGTGCATCTGTGTAGTTATCCTCACCTGCACTGAGGCTAAGTGCTAGCTTAGTTTGACCATCCTGCTAACTGCATTTTTTCAGCTTTGACTTTTTCACTTAAAGTAAGGACTTAGTACCATTATTTGTAATGCATCTAGGGCCTTAAGTTTTTACAGCAGAGTGAGTTTTCATGGAGCTAACAAGAGGATAATTATTCTAAGCAGGAGTAACCCTATAAGACATTTGTGCAATGAATACAAGGGCAGTATTAACAGTTGTGCTACAATAAACCTTGAAAAAAACTATTTAAAAAAATGTTTAGGATTGTTTCATCTGATCTGATCTGATCTGTGCAGGGCACATTGCCTCATTTTGTATGAAAATCCCACTCACTGCAGTTTCATAGGGGCCCAGGAGTCTGTCCATGTTGGAGGCCCGAAGCCTTTTACACCAGAGGACACTGCACTCAAGAAATTCTGTCTGAGGTTTGTGTTATGGGTCAGTTTAAGATGATCAGCAAAAAAAAAGGAAAAGAAAAAGTAATACTTTTGCATAAGCATAGATAAATTCTTGTAAATTAATATTTTATGTGAAAATTTTGCATTTCTGACTGCAAACAAGCACTAACTTTGCAGATACTGGTACTCCCACTGACCTAAGCAGCAGTGCACCCCCCATTTGTTCTTCAAGAGACAGAATTAGGACCTTAAAGTTGCTCAAAGATGTTCTACCCTGTTCAGCAAGATTTTCCCAAAAAATCCCTTCTCCATGCTAATATTTTTTCATTCACGACGTTTCATGTAAAAGGTAAATATCTTCACAAGCTGTTTTAATACAGGTAACAATTGCAAATGGCAAGATACTGGTCTGCAGCTACTCACAACTTGAAAGCAGTAAGGAAAAAACTGAGGGCACTGCAGATGCTCCACTGAAGTGAAGGTCTGCACTGGAATGCTTTGTATTGTGGTGGGGTCCTCCATGGATGTGTTGTGCTTCAGAATGTATTCAGCTTATAAGAAATTTGTAGTTCTTAGTCGGACCATGAGGAATGAAGGAAATGGCTGTAGATGTCATAGCCATAAAGCTTTTACATTCATTGATTTTATTGCTCTACTGTCTTTTGGAGGCAAACATGAGACTGCTTTGACTTACCATTATATCTAAAATTGTTTAGCCTAAATATAATATGCCTAAGTAGCCACTTTTGCTTTCCAGGCTTTACAGCAGAGATTAGAAGTATTAAAATATATATGTGTCAATATATATGTATCTCAAATAGTTGATGACCTTATGAAAGATGAGAAAAGTCTGATGCAACATCCTCTATTCCCTTCCTCCCTTCCTTCCTCCCTTCCTTCCTCCCTTCCTTCCTTCTTTCCTTCTTCCCTCCCTCCCTCCCTCCTTTCCTCCTTCCCTGCTTCCCTCCTTCCTTCCTTCCTTAAATGTATGTCTAACTTTTGTGAATGGGGACCAAGTATATGTTTCCTTTATTTCTTCATCTGTGCAGTGATGTTCACTGTGTGCAATGAAGTATTTTAGGATACCTGGATTGATTCAATATAGTATTGCACTGCTGCAGAATTACTTAGCAAAGGCACAGTTCCCAGAAAGCAGCGTTCATGACCGCACAGAGCCACTGCAACAGAGCTAAAACCCTGGGGAGCTGTGAACTTGCAGTTCAGATTCTAAGCCAAATTCATCCCTGTTGTAGCATAACGTGGCATTCACGTCAATGAGGAATTAATTTAGTCTTTTGCATTTTCTGTGGCTATAGTGTGCGTTTGTTTTCATTTCTTTCTTGTGGAAATATCTTTAAACTGTATTTATTAGACTTTATTTTACTGGATTTAATCCAGATCTCGGAGTAGGGAGCTCTGCAGAAAGGCTGCCCTTCAGAATTTCCTGCATTTAAAAAGAAGGGAATGATGCAAAAGCCCTATGTCATCCTGGAAACTTCTTCCCCCTCTTGGACAATGCAGTCCTCACTAAAACATCTAACAGCAGAAAAAGAAAAGTGTTACGAAAGATTAAAGAACAAATAAAAATTATGTGTCTATTGATGATCAATTGATGAGCATCACTGTTTTTTTTAATAGAATGTAGCAGTGCAGTCAGGAGCATAATGTTAAATTAGTATGGTTGCGTGATGAATATAAGGCAATAATGTCATCATTTTAAGAATATGATCTTTTTATAAGTATCCTGGGTTAATAATTCTTAAAATATTCTATTTTCCTGGGGTTTTTGTTCTCTTTGTTTTATTATGCTCTATCTGGACAGTGAAACGTAGTGGTATTTTAATACTGGCATATAGAGCATCAAAAAGGATTTTTTTGTTTTTTTTTTATTAAAGCACTTTTTAAAGTACTTTATTAAAACACTTCAATAAAGTTCTGAATTGTTTCAAATGTTAGGAAACTGAGCTCTGTTACCCTGTCGTGGTTGAATGTCAGTTTTCTTTAGGAAACAAAGAAATGGATTCAAATTTTTCTCTACTTCTAATTAAGAAGAGAGAGCGTGGATTTGGGTATTCTAGGAAAATCAACTGTGTGGAGGCAAGGTTGTGTACAACTTGTGTAGAGGCAAGGCCCCCAAAATAGCGCCCTCACCCAAGACAAGGGTGACAAATAGACCCTTGTCACCTAAGGGTGACAACCGCTTGCTGGCTCCCCTTGTGCTATCCGGTATTTGGGCTTTCCAGTGAAGCTCATCCGCCTTGTGTGAAGCAATAATGACCCAGGGGTTCCCAGCGTGGGAAACACAAGGTCAAGTTTCGTGAATGCCCAAATCTGATTTTTGTTGTTGTTGCTGTTGTTGTTCAATTGTTTGGTTTTTTATCTGTGGAAAGGGGGGAGTCATTCCCAGCGGCAGCTGAGTGGGCTCAGGTGGAGTCCAGCCTGGAGGGCTGGGAGAGCATCACCAGCCCTAGCTCTGTTATCACTACAAACTCTGACTCAGGTGCTTGCAACAGGGTCCTGGCTCCCCCTTGTGAATTTAATCCTGAATTTACCTTTTTTTAAAACTTCTCTTCTCCTGGAAAAAGCTCCAAATTACATGTTTCATTTCAACCCCAAATGGCTTATTTTAATCTCTCAAAGAACTGAAGGCTTCTTTTTGCCTTCCCAAATATCCCTGTGTTTAGGTTTGAGCTAAAAGAGAACTAACCCTCTGCTCAATGTGTCCCCGCAGCGGGGCACAATGTGAGTCATTCCCTGCCTGTCCTAGCAGTTCAGTTTCACTCACTTTATACCTTAATTTAGTTGTGTGTTTTCTATGCAGTGCTGGAGAAGACCAAACTTCTGATGCTGCAAGGACATGATGACCTTGGAGTCATCTAGTTTTAAGTAAAAAATACTGACACATATATAAGAAAATAAAAGCTTACTAAAAAAAGAGATTCTTGGTTTGAATTCTCTACAGGACTATGTCCACTGGAAGTGTGTTAAGTGAAGAAAGTCAAACATTTCAGTAAAACAGAAACAAGCAATGACTCAATGATTATGTTTCAGATTGAACTGGAAATAAGTGGCCAGATATCCCGAATAGGCTGCTCCCCTCGGAAGACAACCATCCAACTGCTCACTTTAGGAGCGGTTTATAACATAGCTGAAAGAAGAGTAAGGAAATTGGATTTTTTTGAATGAGAAACCAAAGCATTTTGTAAAAGACTAAAA
Source organism: Nothura maculosa (assembly GCA_032353885.1). Lineage (NCBI taxonomy): Eukaryota > Metazoa > Chordata > Aves > Tinamiformes > Tinamidae > Nothura > Nothura maculosa. Next base: position 981,114 of record JAUBOD010000947.1, read on the forward strand.
GGTCCTGCTTGTTGCTCTTTTTGGGGACACGCGGTGTATCCTTGTCTTCACTGGCAGTCACTGGCAAGCACTCTTCTTTCCTGCTGCTGAGACAGTGCCAGCCACCGCTTTGCAGCAGCACTGGACCAGGAACTGTTCTGCAGCACAGGCAAGATGCCAGCAGCAAAGGAAAGTGCATGTATACATATGTTTGCTTTGTATGGTTGTTGCTCATATGCTTGTAACCAAGGATGAACGACGGCTAAACTCAGTATAAAACATGGTTATGGAGAACACTGAAAAAGAGGCAGATCTTGCTCTCCTCAGCTCTACAATAAATATTAAAAGCGTTCCAGAGTTTCCTAACGTGACTACTTATTTTGGTAGCTCTTCTATCAAATTTCCTCCTGGAAGAATGTTTTTAACCAGGTCAGTTTTTTAACCATGTGTTTTAACCTACTGTTAAGTGATGTATATGAGTGCTGGTGTTTGTGCAGGCTTCACAGAGGCACCTAATGCACACTCAGCTTTGGCCACATCAGACCATTTTATTTATTTATTTATATAGAAGAGCAGTCTAAGATGGAAAATGCATGAGGAAAATAGAGCCATCTGAAAAAGTAAACAATGTTTTAGTAAACAGGAAAGTGCTATAACTTAGTGGTTTGAAGATGACTGGCTTGTAATTTTAATACTCCATTAGCAAGTTTTTAGAAGCATGTTTTTCTTTTAGGTCTATAGAGTTATTAGAACATGCCAGAATTGAATGAATGCTGTACACAGGGAAGTAAGAACAGCTAATGCAAAATATTAAATTAATATTTTATTACAAAGGGAAGATTACTTGATTGTTTTTTAAATGCTGCTGTCCAGTCAAACACCATCTTCAATTTGAGAACATGGTACTCACTTTCACACACCTGTTACAGGAGCTGACTTTATCGGTCTTCATTTTCAGGTGCCAACTGGTTGGCTCCTAAAGAAGAAAAAAAAGCAAATTTGAGTCAAAATTAAAAATAAAAGGTGAGATATGATAAAATGTTTTCTAAATTTCCTAGTTAACATTAAGATGACAGACAGGCTGAACTATGTGGCTATGCCCAAGGACCTGAAGAGCTTGATGGAGAGAATATGTAGTGTGTATAAAGTGAAGAGCCAAGGCATCCCCATGGCTTGTGTCTGCTGGGTGCAGGGTAGCATTCCTGCATCAGTCACTGCTTACTAGATTACTTGGATGCTACCACAGTTTTCCTCAAAATTATTTATTTTACTGATAAAAAGAAGAAAATAAAAACATTATGTAATAAGAAATGGTGTTCATATAAGAAAAAGCAAAGACCTATTTGATCCAAATCTTGTGCTTCACACAGAACCTAGTCTGAGCAGAATTACCGCTAAGATGAACCCATGCTTCAAACACAGTCAGTCCAAATCCAAGTCCATAGGATATTACTCGTATTATCACTAAACATACATAAGAATAATTACTCAGCAGGAACTTATATGGACAGACAGATTTTTGTTAAGGAGATGAGTTAGGCAAGAGACAGGAAAAAATGACTACATAGAGGTAGTAGCTTCCATTAAAATTAGACTGGTCTATGGCTAATAGATACCCCAGCAACCTTAGATCTCTCTAATAAAAATGCCTGGATCCTGAAGCTCTAATCGGGAGAAGTCCTGAGCCTGAGTCTTTTCTGCTGAGCAGTGTTTCCATTAGATTTTCCTGGCTCTAGTGTGAGATTTCCCAGTAATATTCAGTACTCAAAGGATTTTACTTCCTTTGTCTCTAGAATATGAGTAGAACAACAATAAGATCTAGAAAGGGTCCAAGTTTACTAAAGTTTTGTCTAGTTAACAAACAAAAGAAAACTAAATTTTTGTCTGATTAATTTTTCTTATTATAGCACAGGTTTGATTTTTTTCTCCCTTGTTGATTAATAAGTAAAACAACCAGGAAAAAGACAAAGGGTTTTCCTCTAAATTTTATGTCATTTCAGCTTTCTGTTTTCTTGTATTGATAGATCAAATACAGAATTTATAGCTCCTATATTTTTGTTTGCTTGTTTGTTTCTCCAGTTATTACTTGAGGAGAATATTCAGCAATCTTTGGAGATGCTAGGGATGTAACGAGTATTTGACACTAAAAATAGGAAATATGCATTCTAACCTAGAGTTAATTAAAGATGTACTTTTTTTTTTTCTGGAACATGATTTTATTTTGTTATAAATTAACAAAATCACATGTTAATTTCTATCTGTAAATGTATCTGAATTCTTGTATATTAGGATAGTAAGGCCAAACATCATTTGGAACTAAATCTACTAGACTTTCCTAAGTATTTGAAAGCCCAATTATTTCAATATTTTGGGTTTAAATCTATTCTTCTATGATACAGCCAGCATGATATGTGTTGTCCTGTATGTGTGTGGAGACCCTAGCACAACAAATGAACAGTTTGTTTATTTCACGTTTTGTAAAGCAACTTGCAGTCAGTTAGGCCACGCCGGTACTACTGACTTGGAATGAATTTGAGCCAATTATGTAAAAGCTGAATGTCAGTGCCAACTCCTTTACCCATCAAGCTTTTTCTGTAATCAGATTATCTAATTTTACACAGTGTCTGCACTGGTCATTTTTGTATTTGAATTCACAGAAAGAAATTCAGAGGGTTTTTTTTTCTTCCATCCATATAAAAATACTAATATCTTGAGAATATATCACACAAAGAGTAAAAATATTTATACAAAATACCAGTAAGATGAATACCACACCTGAGATGTGCTGTTGTTTATTAATAATGGCTTAGTTTCAAGCACTGAATGTATTTTGGGTGACAGAAATTGTCTCAGCTGAAGGCTGCTGCTGTGCAGAGCAACATATGCCAGGCAGCCTGTCACCAGAGATGCTGGAAAAATGGATAGAGCTGGTTGGAGAAGGGACGTCTCCATGGGTGCCAGGAGATGTGTTTAGTTCAATGTTTCAAATTTATTTGCAGATTCTATTAGCTTTGTCCATTACTTCCTATGTGGCTTTCAATCTGAAAAAATATGCAGATAATGAAGCGTCATTTTGTGAGGTGCCAAGCATCCAAAGTGTTATTTGAAATCCATGGATTATGGGAGTGTGCTTAGTACCTCTGAAAATTAAGTTCAAAATGCATTGCAGATGTAAATCTATCAGCAAATAATTAGTCTGAGCCTGCTTCCAGTGAAGTCCATAATTATAGCCTTACTTATGTTACTGAGCAGGAATAAAACTCCGTATCAGTAGCATATCCAGTGATTTTTAAAAAAATCCCTAAGTCTCAGTTTCAGTTAAAGATGTCCTGTAATGCATTTGTATACCTTACAGAGCATTGTCTCTATCAAGGAGACTTTGTGACACTTTCTATCTACATTGGCATATTGAGCTCTTTCTGCTTATTTTTATAAATAGATATATTTTTTTTTTTAAATAAGCATCATGGAATATTATTAACATTCAGTGTTGTTGCTTTAAGATCTATTCTGTGCACATTAAAAACAGTTGGGATATGTTAACATGGTAAACTACAAAATCTGCAAGAACTACCAAAAGCTAGTATTTGGGCTGGAGATAAATGTAAAACATATTGGCAGTAATTGACAGGAGATTTACCACAAAGCAAGTGCAGATTTCAGTTTCTCCTGCAAACCTTATTCACCTCCCAGCATCAACTCTGGCAGAAAAAGAAGATACGTTTTTCCAAGAGATCTAAAGACATGTTCTCTTGCATTCCTCTCATGCTGAACTCCTTAGTAGCAAAGCATGGGATTTAATCCTTGGCTTTGAAAAGGACATATTGCTAAAAGTATCCTAGAAGCTCATGACTCAAATTCACAGGAAAAAATATTTTAAGAACCTGTTGACCTGTGATAATGAAAATGTTTGAAGTTTCTTTTTCGTGCATTCTGGAACTCAAAATACAGCAAAGTATGTGACTTTATTAGCACTTAGTTATGGACCATAAAATAATTACATCAGATTTTTACCTAATTTGTTGTTTCAGAGAAAAAGGCTGCTGCTAAGTGTGCTCTCTATGTCTACTGTGCAGTTTCCATAGGAAGCACACTCAATGGTCATTCAGGCATTCAGGGCAACTGTTTCAGAGTGTCATCTTACGAACCAGAACATCATTTTTGCAGCCCCAAAACAGAGCATTTAGAGGAGAAGAGTCATGAGCAGGAGGATATCCCCTATGGCTGTGAGGAGGACTGTGCAGGCAAGGGGGGCATGGGGGATGAAGAGCAAAACAGTGGGGCAGAAAGCCCCAAAAGCTAGATGGTCACTTATGGTGGACTTGGGGCTTTCCTGTGAGTTTGCTTGTGAATTTGATGGAAGAAAGGTCCTGGGCAAGGCCAGACCCACCTCAGGGAGAGCTGCAGTGTGCAGCACAGTTTGGCACATACAGGTCCACATTCTTTTCCATCACCCCTACATCATAAAAGTCCTTTTCTCCTTAAGATCACCACAGAAACTCCCAACAGCAGGTACCTGGCTCCAAGCAACAAAGTGCCCCTAGGTCTATTCTGAGGGCCACCTGGACTGCTTCTCCTGTTCTTGATGACAGAACACACTCTCTTTTTTTTTTCTCCTGTATTCTGATTTTTTTAATCTAATCTGTGAATAATCATACTCTTCCTGTTGGAAGAACTGTATTACTTGTATTTGGAGGATTTGGGTTTTTTGCTTGTCTGCTTTTCTGGAGAAAAAGGAAAAGGAAAGTCACTGCGAACATTTCGTTCAACAATCAGAATTTGGCCTAACGCTTTCTCAGGGGGTCTGTTTGCCAAAAAGAAGCGCAGACATAAAGGACAAGCACATACAATCTCTTCTGTCTTGGCTGTCGAATGCTTCATAGCATGGGGAAAATTCATGTCTGAAGTAATAATTAGCTGTGTTTTTGTTGTACTGATTAGTCATACAAAACACATACTGCACAAAAGCACTGGTGCACTGGACAAATTGTGACCTTCTGTTAAAATAAAATCAGGTTATAGCTCATGATGTAGAACAGTTTCATGGGAGAATGAACAGTGCAGGAATACGAGAAACAACTGGAGTGTAAGGTACATTTTAGAAATATTTATCCTGACATTGCTAGCGTAAGACAATCAAGAGGCCTGTTCTCAGCAAAATTCCTTGCAGGGTTTCGGAAAGGATAACCAAGCAGGCTCTGTCTTTTTGTGCTTAAGATGGTATGTCTATTTACTGCTGCTGAAAATTCTGGTAGCTTGTCTTTTTGCCTCATGGGGTTTGTCAGTGATATCTCACATCAGTGCTTGTACTCCCATGGGCTTGCTTCCCTGTTTATACTGCATAATACCCAGTATTTTAATAAAAGCATCTCCCTGCAAATGAAGCAAGAAAATACGGATCAGGATTAAATAACTCTATTTGTAACAGTTATATTAGCTAGCTTATATAGATCATGATACAAAAAGAGATTCTTGAAAGAATTATCTACAGCATTTTTCCTCTCCATCTGAATGTTCCCTCCTCAAACTCTTACGTTTAATACTAGACTGTCCATGAAATAATCAGTTACAATTTGCAGGATGACTCCATGCTATTTCATCTAAAATTGACTAAATAAATTTATGGAAATGATTTACCTGAAACTAATATAGGAGGAATATTAAAAGTTAAACAAAAAGTCACTGAAAATAAGATAAAACATTATAGCTCCACTTTCAGTGGCCAGCCCTTGTATACTGTTTACAGAGAAACTTGTTGGTTATATAATCTGCCAGCAAGATGTTTGCTCTTTTCCATAAATTTAATTAGGTCTTGATAGATTCATCAGTTTTCATCTAAATTATTTTTGGTGAATTCTAATTGGTTCCTGCTGTGTCTTGGCAGCCACATAGCTGATCATATGCCTATTTAATCCACTCATGGGATATTTAACAAATTGTTAGCTATTTCACTGTGCACTGAAGTGTGGCTCTACCAATTCTTTTCTCCTGTCATACTACTGGGACTATTATGACAGCCCATTATGTGATTTATTTTGTGAAATACATGTGAAGTGTTACAAAACAACAATATATTATAATCTTTACCCAAAATATAATACAGTCAAAAGACATCTGTAAGCTCGCACATGCAAAGCAGTAATATCCTTCTTTCCATTTTGTGGACAATAATGTACTAAGTAAGATATACTACAGAGAAAAAGTTATATGATAATCTGTTTTATCCTTCTAAAATAAGTACTTAATTGATTAAGAGAAAATATAATAGGCTTATTTATCAGATGTTTAGGCTTGTCTACCTGGGGATAAAGCCCAGAACAGTTATGGCATACTAACTCTTCATGTGGGCATTCTTAATCCATACTAAAAGCATCTCTGTGAATTTAGCTAAATCCACTTTGGGAGTGACTACAGACTGGATGTTACACTTCATATTCACCCCCTAAATTTATTCCACAAACTTTCCCACATAGACAAATTCTTAGTGAAAGCTACTTAAGCAGTTCTTCAAGACAGCTGTAAAGCTTATAAAGCTTGTAAAGATTTTCTTTTGCATGAAAATGCTGATTCTACTTATCTTGATAGAGCTTTGTTGGGTAGGGCTAATGGAGGTGCCTTGGAAACATGAAAAAAACACTTAAGGTGGGGACATGTGGAATATCGTTCAGTATACTCCCTCTTTTTTCCCAAGTCCTTATGTGGTGTTGATCCTTGTCTTTTCACATTTCTTTATTTTTTTACACTATGTAGAAAAAAGCACATGACATGTTCTGGAGTTTGTGCTCCTCTCTCCTGTTCTTTTTTAGTGTAAGGCGAGGTACTTGGGTGTATGGTGTGCTTCACACAAAATCATAGCTTTCTGTAGGAGATGTGCCACGCCATCTTCCTCGTATGGCTCCGTCTTCTGGCATGGAGAGGCTGAAGGGGTGAAGGTCATGAAGGTCAATATGAAATGCCAGTGTGAACTGTTGCTTATCTCTAAATTAAGTATCAGGGTAATGGTGCCTGTATAATGATGTTAAGTTTGAAAGACCACAAGATAGATAAGAAAAATATGATTAAATACTCTCTAAGTAGCAATGGCATGTTTTCACAAAGGACAATAATTGTCCTGTGCCACAATTCATCTACCAGGCTTTAAAAATCTGCAACTCAGTAATCAGAAAACAGGGGAAAATACAGGTGCGAGGACACTACTCCAGAAAACTTCCTGAAGTACCCTTAAACTTTGTTAGAACTCCCATATTGTAGGAGATACATCTGCAAATATGTTTCTCTAACAGAAGCTGAGCTTTCTCACTTCTTGTCATTGAGGAGGATACACAACAAGTGCAGTGAAGGACTTTCAAACAAAACCATTAGGGATGACAGATCTGGGCAGATTAAGTCATGATGGCAAGGTCAGTGGGATGTGAAACTTGGCTAATGATGTCGTGCCCTTGTCAGCTTGCATTGGCTAAATACATTAAGGTTGCAGAGAAGCCCTACGGCTTAGTGAACATTTCTAGAGAGAATTTCAACCTGAACTAGGTCAGCATGAACAGAATACGAATGCTTGTCCCCCAAAGACTGCTGGTGAAAATTGGGCACTGCAGAAGTTGGCAGGAGCTCATCCAGGGGTCTCGTTGAGGCCAGGAGTTTACTGTTTTTTTACAGGTATAACATTCAAGAAAGTCCCTTTGCTTTTACTCTGTGGAGGGGTTCTAGATTATATACTGTGCAGTGAGAAGCTGCTTCTCGTTTAACATTTGCACAGAACCTAGGTTAGCAGTACCCTGATTTTTCTGGGGCCATTGCACATCCTGAAGAACAAAATGATAAAATGAAAGCTCATCCATAGTGCAAGAATGATTATGCTGTAGGAATTAGTTAACATTAATCATCTGAAAATTGCGACATGTGATTCTCCATGGCAGATGAACAGAGCAGCATGGGCAACTCTGGAGGGAGCCACGACCAGCTTTCCCCTGTCAGAAGTGATTACGAGGAAATAGCAGCTCTGAGGGAGGAGACATCTCCAAACCGAGAGGAAAGGTCCTGAAGTCCATGCACCAAGAGCAAGCTAGCAAGGGGAAGGGGTTAACCAGCGAAGCAGGATGAAAGCCTGCTGCATCTCCTGGAAAGGCAGAGATCAGCGGTATGGCTAATGCTTCAGACAGGCAATCGACCTTGAAAATCTAGCTGCCTCACAGAGGTGTCAAATACATTTTATACTAGTTTCATTTGGTTTTGAATCCACACTCCGTGAATAAGCACTAAACATAGTTCATCCAAAAAGTTTTCTCTACTTGCTGTGCATAGTTGTCTTACCAAGCGAGCAACACAAAAATCCTTCCCATTCCCAGAGATACAAAGGCAAAAGAACAAATTTGCTTATCTCTGAGAGACAATCATGAGAGATTATCAGATGATACAAAATGATGTTTAAAATGCATTACATACTCACAGTCATCTTACAGACACACAAGTCTTTTGCACTCTGTTTGCAACATCGAAAGGTAGTAGAAAGGGAAGAGTAATTGCGGTATATTTAGTCCCCATTCAGTACAGCTGTTGTCCTTGCTATAGTGCCATGCCAATTTAAAAGCACATTCTTTAATTTATCCAAATTTACTTTTGGAAATTTCTTAACTCAAGAAACTTGAAATCTAGATGGGAGCAGATGAGTCAGAATAACTCTAAAAAGTAGAGGCTAAGTCTTAAATATACTTAGGCACCAAAAATGAAGAATCATAGAAAGATTTTAAAAATTTCCAGCAGGCTAGGTCCCTTGCTTGTGCCAATATCAAAAAAAGGTTTTACTGTCAAACTGCCAAAAGAATGACAATCTGAAAGACAAGAAATAGAGTTTTATTCATTTCAGTGCCAGAAAAGGTTAATGCAGGTGAAATTATGGTGAATGAAAGCAGATGCAGACAAGTAGCTTAAGAAAAGAAGGTTTTGGAAAGCAAAAGCATGTGTTCAGCAAAAAAAAAAAAGGTCATGAAGAACCCTAGAAGAACAAAGTATCGGTAATTATTAATTTTCATAAACTTCAGAAAACGTAATAGTCTTAATAGAGACACTTTATGAAAGATAGAGACCTCAAAAGATAAGTAGAAATAATAAGCTTCTAGAATGAAAGCAAATGTTCTAAGTCGACCCAAAAAAAAAAAAAAAAAAAGAAATCCAGGAAGATGAAGAGAAGAGAAAGAGCATGAACAGAATGACAAGTTGCAAGCTCCTACACATTGCCATAGTCTTTTTGGTCGATCATGAACAGGCTCATGAGACAGGCCATGGATATGGGGCACTATGAAGTTCTCTGGACTAACTATCTGAAATGTAAAGGCCTATGTTTTATTATCAACATAACCCACTTTCAGTTTCTGCATCCAGAGAAACTCTCCAAAATCTAGGAATAGTAGGGAAGGCTATATGCTCCAAAAAGAAGATCAAGTTTGATAAAACTTGAGTGACCATGATTAACCAAAAATGAACAGAAATGCTGGAATATTGAGTTATATTGTGAACAAGAAGAAAGTAGCAAAAAGAAAGACAAAGAGAAGTAAGAACACATTAAATAAAGCAGAAAGCGTTAAGATAAAAAGTCTCTATCAACAAATACAAAGCTACACAACAATTACAATATTACTGACATCAGTAGACAGAAACATGCCAGTAAAAACATGTCATAAGGCATAACAAGACAAAAGATTATTTTAACTCACAAATTCTCAGCAACAAAAGTTAAGCAGACTAGCAAAGTTACAAATGTAGAAAGGTTTCTAGTAATAGTCTAGTATTAATTCTACGGAATTTCTACTTTTGTACAAAGTACAAAAGGAGCTTTCAGAGAAGATAAAGTAAAGCAGGAAAAAATTAATTTTTTTTGCAGCCTTGAAGAATTTTTAGGAAATTTCAGGCAAGAACCCATCTTTTCTGGGGATATGACAGAGGAGCTGCTTCAAAATGAGTTCAGTAGAAGAACCTATACAACAGATTGTCAAAATTAAGGTAACAAATAGCCAAGCCTAGATGTTTTAAAAGTTGGCTTACAAAAGGAAGTTGCAAAGCTTTTAGAGCTGCTGTATCACTGCAAGAAGGGAGGGTGGCAAATGTTATAATATTTTTTTGTTCAAGCTACAGAGTGGATTTGAAGAGCTACAGTCTAAGAACTTTGGCACCTGTATCAGAAGAACAGGAAGAAACTAAAGAACATAGTGGATTCTGGGATCAGTGGAGTGCCTTGGAGAAGTGTCTTTTGTAACAACAAGTTTCCTCAAAAATGAGGAAGGCCTTTGAAGGCCTTCAAGACATGGGCGCAAAAGAAGAGATGTACTGGTTTTGTTAAGGGCTTGTCTAACACAGTGTCCTGTCTCCAAAAGTGCATGGCTAGAGAAGAGAGGAAGATCATTCCTAACGTATATGATGTTCTTGCTGAATGCGCTTGGGACCTCTGATCATTTTTAATTTTAGAACTCCTCAGTCAGACACAGTTTCTCAATGTATTTGTCATCTGTGAACTTGCTCAACTTGTCCCTTGAATCCACAAAACCTTTTTGTATCCACATTATATATGGACATTGCATGAATAATCTTGCTTTTTGTTCTAAATATGCCTTCTAGTATTGTCATTCAATGTCCCCTAATTCATGTACAGCAAGAGACAGCGAATGAGCAATTTCTATCCCATTCTGCACACACTGATTGTGATTTAGTCTACTGGGATTCCTGAAAGGCATTTAACAATATTCTTCACCAAAAGCTCTTCAAAAACTTGTGCTACCACAGGGGATGAATAACCAGTTAAGATTTAGGAAATTAAAGATAAGAACAAACTGCCAACTTTCTCAATGCAAGGAAGGCATCAGTACATTCTTACTGGGATATGTGATATATTTTCTATATAAAGAAACTAAATATCCTGGAAAGCTATGAGAATAGCGAGACAGCAAATTTTTCTGTTGATAAGAATTTATAGTATTATAATAAAAAAAAGGAACTGCGAGATACAGACTGACTGGATGATTACATGGCAGGTGAAATTTAAATTAGATAAATGTAAAGTAGTGCACAAAGGAGAAAAAAAACTAACTTTACATACACAGTGACAGTCTTTGAATTATCATTACCATTCAGGAATATGATTTTGGAAAGCTAACAGACAGTCAATGCAAATGTCATCTCAATGCTTAGGAGTAATAAAAAATAGGCAAATGGAATTTTAGGAGTCATTAGGAAAGGTATAGAGAAGAGAAAGTGAGAATAGTGCCAGGTCTCTGTATAAATGCGGGCTACATCTTGATACTGTGTGCTGTTCTGGTCCACCCATCTCAAAAGCACACGGCAGGTCTGGAAGAGATGGATTCAGAGATGGAAGCTCAAGATGACAATGGCTTCTGCATTAGAAATAATTAAGTAGATTAGGCTTTTTCAGTCTGAAAATAAATGACTGGATGAGTGTAAAAGAAAAATCTGCAAAAATGTGAGTATACAGAGACCACAAAGAAGTACCTTTTGTTCACTCTGTTTTCTAATACTTAGTTTTAACTACTTAGGTGCTAGTTTAAGTTTTATTTGGTAAGTTTGCAGTAACTATAGTCTCAGTTACGGAGGTCAGAATTTGAACCTTGCTTTGGTTCAATTAAAGTTATGGAATTTGCATTGACTTTGGTGTCATTTTAGTGACAACGATATCAGTGAGTCCAGCTCCTTATTTGAAGTCTGAAGTGGGAGGAACAATAAAGTGGGCTGTAAATGGGCACATCAGTGACAAAGACAAGGCCAACTTGAGGATAAGCCTGAGATCTTGTACTGATCTCATACTAAGAGGCAGAAATGAGACATATACTGGCCACTAGGCTCAGTAATCTTGAGCTGAAGAAGAAAGTGCTCAACTCTTTGAAAGGAATTAAAATTCTTGTTGTTAGATAGAATGGATGAAACTGAAACTCATGAAAAACTCCATATTTTCCGTCCTTTTAACTGATAAAGACAGAGCAATCTGAAGAAGTTTAAAGTGAACAGAAAGGAAAATAATTAACCTTAGGAATATCAGTACAACTTATTTTCAAAGTGCCTTCCCATGGAAGGTGATTAAGATTTGCAAGCATCCGACTTCCTTTTGCTTTTGTTGTTTTATGCATTGTGTGTGACAGAAAGGGCACCCACCTAAGTGGGGAGCAGAGACCAGTAGGTGCCCAGTATAACCAGAAAAGGAGCCTCCAGTTTATTCAGGTCTGGCTCACCCACTATAAGCAAGGAGGGTGACCAGCCTGGTAGCTCCATCTATACCTGCATGGGCAAAGTGCTCCTTCCTGCTATCTACTCTGTCTCCTAGAAAATCCCTCAGGGCAGGTAGTATCTTTGTATTTATATTCTGGGGCTCGTTGTCAATCCTAACTCCATAGCATATTACATAGTACATTAAGATGTAATCAGACAAATTACAACAGCAGAACAGCAGAACAAACTAGACTGATGACCAGCTCTAGCTTATGTGCTAAATGATCCCACCTCATTCTTCAGATAGGCTCTAAGACCCAAGCCTCATTCTTCCCAGATATTGTTTTAGATATTCAAAGACCTAGTGCTCCAACAGTTTCAATCAACCTCAGCTACAGTTATGAGTGCTAAGCACTCTGAAAATCGGAGCCTTACGGGCTTAACTTTGCTTAGTTTTATCTGAGATGGAGCTGAAAATGTTTGGCATATTTGTCCCATCAATGGGAAGAGATAGCCCATCTGAAGAGGCTTCAAAATGTAGGGAAATTTTGCTGGAGCTTCTTGCTATTATTTTAGAGAGCATTCAAATAGAAATTTAAGAATTCTGACAACTAGTGGTTCAGAAATGGCAGCACATACAGTCATATATACAAATGAAAAAAAAACACATAAAACCTCTATGTCCTTTGCCAGATAATTGAAAAACATCCTGCAAATTGTTATGACATGTTTTTGAACTTGCACTTTATGAATTGATGTTAAACTGTGACCCTTTCCTGGCCCATTTGCAAATAGGAAAATTGTCACCTTAAATCATCATAAAATATAGTCACATTTATATTCCAGTTTTAGTCCGTATTTCTCCAGTGAGGCAGGCAAAATAAGAGTTTTCTTTAATTGAAGTGACTCCTCAGAATGCTAATGAACATTTGATGGAGTTTTCATAATTCTGATGTTATTATTGTGCTGACAAAAAGTCAAGGAGACGGTCAACCTCCTCTAATATCCTCCTGTTCAATAGAAGGAAGCATAGAGGACTATTATTGTGTTGCAATTGTTTGGAGAATGACAAATGGTGATAAGACAAAATAGGAGTGAGAAAAATGATCATATTTGTGTTCATATTTTGCTAACAGAATATTTTTATGAGTACAGACTGTATTGGACTTAAAAACAAAAACATGTAGCTTTCTCATTTATGCAGTTGTATGAAGTTTGCCTTCTCTTCTTTATGAGAGATACTTCATAATAAACAGATGCAGAAAATGTGAAGGCTTTTCAGTACAGCATTTTGTCTTTACTTGACAGATTTTGTTTTCAGCAGAAACACAGTCATTAGGCCAAATGTTCCCTCTTGCATTTTATGCAATAACACACACTCAGGCAGAGCAGAAGGAGAATAGGGGCTTGGACCCTTGCTTTGCACAGGTGCAAGTGATTACCCAAACTGCAAAGCAGATGAAAACTCCTCTAATGCATTTTGCCTTTGCCTTCCTCCTGGTAGACACAGAGCAGGTTAGAGCAGCACTCTTTGCTGCAATGATCATTTCTCCTCAGTGTCCTTGGCAAATTAAACTCATCTCTCTTCTCTCTAGAACCCAAAGTGAATAATCTAGGATGCAATATTACAAATCAACCCAAGCACATATTGAATAATTCCTGGCGATGATAAAATACAAGTTATTCTCTATGGTTTGTCAAGACAATTGCCATGTCAACAGTGGAAGACTACCAAAATGAGGATGGACAAAAAACAGGTGCCCAGGAGAGAGCAGCAGATTGGTGAGCTTATAAACTGTCTGAGTAAACAAGGGTGTAAGCATCCTGTTTGCTGCTGGGTTGAGGACAGGAGACACTTCAGCTACTTCCCGCAGCCCCCTGTGAGGGATTGCAGCAGGCTGATGTCTCTTTCGGTTCTTGAACAAAAAAGAAAAAGGCACATTTTAAACTTTGATAGGTTGAAAATTTTTATTTTTATTTATTTTAGTATTTCCTCAGCAAGTTTGGAAGTGAAGATATTATCTATTGAAGCTTCTTCTAATATTTCAGATATTTATTGGGAAAGTAATATAGGAATGTGTATGAAGTAGGAGTAACAGTTGAGGGCAGAATAAGCATGTCTTGATGAAACAAGAGCTGACACAGAAATTTACTCTTTTTTTTTTAACCAAAGTATTACAAATTCAGACAGCTAAGATCTTTTTCTTTTTTTTTAATGTATCCTTGCATTTCCCTGATTCATTTGGAAGGAAAACCCAAAAAAACTTGTTTTGCTTCCCCACAATTAAAAAGCACAAGAATCTTTGACAAAGCTTACTTCTTAAGCTGCCACCTACTGACATTCAGAAAAGCTCCAGTGAGATTTAAATACATATCCAACAAAATTTTGCTATCTGTCCAAACATAGCATTTAAGTGACTGCTGATATAATACATAGGTTTTCACCTAGACTGTCATGAATAGCTGCCTCACTTACAAAGGAAAAACATAATTTCTATTCCAGGCTTAGTCTTTTTTTCAGGCTTTACGATATGACAATATAGAAAATGTAAAATGCATCACTTCATTACTTAATAAAACGTAATTTGCATTAAAACAAGAACTTAACATTGTACCCATGGGTAAATATGCTGGAAAGAAGAGCTCAAACAGCAAACAATTCTCAGGACAACAGAGCAAGAACTTGCTGGTTTTGGCAGGATCAGCTGTTAGGTATGCACAAATCTAAACAACTGTTTTATAATGTATTTTTGTTAATTAAGTGTTGAGGGCCCTGTTTTGAAGAGCCTGCTGATTCTCTGCCTTAAAAATACCACTCCTGCTCATAACAATGACAAGGCTTTTTTTAGTTCTAGTTTAAAGTTATCATGGAGTGCAAGGTTATATCACACTTCAATTGATTTAGTGCAGCTCGTCCTTGTAGACAGGTCTGATTATACTGCAAGTATGGGAGAGTAATTAAAAGTTTCATCCTCTTTCTGCATCTCTACTTCCCTATTTAGATTGATAGCAGAGCCTTGAAGGCTCCTCCATTTATTCTACAGGATATCACTGATTCACAGCTGTTTGTCAGCAGATGCAGGTGAATTTGTAAGACATATTGAGTCCTTAATAATTAAGATACTTCTTGTTTGATGACCTTCATCCCTGTCCAGCTTATCCATCGTCACAGTCAGCAGCTGCTGTGGAAGAAATGAACCAAAGACAGCTAAACTGTTTAGGCAGCAGCATTAATGCTGACTTTGATTGGTTCCTTCACTTGTTTGCTAGTCTTCTATTTAAAATTGGCAGGTGGCCGATAAAGCATTCAGGAAAGTTTATATTTGTCCAGTCATGATTTTCAGAATGTAAAGAGTTTTTATCCTTGACTTTATCCTTCTGTCTCACAGGCGCATGCTCACAATTCCTGCTTCTACATTTTATTCTAATCTGATGCTAATGAGAGATAAGAGAACACTTTAATATCCAGAGCAGCTCTGGGAAAAAAAAATGTTAGGTGTTAACACACAATAATCCATAGGATGTATATAATTTAAAATAGGCAAAGAGAAAACAGCATTTTAAATCCTTCAAATAGTTTTAAAATGATAACATGATCATAATAATTAAAAAAGGGGAGGAACAAAGATATTCAGATATTCAAATATTCAACAGACAAACTTGCTGACCAAAATACAATATGCATGAGTAAGTAATTTACTAACTTTAGTAAAACAACTTAAATGCTGTAGGTGGAACAGGTAATTGGAATATATTTATGAAGATACTATGGTCTGCTTTATATTTTTTGCCAATACTTTCTTCTAATCTATTTGGGACTATTTGAGTGCAGAAGTTTGGGTCAGTTCCATATTTCCCAGGCAACAACTCCTACCTGCCCGACAACAGTGATCTATCTTGACTGAAATAAAGTCTCAAGAGAAATGTATTCTGGATTTTGGATATGCACACTCACAACAACATTGTTACTGTTTTATAATAATTACAAATAATTACAATGATTACTTAAAATATAGAGTTACCTATTTATTTGAGAAATACCTTTGAGTAGCCAATTTATCTTTACATATCACAATGGATAGAAATTACAAAATATGTTTGAACAGCACTAAATGCATTCTTGTTTAAAAAGTCATGTCAGCAATGTGCCATAGTTCTAATTACTGCAGAGAAATTAACAAATAATTATATGCAAATAAATGAAGCTCATCAAAGTTATTAGCACATTTTACTAGTCAATCATCTGAATCATTGCATTGGCATGGAAGAATCAACTGCAGAGAAAACTTGGAGCTTGATTATGTGGGATTTCCAGCATTCATATAAACATTTCAAATGTGGTAATGAAACAGCAAGTCTTCTCCGTTCAAATAGGCTGGCTCGGATAAATCTAAATTGCCTATATGATGAGAATGCTTTAACATGCTAAGTGGGGTTCACAGTCCTATATATCCCATTGCAGCATTTTTTAAAAGTGTACCATTATTCTTTCAAAAGTTTTTGTGCTATGTATTTGCCTTGGGCATTATTTATTACTGCTGCTGCCTATTTTGAATGTTGCTGCTCAAATGTTTTGTTATTTCAGGGAACAAGGCTTTAAAAAATGTCTTTTTACCAACTTTAAGAAATCATTTTTTGGAAAGAAAAAATATCATATTTTGACATTAAGGCAAATTCCTGCTTCTAAACTGTACTTTTTCTGCCTTGTGAAAATCTGCCCAGATTTGGCCAGCATTTCAGCTTCTGAAAAAAAAATGTAGTTTTTACTTCTTGAGTAGAAACTTCAATCTGCTCAGGGCAGAGATTTCAAGAACTGCATCTTTTCCAGTGCTGCTGGAGCAGCTCCCTTGCTGCCACTGGGCAGCCCATCGTCCTAATGGGGTGACCCAGGCAGCAGGCTGGGACACCCGCACTCGGAGCCTTTTGGGACCGGTTTCAAAGGCAATGGTTGCAGGATTTGTTCATATATATTCAAAAAGATGATAAAAATGTTAGACCTTGAGTTTTTTTCTTACTTACACATGCACACACATGTGCAACTATTATCTTCAAATCATCTCCTTTGTTATGTCAATACTAGTTAATTAAACAGTGTGTGGGATGTTCCCCGACGCAGGAAATGGGTCTGACTTCATTGTCTCCAGCTCAAGGCTGGCCTGGGCCAACTGCTGCTCTCTCAAGCAGCTTCTTGACATTCTTGGGAAGTTAGCACAGCCCAGGTTCATTCCCGGTGAACAGGCTAGAGGTGACCACCTCGTCTCAAAGGCACAAGGGCTGAGCACAGCTGTTCCTGCACAAATTCTGCACCAGTTGACTCCATGCCAGGCAATGGTCCTGGGCACGTTTGATTTATTAGTGCAGACATAGAGTCTATATGATGCTGTGATCAACTGCCTGTTCCCAGTTCCTTTTGCCTAGTGGGAAATTTGTTTTTATATATTTATTTTATTTATATAGGAACTTTATTTTTTAAATATGGCATATTTCAGAAGGGAAAAAATTCTAATGATTGATTTTGCTCAGCTCCACCCAGGCCAACTTAAGCTGCTCAAAATGTCCAAGTTGAGCATTGTCAGACACTTCTTACAAGTGCAAGAACATATTATGTTAATGCTGCATTGCACAGTTTTACAATGATGTTATTCTCAAAGCAGTAAATGGCTATTTGTTATTCTGTTTTCAATTTTCTTGTATTGGTTTAAATCATTGTAAAAATTGTAAATATTTGTGAACTTCTCAGAATGTAGCAATCCTTCTTACTTGGAAGAAGAGAAAGACTTCATTGCACTGACTATGGATGAGAAATAGCACGAGCCATTCTTTTCATATTCTGCAGAATCAGATATATATTTCTCTGGTGGTGTTCCTGATCTTCAAGGTGTGGAATTCAAAGTTTCTTCTCAGTATTAAAGCATTTCCTCCCTGCAACACTTTTTATTTATTTTACCTCATTATTTTATTCATGATTTTGTTATTGCTGGATTAAAATATTGATTGATTATACCTGCCAACTTTTATTTAACAATTCAGTGATACTATCT
>JAUBOD010000947.1:1004976-1021665 GCA_032353885.1 Nothura maculosa
GTGATGGGTCTTCTGCATTCAGCAAATGGGAGAAAGCCCTCTCCTTCTCCAGACATCTCCAGCCTGATACTTGGCTTCCTGCAACGCAGCATGGTAACAGACATCTGGCTACATTTTTCTTCTCATCTAGGCTGTTCTTGTGTCAGTTCCTTTGTCTTATACATTATAGGGAAATCCTAATATCCTTCCTACATCTTTTTCAGAACTAACAAGATGCTCCTGTATCTACCTTGAAGCTTAACAGGTACAGTGCTTCCAGTATAAAATTTATGGGGAAAAAAATGAAATACAAGTGTGATATATTAGAACCTTAAGGTATCATATAAAAATTACAAAGGTCTAGTTAAAGACTTCCCTGCATAAGACTGAATACAAGGACTATTCTTTTTGCTAAATGCTCTGGGGATTATTTGAATGTCTTTGTGTTCAGGAAGCACTAAAGAAGCCATAACATTCAAGTGCTTTTTTTCTCTCTCTCCTCTATTTTTTCTAGAATGTGTATGTTAAAGTCAGAGGAATTTCCATTTTATTTATTTTTGAAGATTCTTCTGAAGGCATGTTTTGGTAATTCAGTAGAGAATGTAGCATGCAATATTTAGCTTTTTTTCTTTTATTTTATTTCCTTTTTTTTTGGAATGCTACATGATCTTTGTGTCTGCAAGCCGTATTTAGGGAACTGAGAGAGATATTTGAACATAAAAGAAAATTTATGTAACATGGCCTTCAGGGAATGGCCAGTGACTAGACAGACTTCAAGAATTTAGCAAAGAAGGGGGACTGCAGTTTCTAATGTGCAAGATTAATAACAAGAATTTAGTGGTCTGGCCGCTCTTGAGACCATTATATGGGTACATGGACAAAATGAAAGAAACTATGATCTACAATTCCCATTTAGAAAACCCTAAAATTAGCTACAATATATCTGAGGTGCTGAAGGTATCTCATAGACCACTGAGCAAGTCTGTAATTAACTTTGCCTCTTTGAGTGCAAAAGGACTTGTGATTGATTATCGAGACAACAGGGCTGGAAAATTCAGCTTTGTCATAGACATGTGGAAATATAAGGGTCCCTGCTAATTCAAGCTCTGTTATATGATGCAATATTTGGATAAGTTGCTCAATTTTGGAAAATACTACTTTTAACATCAGATGTCTATATTCATTCACACCTAATCAAAGGTTCAAGATGCTCCAGGGAATGAAACCTAGGAGGAAATGCTGAGAATATACATGATAAAGCCCATGGCCACTACATCAGTGTCAGGGTCCTCCACTCTCTCTAGATTCCTCCTGACTCTGTTGCAAGAATATTTTACAGAACTTTCTCAAATCATCTCTACCAAAGCACCAAAAACTGTTACTGCCCAAGGTCTGACTCTCTGCACAGGCTTGCTTCAGTGTTAGAAATGGGACACAGACCCTAGGTCACAGACAGTAGGTGCAATCCTGCTGCTGCCTCTGCTAGGCATCATTTGAATACCTTACCAGGAAGACAATCCCCAGAAAGACTCCCAGGGGAGGAGGTGACTTGGAAAAGCCTCAGCTGAGATGGAGAAACACTCTGAGGGAAGGGTTTAATGTCCTGTTATTACGTTGCATTGACATTTTTGATGTATTTCCAGTGGAAAAAAAATTAGAAAAAGAGGCAAATGCTTAAAGCCAAAACTTCTACATACATAACTAGCAAATCTCCATGACAAAAAATATCAGCAATATCATATTTTTGTTATATTACCACTAGGTGGCTCAAGATCAGAGTCAAAATACAGCATTGCTCAATCTATGATCCAAATAAAACACCCTCAGTTTAAAGACTATCAAGTACTCTCTCATAGTTGCCATACCTCAAAATTTTCTATAAATCTTCAAGTTCCACCAGTTAATGGTAAATGTAGATTTGAGATAGCAGAGCTGCCTCAGCCACATTATAGTACTGAAAGGCAGATGTTGCTTGTGAATATGGAGGACAGCAATATCCAAATAAGTGAATTGTGTTTTTCTGCTTCTTAAAATCACTGAGTATCACCAGCTGACAGAGAAAAGAGGTGGATGTCCAAATGTCTCTAGGACCACATCATATTTTAATTTACTTCAATATATCTTTTGAAAGAGTAACTTCCTTTCTTTCATAGTGATTACCTTGGTGTATAACTGTTAGCAGCTTATGACTTGAGGTCCAACTTTCTATTACACATTGCTTCAGATTAGGTAGAAAGCCTGCAAATTGAACCCATCCTCACTCAAAAGTAACTTACTGATAGGCAAGACTCCTGGGGATGGATATATATCTGCAATCAATCAAACCAGCAGGTTTAAAGCACTTTGCTCTTTCCAGGTCAAGTGAAATAAATAGAAAGGACACTTTCTTCAGATTTTTAAAAGGCAGATTATGTTAGCTGCTACCTTACAATCAGTCACAGCACTGACAAATGAATTAGCTCTCATTGAGGCTGATGGAACTTGTTGGACAGGAGGATGTCAGAGAGAGACTGAAAGACAAATTACACACAGAAAGGATGTCCGTTTTCTCATAATTCAAGTGCCTTAAGTATTGCATGTAGATCTCCCATTTCTTATATGAAGAAAGGCTTAATATTAGCTACAATGGATACCTTTTCATAGTGTTGCGGGCATTATACATGCAAATAAAATATTTTTCACAGACATTATAATCTAGGCAGTTAAAATATAACTTGAGCAATAAGAAAGTTTTTATGTGGTGGCTCACTGGTGAAGATTGATATCTACATGTGATCATCACGACCGTGAGAGAGAATTACTGAAAGAGGGAAATCTGTGTCAAAAGACAATATCTGAGTTGACATCAGATCTATGACTACACATTTTTCTTGACCTCTCTAGAAAAAAAACACAGCATGTGCTTTTTTTTTTTTTTTTTTGACGGCGTGTGCAGCTGTGATGTCAGAAACGTATATGAAGCTGGGGCCCCTAAACCTCTGATGAGGTACCAAACTTGGATGTTCCATACACGAGGGAAGGCCCTCAAGCATGTGGTGACTCACTATTAGGTCTGAAAGGAGAAACATCCTGTGTCTCCCACTGAAAAGCCTTACTTTTCCCTCCTACAGCACAAGACCAGAAGAACAGCGTACTTTGTGTCCTGGCACAGAGCTTCGTGGCCCAAGGAGGCCCTGCATGGCTTCAAATACAACTCTCCGTTCAGCAGCAGAGTACAGACAAGAAGGCAGGAATGGCTCTTGCCTTAGGGACACAGGCCTCTATCCCCACAACTTTGTAAACCCTGCTAAAATATTTCTTTGTCATTTGCCTTAGCAGTGCCATAACACAGTGGACTTTGACCTCCTCTGTACAAACCTTATATAGGCCTTGTGGGTTGTCCCACAGGAGGTAACTTTAACAAGCTTGTTAGAATAGGAAATAAGATACAAGATCTAGAAACTCAGTATAGCACGTTTCCCTAGAGCTTTCTTTTTACAGTGCTTAAATATCTTACCGAGCCCTCATGAATTTGTGATACCTTTGCACCTTTGACTTGGTGGAGTTTTCCCTGTTTGTGGCTACCTTTTTCTGTATAAAACTGTTATCTTAAACTTCCACTATAATGTATGCACATATGTACAAACACATTTACCTGAGTTTTCTCCTAGGAACCTCACCTACTAAAATTATCAGAGCTGCCACTGCAGGAAGGCCTATCTCACACTGATCACCAGTTCCTGGCACATAGTTCCTGACTGGAATCCACTTGAAGGTCGCTTCCTTGAATTTCAAAACCCTCTGTGTCTGGCTCTGCTTACAGAGACGGATGATTTATTTATGATTAGGCCTTCTCATGTCGCTGATCCTTTGGAAGAGACATGTGACTACAAGGGGCTGAACCTTCAGAACAGCCAAAACTAAGTTGTGGGAACAGATTGGCAAGCAAAATAAAGATGTTCACAAAATGCCCCAAATCCTAATGGAAGGTAAAACATTCTTTGCACCTTCACTGCATGCTGGCTGCCAGACCAGGTGACATATCCTTTTTAGGATGAATGAATCTGATTCCTGACATCTGAAAGGCAGGGGAGACCTTCATTATTAGCCTGTGTTTTAAAGAGTTTTCTGATAAGATGAACCAGCACTGTGACAGATGCTGCATGCTAGCTATAATCCATGAATTTGTTTCTGACGTGTGCATTTGGCCTGCAGTATTTTTGAAACTAGGTGTCTACTCTGTGGTCAAATTATTTACACAGATTTTGCAACAGTTCAGGGTTTTATGTTATGTGCCCAGAGTTCTGAAGTCTGAGCCCATAGTATCTGAAACCCTAAACATCTCTGCAAAATTGTTGCAGTTTCTTGCAAACACCAGGATCTCACAGAAAACTCTCCTCCCTGCATCCCAATATGCCAAAATCTATTTGGAATTCTTATTATTAAGTGTATTTTACCATCTCAAAATGCATATGAAAAACAGTATTTTAGATGCTCTGTTAAAAAATATTTCACCCTATCTACATTAGAGCTGAAGAATCTCAACTATGAATAAGCCATTGGTGTCTCCCTCCGAAGTGAGGCCCAGAGGGATAAACCAGTGGTGTTTAGGTAGTAATTTGCCGTATGCAGTTACCATTTGAGATGCTCAGCTGCCTCCCCGGCCAGCTTGCACTGCCAGCAGCCTGCAAACTGCAGGACACACAGCAAATGTGCTGCACCAAAGGACACTATGCACTGATGCTCCCATAAAGCTCTCCTGGTCTGAGGAAGAGGGACACAAGTTTACTCATGAGCACAAATGGAGGAAAAGGTTCAGGAAGCTATGGCTGATTTTTGGCAGTCTTCTCTCTCTTTTAAAAAAGAAGGAGCAAACCAATATTTACCATCTCTTTTCTGAAAGAGGAATATTTGTTCCTACAGTGCCACCTTCAGTTCTTTCTTGCTCATAGTCTCAATTTTAATTAATTTCATACATCTTCTGAAGAACTTGATTATTTTTGCCCCCAAAAAGAAAGCCCCAACATCATTTGCATTTCTTTTTGATAGCTTGTATGTTTAAAACATTACACTGCTCAAATCCAAGATACAGTCCTTGAAAATTTCTCATCACATTAATTGCCTCTATTATATATGATTACATTGCAGTGACTCAGCAATCATTTATTTGCAAAAAAAAGTAAATGAATAGGTAGGGAGGACAAGTTGAAATAATGGATTACTATGAAGCCTTTTCTCCCCAGCGAACCTGTTAGGTTTCAGTGTATGTTATTGACTTGAATGAATTTTGTGCTCATGAGAACCAACCTATAACATATCAAATACAGGTTCTTTCTATCATAAAGTTATATTTGTTACACTGAAGGAGCTATATACAGCTTGATGGTTCCTCTATAATATCCTCTATATTCATAAGTTTTGTAGATAATTAATTTAATATAGCTGTATTAGTTGCTTCATAAAGAAATGCACAACTAGAATCTAAAAGTCATGTGAATTGCACTCTTTCCTCTCATCAGAGATATTTTTTACATAAGGATATGAAATTGATTGCTATTTTTAAGGAAAAGAAGTAGCATGTTAACTTCTCCAGGATAAAGGGTAATTTTTTCATATTCTTCCATGTCATATTCTGCCAATCATATCTGCAGTAACTCCCCAGAAGCCAAAATTTTGGGAGTATATTGACTACTACAGGCATGTTTGCACCAGGATTTGTGTAAGTATCGCAGGATTTTGCCCCAGGCATTGAAACATTTTCACTGATACAACAAACGCAGGGTCACATGAAGTAAAAGTGCAGATGAAATACTGATCCATGTTTAATTTTACCACTGGCCTCAATGGCTACATTTGCATTGCACAGTATTCCTTTAAGAAATGCCTTTAAAAACATAGTTTATCTATCCCTCTTGCCTTCATTTTGCACTTGGGAAAGCTGCAGCCAGACCTGGGTGTGCACTCTGGGAGTGGGGTACGGCACCCACTCTTTTGGTTTGTCTCTACTCACATTGAGGCAGCAGGTTTGGGCCTGTGCGAGGCTACAAACTCATCACTCACTGGGCCATGTGCTTGTCAAGAGCTGTCCCACCATCCACTCAGACTTGGCATGTCCCCTTGAAGGCTTCCCATCCCAGAAGAAGATTTGTGCTCATTATCTGGTACATTTGCAACTGAATGTCAGGATGGAGGAAGGTTTCCTGCATCATAGGTGAATCTCATGACAGATTTTGTGAAGGGCCACAGCTAAAGAGATTTCTCCTATTGTTGCCTGTCTTTCACTCAGTGTTTATTTCAGCCTAGGTCACAGAGCTTTTCAAGAAGGCAAGGATGAAGCAAGCTTCATTACAGGGCCTTTGGCAGTTCCCCTGTGATCAAAGCACAGAGAGGCCTTTGTGTTGCCTGTGAGGAACTGTCATGTGACTATGCCCTGTGTGTGTTACAGGCATGAAATTCAGAGTGCAAAAGTGGGGTTTGGTTCTCACTGGAAAAAAAAGGTGAGATTCAGTGTGAAACGGCAGCATCTAGAGGATCTAGTTGCAAAGTCTTACTGGAGCTATGCAGCTCATTTCATTCTGCAATCAGTGAATCTCCAGGGCTTATTCAGTTGCCAAAATGCTGGTGTCCTTGCCAAAATGCTGGTGTCCTTGCCGATTGAGATGCTCTGTAAATTTCTTCCTGATTTCAGCAGCTCTTTCAGAGATGCTCAGGTCTCCTATTGCATCCTATCTGCAAGCCTTATGTGCATTCCTTAGGTAGGGTTGCTGTGGGCATCTCAGATATGCTCATTATCAGTGCTAGTAGGAGAGCAAATGAACAGAGCCTCTTGCTATTTTTCTTCAAGATGGGCTGACTCACTCTCCAGGCTCCACTTCCTAGGCTGAACACACCTCTCCTGAGATTTATGGACTGGATCTTCACCAGCTGTAATGGGAACTTAGACACCTCGCATACACAAACATTAGATGACTAAACATCCTCAGTCTAAGTCCTGATGTCTCAGTCCTGCCCAACGTGTTTATCACACAACAACATACGTTCTCACTTATGACTCAGTTCCACAACAAAGTCATAAAAACAAGTCTCAGCACACACACACACACAGGAAGGGTCTATCCCACCATCTCCTGAGGGACCTGCACAGCAAGCTCCAGGTGCTGGGCACCTCTGCTGAGGTGGAGGCAAGCTGAGGTAGACATTTAGGCATTAGAAAAGCAAGGGCATGAAATGTGTGTGTGAACTCCAGCTCAGGTTACCTTCCCAAGCCAGTTCCAGAGGCAATCTAATAGAGCAGTATTAAAGTAGCCAGTGGGACAGTGATTTCACATCTCACGTATTCATGTTGGTGGTTCTTTTTAACTAAGAAACTAATGTCTTCATTGTTTCCAGGCTTGAAGCTAGCATAGCCAACATACCTACAACATGTGTGTGAAACACTGCTAATGTTACTTACTAGCATTTTACATGTACACTAAACAGCGTAAGTGATTGAAAAAGGTTTATGGCAATGATAATTGAGACCTTAATGTAACTACATATAAACCATTTCCCTCTTATGGACTACAAAAATGAGGTGTTTGCTTTAATTTAGAATATTCAGAAGCTAAGCCTAGAAATGATGCTCTTCCACTAAATATGATGCTTAGGAGAATAGCCACAGATACTCAGTCATTTCTGCATAGCAGCAAGGACTGAGGCGAGCAGTGTTTGCAGGACTAGGCACAAAGTGAGAACATCATCATGCATTTCTATAATCCCTGGATTTAAATCCCCGACAGTTTCCTGAATGTACAGTTTTATCCTACTCTGTTGAAAGGAAATGACTTCACACATTCCACTGATGATTGCATGCAAAAGTTATGTTTTTTTGCATGCCAATAAAACCAGACTCTCCCACAGCATTTTGCTGCCAGGCAAGCCCCTTTTCCAGGGGTGTGTCTCCAAAAAAGCATGCCTAGCTGTCATTAGCTTCCAGGGAGCAACCTCTCCCTTCATTGGCCTCTGCACCATAAAACAGGATAGACTTTTTACTTTGTGTCTTTCCAAAGTATATCGTCACTATCAAATAAATACCCACTTATTTGTTATGAAAGTAAAGTTTTGTTCTAATCATTTATCCAAACAACAAGATTAACAAGTGTCATTCACAAAATATTTCACACATTTTTTTTTAAATGTTGAAGTGACTGTATCTACAGCTTTAAGCTTTTCTCATTGATAAAAGGTTTATTTGCAATTCTTCTGCCAAGTACATTCTGAACTCTGCAATACAAAACCTCTGTCTGCTAATTGACATGGTATTTGAGCTTCAGATTAATATTTTCTTGAGCACTTTTCTGACAAAACACTAATGAACCAATC
The DNA here is from genome assembly GCA_032353885.1 of Nothura maculosa. NCBI lineage: Eukaryota > Metazoa > Chordata > Aves > Tinamiformes > Tinamidae > Nothura > Nothura maculosa. Next base: position 1,013,296 of record JAUBOD010000947.1, read on the forward strand.
AGTGCAGATTTGCCTAGAAGGAAACCCATAAAATATGAATTATAAAGCCAGTCCATAAATAGAAATTGCTCAGATTGTATATCTAGTCCATCATGTCATTAATGAAGATTTCACTCAGAAAAAAACAGTGAATCCATTTTCTGCTATAGACATTGAACCAGCTTCAGCTCAGCCCTCTTGGATCATGGATCTGTGATTCTTTCAGTAGTAGATTATAAGTTTGCACATTTTCTGTGGTTTTAAAACTTTTGAGATTTCATTTTTCAATACTTTTTCACATTGACAAGGTTGCAGGGGAACATCTGTCTAAGCTACTTCAGGGAAGCTAGATATGCCATATGTGTGGGTTGAAACCATATTGCACACATGCAGTGCCTGTGCTCTGGGGGATGCAGCAGGGCTGTGCTGCACAGGGTGCCTGTCCAAGGGCAGGTTACTGCACCTTACACAGACTTGCTGCTGTATCTACCTGCCATCATCCAAATTCTCTGAATTGATGTTGGAGGTCTCTGTCCCAGTGAGAGGAGAAGGGCTTGCTGCTATCAGGTGAAATGACGTGGCCTCTGGCATAATTGACTTCTGATACCAGCTCAAATCAGCTGTCCATAAAGGTCTCTTCTGACCTTAAATCCTATTCAAGAGAGTAACTGAGTTACAGTTATGTAGTGCCCATTTTGTAATTTATGTGATGTGGTCACAATTCATTTCTTTACGGAGAGTTTATGTCTTCTTTGCAATACTTGCTATCAAAAAAGGAATCTATTTGTTTCACATAACCAAACAGATAATGTGAAGCAGGTTAATTTTTTTTCTGGTTAGTACATGAGGTGAGAAGCCAAATGTTATTTTAACAGTTTCTCATTAAAAAGTAAAACACAGTTAAATCCACTTAAGAACAGATGCCAAAGCATCCTAGCAGAGCAAGACTCGGAGCTTACATAACAGGCATTACACACCTCATTAGGGAATGCAAAATATTTGACAAGGCAAAACCTGTTGAGATCTGTAAATAACGTATGAATGTTAGTGCTCTAGGGCAAGAACGCTAGGACAAGTAGACACCAAATGATAGAAAGGTGAGTTTAAACTCCCCTGCCTAATATGTTTTAAAATACTCTAAACGCTCCCAAGTTTCTCAGTGACATCCTGTCCACTCAACATAGTAAAATGCTGAGCAAATGACAGGTACAGGGTAAATCTAATTTCTGAGGATGTAGCACCTACGGCAGAGTAAAATAATTACCTCACTATATTAAGTCACTGTGAAAGCAAAAAGCAATCTCTGCTGGTAGTTATAGGAGAACAGAGAAATTTATTAGCACTTCTTTTTTTGGAAAATAAATATATTCTTGCATATAATTCAGCACAGTATTGATTAAAAAACATCCAATGAATAGGACTCTCTCATCCCTGAATCTCAGTTTTGCAAGGCTGCAGTTGGGCAGCTCTTACTCCTATGAGCAGTTCTGCTGCTCTCCAGGGCACATCCAAAGCCTATGTCCCTTTAGGTTTTAGATAATACAAATTCTACATCCTTAACGATAATGGTGAGCAGCAAACTCAAAACAAACACATACCCATACCACAGCCTTGTGTTGTCATTTCCAAAGCCATCACAAACAGCATCTAATCTCTTAAAATGTAAGAGAAGCCAAGTTCTGATAGAGATCAGCTGAGCTCAGCTCAAGGGCACTTCTTCAAGAAAAATAACACAACAGAAGTCTGTGGCTAGCAAAATTTGAACCTGCTGTAACACAAAAAAAAAAAAACATTTTTGAAGTACTGAAAGTGTGCAAATTAACTGGTTGAACTGTTTCTGCTACTGGTAAAGAATATAGGCTGTATCTTTCCTCTTCGTAGAGTTTTTAGTTTTCATTTTTTAAAGCTACATCTTTGTCCAGCAGAACATAACTAAACAATATGGCATTATCCAAATCACAGCACCAGACCACTACTGCATGGTAAGAGAGCTGAGCAGTTCATTTAGAGGGAAGCTATCCCTCTGTAAGAAGCACTTTGGATTAAGCTGGCCACAAGATTTTGCAGTCAGTTTTTCTCTTGGGGCAGAACCTTCAGACGTTTTTTGACATATTGTCTCCAAAAATTTTACGAAAATGTTAGAGATCAACCATATACCTAGGCTATTTGATACAAAGGTCTGAAAAGCTAAATGTAAAAAAAAGTCTGCAAGTGTTTCTCCACAGTCATACTCCTCCCAGGGAATATCCTGCTTCCACATTATTCCTCCTTGTATGTTTTGCAATCCAGGGCCCAAATCCGTGTTCCCAAGTGAAGAGATAACTTCAGCACATTTCTCAACATATTCTAGGCCCTTTGAGACAGAGTGACTGAACATCACAAAATATTCAAAGTGAAGATGCATTATATTTTTTGCATTGTAGCATAATTATATGGCCTGATTTGCTTGGAGTTCTTTTCCTAAAAATCTGTCAATTTGCCTCTGACTTCCAACGACCATTGAACCAATGTCTTCTGAAAACTATCCATATTAATTCTTACACCTTTTTTTTGAGTGAGACTCAATTGATTATAAATTAATTATAGAAAAATTATACAAAAATTATAGCATTAAAGTCCCCTACTGAGTACATATATATGGTTAAAGATTACTTTTTCCTTGTCTGTATTACCTTATACTGACATACAACACTGACATTGAATTTCATTTGCCATTTTATTAATCAGTGAACCATGTACCTCTTTCAACTGCTTTAAGATTAGACTATTCTAAGAAACATTTTATGATATGCACTATTGTCACTTTATTATTCACCTCTTTTCATATTCTTTATGGAAATGTTAAATGGCGCAGTCATAAACTCAAATACATATGATACCCCTCAGATAATTTCCTTCAGTTTTCTCCAACCATTTGTCTTTTAACTGAAGAGAAAATTGTTTCTCTCATTACATGAAGCCATAATTTCCTCAGCGTGTGCCTTGCAAATCCTCTGGTTGTGGCCTCTGGTCCCCCACCTGCTCATGCTGCATTGATGTCTGCACCTGGATTGCACCTGAAGCTCTTACACTAATTTGTACCAGTCCTGGGAACTTGTTAGGTTCATTCTTATTGATTTATTCTAAAACCTTCCTGACCTCCTCTATAGCAACCACTAAGCAAAACACAGCATTTAGCACCACTGCAAGGTTCTGCATTTGGTGTCCTCTTCACACCTTCATCATGTCCTGGCTCCACTGACTTTCTAGTCAGTCTCTTGCCTTTGGTGTTTTTTGAGGAGGTTTTATATCAAATTTCATAGCTTTAGCAGGCTCTAGATCTTCTATTGCCTACTTTATTGCAGCTTGACATTCAGCTTGCAAGAGTTTATTTTCTCCTCCATTTTCCATGTTTAGGTAAGATTTCCACTTTTCAAAAGATATCTCTAATATCATCTGGCAGCTTCCATTGCCTGTGGTGTTTGACAATGCCAACATTTTATTTTTCTTTTGATCTTTCAAAAACTTTTCTGGTGATAGCAGAAAGGCACTATTTATTTGGTGCTCTTACAGTACTGTTTTCAAGCAGTTTCAGTGCTGCCAATAAATATTTTAGTGCTTTATTTAATCCTGTTTTTCATTTCTTTTTGTTATCTTAGTGATTTATTGCAATCCTGCTTTACAAAAGGCCCAAGTCAGCCACATGCATATCTCAGAATTTTGTTGTTTAAAAACAAAAAGCTACACTAACTTAAAATACCATCTTCTCGTGAGACCAACCCCACAGATGAGTGCTTTTATGATGGCACTCATCACTTTTATGATGCCATATCATAGCATTAGAAAGGTTTTTTAGGAACAGAACTTGAAACTTTTCTCTAATCAAAAAATAAGGCATTTCTGCATTGCTCTTTTGCAGACTTTGTCTGTCTATCTTCTATTTGATTCTTGGTATTTACACACCAAAAATATGCAGCCAAATGGCAGAAATTAGGCATAGCCTTATTATCTAGTCTTATAGATTATTCACCTTTCAGAGAATCATAATTAAAAGTATTATATAAAAGAGAAATATTTGCAATTATGAATGAAATAGAACCTTCTTTTAAAGACTAAACCAGTTCTCCATCTACTAACGAAAGCTGTGTCTACTATACACAACCTGAATTACTTCTGTTAAATAGAAATTTAAAGAGCTGCATTAATGACCACTTCCTCAGGATATAAAAGGCTTGCTATGGACTGGAAGAGAAGAAAAGGTTTAATCATGGCACTCTTTTTCATCTCATTGACCTTTGTCACAACCTGCATTAAGGCAGGTGACATGTGAGCTCTTGTACAAACCGGAGTAGCAACATCCTACAGATGAACATGAATCATATAGATGTTTTATCTTAAGTGGCAGGATTCTGACTATAACAACTGTGCCTGTAAAAGGTCAAATAAAAATTTTCATTTCCCGAGTCTGGAGGAAGGAAGGGATGGAGGTGACATCTAAACTCTTCCCATGCCCTGGTATCCTGAGTGGCTGCAGTGTGCAGAGAGGTGAGATGTAGCACAAGTAGCTTTTGCCTCGTGTACTAGATGTCCTTCTGTCAAGGACAGAATGGACAAAGGCAGACGTGCTTTCTGTCCACAGAAACCAGGACATGGCAGAGGGACAATGCACAGCTGGATAGTGCACACCTCAGCACTACACATCTGGATGGTGCACACCTGGCACCCTGGTCAGTATGGAGCTGGGATAGATAAGGGCATATAAGCAGTCCCAAGTGCCACCAAGCACTCTGAGGTACTGCTCTTCTGACCTAAACTGAGATTAGATATAGGTGAGAAGCTGTTCTGCTTTGTATTTTGCTACTGTTACACAGGCTGTGAAATACCTCCACAACACAAGAAAAAGAAGACCCATAGTTCCACCCAGCCAGGGTGCACTGGCACAAGGGGTGGATGTTCTTGCAGGAAAAAACAAATGCTTCTCCAGCACCTCAGGAATGTCCAGCTCTGTGAGGATGTTCCCTCAGTGCAGGATGAGCCCTCTGTTCGGGAAGTCGTCATGAGTGGGAGAGGCACTGATTTCATTGTTCCTACAGGCCCATAAATCATGTATATATTTACCATTATGCAAATGTCTGATTATCTTTTTACTTTGATGTGGTTTTGAGGTTGTTCAGGTATATGAAAAGAGCAAAATTAGATGCATTACAGAGAAGTCAGCAGAAAAGACACTTTGTCTTTTTAAGTCTTTACTTAAGTTACTTAAGTTCAAATTTATAGAGGAAATCTTTTTCTCTTTTAAAACAGATTTGTTCTGATCTATCAGCAATGCTTGGCCTCTGTAAATGCCAAATGTTGTACTTAGCTCGCCCATCCCTCTTGTGCTCCCTGTTTCCATTGAATGACTAACGGGACCTTCCCATTTATCATTTATTCTATTTATTCTATCTTTTGAAATTCATCTCAGACTTCTTTAGAGATAAGAATGGGAAGTACCATTTCTGGGAGGTGGTAACTTCTTCCATTTTAAGATCTAGAGGAAAAGTGTTTGATGGAAGTTCAACCTTTTCCGCTAATGCAGCACTAAAAAAAAATCACCATCAGAACTGGCACAGAATTTTGATCTCTCCCAAAGAACATCTGATGTAATAAAATATGAATTTCAAAAGAGAACTAATTGCCCAAAAATGCACCTGGAATGAGTAAGAAGTACATATATACCTTCACTTATTTATTTAACATGTTCATCCTACAAATCTCCTCCATAATTTTGATTCTGTAGTGATACAGGCTGCCTTAGGGACATTCAGAGTGAGTATTTTTCATTTTTAACTACGTTTTCAATGTCATGTTGAGAGTAAACTGCCAGTTGGTTTAAAAATTAAGCTGGGTTTGAACATCAAATCTGTGTGACTACAGGAATGATAAACATTGTGCAGATTACACACATCATTCATATGTTTTTCAGAACCGAATCAGTTGTGCAAAAATCATGCATTCAAAGATCTGCAAGTATTAGGTCTCTGCAAGTACTAAGTCCCCATAAGCATATCACAGAACTCTAAATTCAATGTAAAAATTAATCTTTCCCTCAACCCTCCCATGTATGTCCTTGTAAATTAAAATATAGTTCTTTAATTTAGAAATTACGGAGCAAATCTTGCTTTCTACAGACATTCTGTGCTTCATTAGCTCTGGCAGGAGTTTTGAATGCAAAATAGTATTTAAAAAATACATCAGAAAAAAATAGAGAGAAAGGATGTGATAAATGTCAGTCTCTATAGGAAAAAAACCTTCACCATCTATCTAAGACAGTAAGAACAGTCCTTCACCTGATCGTTTGGCCATGATGCTGTGTAGAACTGGATTATGAAAAAAGGTATTCAGTATTTATGTTTTGTTACTTTTTGGTATTTCCTAGAGTACGTGCATCAGGTCTAGAGAATGAGGATATTTATTCCAAATAGATTTTAGTGAATGTATTCTTTTGGAACTTTATACAACTCTCCTACACTCATCTTTCCTTTCTCATCCAACACTCCCTCCTAGAGCAATGGCAGGAGACAAAAATACCCACAGAATTTTATCCTTAAGTCATCTTCACAAAGAAGAACTTGCAAGGAGCTCCACATCTAGCTGAGTACAGCTCTTTTCTGCCGATGAAAGATCACTTAATTGACTTCATTCACATCACCACAGGTAGGTGATTAAAAGATTAATTAGAGATTTTTTCCCTCTCCTGTCAAGCTTGACCACAGCTCAGTTAAGTTAATAGTATAGTTTTTCATGAGCTTGAGATGAGAATGCAGTGCTTGATAGACTGAGGTGTTCCTGAGTCAAATCAAGTAGGACAAATGGATGCAACAGAAATCTCCCTAGCTGACATATGATATTACCTATTTTTCAAAACACAATATATTTTCCTTCTACTGATTTTCATCTTCCTATGACCATGGAATAAGAGAAAGAAAATCTCTTTAAAGTGGGGATATGTGAAGGAAGAAAAGAATATTTTTTTCAAAAAAAATAATTCACAATTGCTTATCCACCAAAATAAAATCCCCTTGAAAGATTTTTTTGCAGACACCCACTGGAATCCTGCTCGCATCCTGCAAGCTTGGCACCTTTGGCAGCATCTAGCTAGCGTTGCCACCAGCGCTCTTTGTGATTGGTACTGTGAATTTCAGTGCCAAGGATGATGGAGTTGACATTTCCATATTCTAGCCAAAAAAATATTCCCAGAAGTTGAAGGGATGGTTTGAGCTCAGACTGATTCCAAGAGAAAGGTAACAAAGGGTATCACAAGGATTTCTGAGTGAAATTCATCCAGATGAAAATGAAACTATTAAGGACAAGGGTGGGCAAAGGGTGAAGCACTTTTGGATTGAAGCAGAGCTCACATCAAGGCAGGAGTAGACATGCAGCATCAGCACCATGACTGGTGCACAGCTGTATGTGGAGGATAACAAGCATTAGAGAAAACCCAGTGCTGAATTTCAGGCTTAGGGTAATGCCTTTCTCCCCTGAGAGCAGGCCTAGCTGCAAATCATTTTTTCACACATTCCTGTTACAATCCGAGTCATCTCGATACCCTGGGCAGCTGAACAGTCCTCTCCTGTGCCAGGGGTTTCAGGGTTTTTGCTTTTCTTCTGCTCTGGTGTGAGACCAGCTGTATCCCTTCACAAAAGAATTTCTGAGACAAAGACAGCTAAAACTGATCCTTCTATTGAAAACAAATTTAAACTTGATTCTCAGGCTAAGTACTTCCTGGAAAAGACATGCAAACCACATGTTTGCCAGGGAATTGACCACTAATAAAAACATACATTTTAATGTCTGTACCTTGGAGATCCAGCTGAAGTGAGAAGTCGTTTGAATCACAGTGCTGATGCCTTAAGACTCAGGTGGTGATTGCTGTAAGAGTTTCTACGTTTGTCTACAAGGCAAAATAAATGACAGCTCCCCCAGCAACGTGGCAGCCTGGCGCAGGACACCCAGATGGACGTTGGGGTTGCTCTGCTGGGGAAGCAGCTGCCATGAGAAGGAGCAGAAGGACAGACAGTGCGTCAGGATCTCCTGGATGAGAAAGTCCCTCCAACCCTGTCCCATCCGGCGAGGGGCTGCACCGTGGTGGGCTCTCTCCAGGAGCAACTCACGACTAAGCAGGCTCTCTAAAGCATGTATAATCATTAAATACAGGGAATGGGAAGGGTTTTATTTTTTACCTTTTCCTAGTGGACTCATTGACCTGCTTGCTAGCCCAGCCATTGCCTGCACATCATTCTGCAGAGCACAGCTCCACAGACGGGAAAGTCAGTAAAATATAAGACATGGACAGGGTGCAAGGGGTTATCACAGTAACCAGATCTTGGTAGCTCTTCAGTGTGTGTATAACACTATACACAGATGTGACTG
>JAUBOD010000947.1:1057684-1075464 GCA_032353885.1 Nothura maculosa
GGAGTGCTCCGCTGGGCAGTGGTGCTCCCGGCTGGAGTGCTCCGCTGGGCAGTGGTGCTCCCGGCTGGAGTGCTCCGATGGGCAGTGGTGCTCCCGGCTGGAGTGCTCCGATGGGCAGTGGTGCTCCTGGCTGGAGTGCGCCGAGCTGCTGGCTCCGTGAGGAGGGTTTCCAGAGCACCTGCGGTTGAACGCGGTTACTTTCAACTGCTTGTCCAGTAGACAAGTCACATACAAGGCAGGAATGTTCATTTCTAAGAGAAAGGCATTTTGACAGGGTCAAAATACTTTGTTTAACATTCTAATATTCTAAAACTTAGGAAAAACAGTCTAGTATATTAAACTATAACAATCAGAAGTGTATTTTAAAGTATGGTAATACATCAAAACACCAAATGTAACAGCTCCCAACCCAATCGTAAATGCAAGATTTCTGAACTGACACATTTCTCTATGTGACATTGAAAATAATCTGTTTCCTGATCAAAGATTTTTTTTCCTTAGCATTCTCTTTTATATATTATTTTAAATGCCCTCAATGTTGTTTGATACTACATTTTTATGCAATGCTTGATTGAAAACAGCCACCTTCAGAAAACAAACATACCCCAAGAAAAACAGTCTCTAAGTGTGTTTATTTGCTCTTTCGGAGTCCCCTTTCATCTGAAAAAACACATATAAGTGAAGTGATAACTTTACCTCTGAACACCCATTGTTAATACAAGACCAACTTAAATGATTAATGTAATTATTAAAAGATCAAGCATTTTTCAAATCTGTCTGTTTTTGCAGGCCTTGCATTTCAGATGACCTAAGAATAGGATATTACATCACAGATCATGCTACTCAAACAGATATAACAGAAATACCAGAATTAAAGGAGCTAACGGTTACCACAAAATCTTTAATGGAGGTAAATCAGAAAAGTATTTTAAGAGGGTTTTCATTATACTATAGAACTTGTAGTTTTCTCAGTGTCTTCTGTGCTTTGTATAATTCTTAGGAAATGTGTTTTAGCTCTTCTGTCTTTATTTGGCTATTTCAGCCAAATTATATTATTTTCAAAGTAGGATAGATGAAGAGAGATTGATAGAGACTGTATTAACCTGCCTGCATGAGTCAGAAAACACTACATAGGGATTAACATTGTTTAATGCACAAGAAAACATAAATGTAAGTGACAATTCTAAAGACTTGTTTAATAGTTGCTGAATGTCTGGAAAGAAATGTGTCACTGATGCTTTGCCTAATGTCAGCTGTGAAACTATCTAATAGTGTAGTACTTCTCTATCAAAAATGGCGTATTCAAAAGCAGACACCTTCCTGTGTCACTGCCTGTTAAAATGCAGATCTAGTGCTTTTTGGCATAAGGTGCTTTGCAGAGTATTGAATTTGACCACTTTCTGGTCTTTTGTTGTGATATCTATGTTGATATGTCCTGTAGAATTCAACTAAGTACCACCTGGCAGATGGTTGAGTTTTGCTAAAATGCAGGGAGGAATTGGAGAGGAGTGGGAAGGTGTTGACAAAGTTAAATCTTTTTACTGCATAAATCTTTTCTGTGTGCCAAATAATGAACTCAAATATCTTTAAATTATCCAGTGTTGAAAGGTTTGAGGGGCATTGCTTTTTAATTTGACAGGGAACACACTATACTTCTGGATACAAACTATCTTTAAATCCAGAATTGTCTCTCAGTGTTTCCTTCCCTTTTACTGGGACTATTCAAATATATAGCACAGTGTAATGAATGTCATACTTCAGCCTAACTTTCGTATAGCAAAATATTCTCTAGTATGTAAATAATAACAGGATTTTGGTTTTCTTTAGCTCGTCCGTGTCCTCCAGCAAGATTTCTTTACCTATAAAACACTCGTTCAAGCACAGTATGAAGAACTAATTGAAGAGCAGACTTCAAATCTCTGTAAATATATACATGACAGACTGAAAGACATTGATTTTTTTCATAAACGGGTAAAAAGAAAAATTCTTGTTCACTTACATGCTAATTTTCACTAAGTACCAGTTGTCATTCATACACCCTCCCTTTTCCAAATTGCTACAGTACTGTACATTATGAAAAATAATTCACAGAAGTATTGGCAATATGGAAATAAAGAGAAGTGCTAGTGCAGATATAAAAATGACTTTCCAAAGTGTCTGTGCAGTTAATAAAATATGGATTGTATTGTACACTGCTTATTAGCAGTCTGTCTATGAAAACATCTTAAATGGTACCGTGACAATTTCTAATAAATATTTTGTAATATTTTAATAGACAAGAAATTTATCACACTTTGTTGTATGTGTATAAATTATTTACAGCTCTTTTCCCATGTATTTTAAAATATACATGCAGTAATCTTTAGGTAATAAAATATGTTCACTGGCATGAATGTTTCTAAGTAACCATGTTGCAAATATATAGTGGGCAGTCACTAGGGGGAAGAAATGTATGAAGCAAAGAAGCAAAGTCTGCTTCAAGCTTCTGAGATGATCTTGTAAGATTTTCTTGTAAGAAAATAAATATTTAAAAAATGGTATGTGAAGTCATATGTTAAACATTTGAGACAACCCTTGTTAGACAAGCACTCATTTTTGAAGCAGTTTAGAATCCACTTTTTGCAGAGAAGAGATACAGTTTGATTTTTTGGCTAAAGTCTGAAAAGAGATTGAAAAATGTTCTCAGCAGTAAAGGTAATAGGAAAAGGTTCTTATTTTTCTTTAAGAATTTGGATAGCATTTAATCCTTAATGAAAAGGAAGAAAGTTATTATTATTATTTGTTTCCTTTTATTGCCCATCAAAATGCTCAGTAATTTGTTACAAATTGAATTGCAGAAAGAAGTCCAAATTCGACAGAGCTACCAACAACAATTATGTGATGCACTGGCTGTTCTCAGATCAAATATGGAGGTGGGTTTTAACCAATGAAGTGGTAGTAGACTGCCAATCTGCATAGTATGTTATGAACCATTTACAGAGATCAGGGTTGCACCTCAAAATCTGGAGAAGGATGTGTTTGATTTTTTCGTGAAGTATTGAAATCATTTTAACTAGAAGGAAAACAAAGACATTTTTTTACAAGCACTTTTTTTTTACCTTGTACTAAAGAACTATGCAGCTTGGCACACTTAAGCATAGTCTTAGATGAGCAGTATCATGATTTATAGCATGAATCTTAAGTATCGCTTATATATATACCTATAGTACATATAAGTATCAGTTATATATAGTATGAATCTTAAGTATCACTGGAAGAAGGCTTTTTTTTCTTTTTTTTTTCATTTATTGCGTACAAATAATTGACCACAAAATTATCAAGCAGTATAGGATTAGATCCAAATACACAATTAACACTTAATTTTGCATTTTACTGGGAGTTGTAGAAAGAAGTAGGAGCAAATGAAGGGATCTCCTGGAACTACTGGCTATCACAAGCACAAACTTGCTTTAATTGCCACTCAAGATAGCTCCAAAGGGGGACTGAAGTTATCTTCCTGTAAGAATATCGTCCGCTCCAATGAAAATGAGAAGTCCTCCACTTTTGTAGTCATTAGTTTGCTGTAGGTGTGCATGAGGTGGTCACAGGCTGTGCTGATTTTCCTAGAAAGTGGAGACATGGTAACTACAAAAAAAGTTGTTCAATCAAATTTAAAAAATGAAAATGTCTTGATACATTTCCTAAGTTAATTCTCAGACCAATTAATAGAGAATAATGATCAATCATGTCTTCTTTAAGTGACTTTATACTGCCCTCTAGGGACCATGCGCAGACTTTCTTGTCAACAGATGACAGGATGTTAACAGCAAAATAATTCACAAATTCCAAAACATAGAGCCTTAATTTTATCTTCCTTCCTTGACTTACAAATAGAAAATACAAGTTTGTGCTTCTTTACCAAAAAAGTCTATATTTAAAGAAAAAGAAAAACATTTAAGTGGATATTTAAAGGTGTCAGTATTTACCTAGAATTATTCTCCTGTTTTATATATATATAGTATAGTAGAGTCTGTATGTATAGTGGGAAGTGTGTGCTAGATATTAGCAGCATCCACTCTACAATACAACATAAATAAAAACATTAAACACAGCTTGGAAGGAAAAGAAAAATCGAGACATATGAAGGGACAGGAGAACCATCTGCAGTAATGCAAGCCTAACTGTGTATCCAAAGCTCTGTTTCTTCAGTCCAGTTCATGAGATCACTGCAGTAAAACATGCATTTGGTTTCCGTGGAGAGGCTGATTGCCTTGTTCCCACCAGGGGATTGCAGGGTCTGGTTTGCTCTCCCTTTGGAAGATGTTGCACTGAGCTTGAATTCTAGCGCACAATGATCCATCCTCAGCAGCTGAGCGAGAGCCCGGCCCATTCCCACCCAGATGTGGGTGTAGCTTTGTGGGTAAGGAGCTGCGTGAAGTAAGGGGAACTGAGTTGGAATCCACTGTGGCTGTGGAAGAACTTGGGCTACTGTTCTCTCAATGCCTAGAAAGGTATCGTTTCACAGGAAAGAATGGTTACTAATGCTAGAATTAGCATTTTCAGAAAGTTGAGCAGTATTATAATCATCTAACTTTAGAAAATACATTGAATTAGATGCCTAGGTGCTATAGATACTCCCAGAAAATAGTGCTCTTCTAATCTTCGTGTTTGCTAATGGCTGGCTGTTGGCAATGCACCATCTTGGAGCACATTGACCAAAGGCAGCATGTGCTCTTTTCTTAGAAGGTGCTTGTCTTTATCTTTCGATGAAGCAGGGAAGAAATAATCCACTGAAGACACTTAAAAAATATATAATTTTAGAACTTTACCAATGCAATCAATGAGATGCAAAAATAAATGTCACTAATACAGTAAGTTATCATTTTAATAGTCTGTCTTGCTATTCTTTACTTCCCCCGATTTAATCTATTTCCTTCATTTCATTCATTCTTATATTTTTAAAATAAATTCTTAAAATGCTTGACAATATGTAAGAAATGCAATACCTCCAAATTTTCACTTTGCTATTTGTCTGGATTTCCTAGTATTTCCAACTATATATTAGATATGATACACTTCTGATTTGAATACTTGAAATATGATCGGATATGTTCAAATTTTGTATTTTCTACTAGAACAAACTGGAATATGAAATATGTATTAATCATGTCTTTGAATTATGAGAGTCGTCTGTAGCTTTAGAAAAAATCATGTTGACTTCTCATTGAAGAATTTGTTCCCATAATAGAAATATTACAGAATAAATGAGGAAGACACAGAATCTCCATCAGCTGAATTTGTGAGGGCTTTACGTAACAAGCTGCGTGAGGAACAGTCCAGAATTGAAGATCTGGAACGAAAATTGCATGAATGTCAAGAAAAAGGGAAGGATAACATGGTATGTTTTTAAAAAGATCATAATCTCATTATCCAAATGTGATCTTGGAACACATTCAACTGTATATTTTTAATCTCATTATGTATATATAAGAAACATTGGACTGTAAAGATACTAAAAAGCTATTTGGAATTTCCCTTGTAATTAATAGTTAATTATTCTATTGCTCTATCAATGTTATTCTATTGATGTATTACCAATTTATGTCAAGTAATAGTCTGGCCAAGGATTGGTTGTCATATACTTTTTCTATATGTAATAATAATAATAATATAATTCTCTTTGATAAAAAACTACTCTCAGTGCTATTTTAATTCCATAAATGAACTTCTCAATTATAGAAAAGTCCACCCTTAACTAGTACTTCCAAAAATAGTTAAAATACTTCTCCCCCTGTATCTTTTTGTTTCTACTGTCTTTAAATAACTAATTATTCTAAAATAAATATCTTCATTTTTTCTTTGAAATTCTGTCAATATCATTTAAACCTACCAATAAAACATCCAAAGACTAAAATATCTCATGTTTGATTTTTTTTAACCTCTGCGATAGGAATTTCTGGAATATAGTAATTACTGCAATGATTCTTAGACACAAAGGCTCTTTTTAATTATAAGTCTTTTTTTTTCCACCTAAATAGAGACATAAATAGCTAGTTATAGTGGCTTCCCTATTCAGTTTTATGCATTCAGTTCCTGACTTCCAAATGGGAACCACAAATTCAATGTCACAAATGTTTGTGTAATTCTTATGTCTTCCACAACATAAACAAATCCTTTTCCTAAGCAAGTTAACTATATTCATCTCCACTTCACTAAAATGTGAGAAAGCACTAACAGTTCGTGAAAACCTCAGATATGTTCTAAGTGGTTTAGCAGTCGTAGGTACTAAAGAGGCTCTTGCTAAGCCTTACACAGGATCCCCTCACATTGTTTCTAAGCTCCCTATACATCGTCCATATAGGTGGCATTTCTGAAATACTGCTATATCTGATAAAGCCACCTAACTGTGGAGGCAGCCATCCAAGGTGGACAGAATGGCCTCTGAAGGAGAAAGGTGATGTCTAAGGTGTATTTTATGAGCAAACTAAGTATCTCTTTCCAGCTGGAATGCATAACCATGCAACCTCTTCCAGAATTAGGGATTGAAGATGTATTAGTCTGTCCATGAATGCAGAAGAAAGAGATAGTTGCTCTTTCATGTGACAGTCCACAGCTACAACAGTCAATTACGATGTTTTTATTTGCCTTGTTTGGATAAGAACCAACTGCACTTAAACTCTCTTGCAGCCTTTACTGGTAGAAGTTCAAGCAGTTGGAGATTTTCAGTGCTTGTAATGCAGAATCCGATAGGATTTGGACCCAGATTTTGGACTTTCTGCCTCCTTAACAAATCCTATATGTATACTATGCAGTGAAACTCTGTACAGGTGCTGTAACCCCCTGCAAAGATCAAATAGATTGAGATTACTTAATTGCAGAATTTGAATACCTTGCCAGTGGTTTATACAAATGTCTATATGAATGAAAACATACTCTGTTGTTTTTGTGTCTAAAAGTTGTCAATGAAATAAATGCCCATTCTCTCTTCAGAGCTACACGGTCTTAAATCCTTGTCCAGCCCTGCCATGCCTTACAAAGGTAGACAGAACTCTTCTGGGCCAGTGGTAACTTGTTAGTCCCTTCCTGACTGGCATTGTATTTTAAAGGTGTCCAGGGATATCATAATGGAACTCATCAGATCATCATGAATTCATATTAATATGGCTGCAAGATGAAGCCAAATATGAGAGTAATTGATGAGATCAAAGGAATTATGGTGTCTTGATCTCTAAAAACATCTACAAGCCTGGAAGCCCTTTCCAAATACACACATTAGCCGATTCAAGATACAGCTGCAATAACAGGGTGACTGGGGAAGACTTGTATTCTGTCAGTGGCCTTAGTAGACATTTTCGTGGTCTGTCTCAAAATGCGAAATGTATGTGGCCATGCTGTGAAGGAATTAAAATTCTAAACACATCAGTGAAATGTCATTATGGAAACATGATGTTTTCAGCAAGAAAGTCCAAATTTGCAGAAACAAAAAAGGCATTTTTCCCTTACAACTCGAATGCGCTGTATTTGTAGTGCGGTGTTTTTCATGACAGCTTGTACAATTGCTCCCTCTTGTGGTATAAATTATGCGGACATAAATACCTGGAGTGTGGTTTAGAAAGGGAAAGGTGCAGCATAATTTGGATGACAAGTTTTCAATCAACGATTTTCTTTTGTGTTCATTTGTTTGTTTTCAATGCCCAATAAATAAACAAATAAGTTTATCTCTTTAAGTGAAATATACCCAAATATTTTAAATGCTGATATCATCAGATAGCATCAGTAAGAGGCATTGTATTTCTGTACAGGTTGTACAAAAGACTGAAGAAATCCTACCTGTTATTAAAACAACTGATTAATTGAGTGTATACCAAATAGCCAGATACCAAAGGGAAATACATTTTTCTCAGTAGCATAGTCATAGCTACCGATTTTTGCCTTTGCTCGGAGAATTAGCTAAAATGCAAAATGTTCTCATTATAAGGTAATGAATCCAGCTTAAGTTTCTTGTATTTCAAAATTATCCACATGTATATAGTATTTTTTTGGAAATGTAACCTGAAGAGTTTACAATACATAACTTTAGCAAAAATATAGAAGAAATTATTAAGGCTAAAATTTACTGTTCCTGTTTACTGTTAAAATTTACTACTTAATTACTAAAATTTGGAGAGTTAACCCGTAAGGTGAGGAAAGTTGAAACCCCTAGTCGAAGCCAAGTTACAATCGCCTTCCAAACTCTCTTCCCATTTAAAGTTCCCTGGCTTAAGCAAGCCAAACACTACCGCTGTGGGCAGATGGTAGAGAGAACATTGCTACAAAACCTGCCACTCAAAGTGTAACAGATGACTGTAGCTACAGAAAATTGTCCCTTTGTTCCTTTTGCTAATGAGTGTCCTCATTGCAGCAGGAGACTGAATAGTTAATTATTTGCAGTTCTTATTCTGGACAGATGGTGGAGCTAGAGCTAAAGGTTGTCCAAGCACGACGTGGAAAAAAATGGAAAAAATATTGTCTGGTGTGGTTTTCCTATCTTTTCCTTTAAACAGTAAAATATAAGACTTCAACTATATTTGATATACCATTTAAAGTTAATTCATATGATTAATTAAAATTATTTAACTTTATTCTATGATAAGATCAGTTTCTTTGACCATCAGCTGTTGATGTTCCAGTGCTGCCAGGGCCAAAGAACCAATAGTTCAGCCTTATTGAGAGCTGTGGCAGTTCCTTAAAAGTCTTTGGAAAATCTGAACTTGTTTTGTAACTGGCTACTGCCGGAACTTAATTACTCAAATATTGCATGTAGGTATTATTAGCAATGCTCATCTCCCGAATTGTCTTGCTTGTCTAGCTACGGCATTTGCTAAAAGCCTTTAGTAAAACCATGCAATTCATGATTATCTCATAAGTTTAACTCAGCATCTCTTATTGCATGAAAATATTTAAAATAGTGTGTGAAGTATCTGATTAGCTTTTTAAAAAAACGACATTATTTAAAGTAGCAGTTTTTGTTACTATTAATTTGCTTTTATTGTACTACTACTGTCTCTTCAGTCAAGGAAGGAAAATCACAAAATTCTATGATGTGTTGCCTTTCAAAGCATTTGATTTTTTATTTATATAATTATTCATAAATCCATGAAAAACTTGTGGCCAGAACTCAGTGTAATACTTTCATGATTTGCCCTGGTAAATCAGAGATCAAAAATGTCCTTTATAAGGAAAAAAAAAGTTGGGGACTAAATTTTGCTCAAAAATATAGTTCAGGTTTATATGTCACTTGAAACCCTTGGAATTTTATTTTCCAAGTTCTTTAACATTTGCATTTTCTGGTAATTTTAGAAAGGATTTAATATTTTTACCAAGTAAGTAATATCCTAATTTTTCTTTTTTTAATCAAAGTAATTATTGTCTGACTCTTCTCTTTTGTGTTCATATTTCAAATGGCTTCAGGAGTTAGTTATTATTCTGGTATTACTTCTGAAAGCTTTTCTATAATTTTAAAAGAAATATGTGGCAGTAAAATCTAGACAGCCATAAGACAATATATTCAAATGTTTTCAATAGCTTTGAAACCAACAAGAGAAAAAGAGTAGCTGTCCCAATAAGCTTCAGTTGCATAAGAAGTCTTTTCCATAATGGACGTGGCAAGATTTAAACAAAGGGCACGCATAATAAAAATGTAAATGAGTTTGCTTTACTAAAACTATAACTTTAAAGTCCTTTGTTGCATGTTATCCTGGAACCTTCTTACAAGGTAATCACTGTTTGCATAGAGATTTAAACCGTAGTCTTCAATAGCATTAAACCCCTGCACGGTCTATGTGTGACAGGCATGCAAAGCCGCGCTAATGTTCAGAATATGAATTGCCTCTGGGTGGCTCCGGCACCAAGTAGAAAACCAACTGTGTTGATATCAGAAGGCCTGATGGACTCCATGCGGCTCCCAGCCTGCAAACTTCACCGCTTTGACGTGTGATGTGCTCCTCGTGACACTGGCAGCACTGTCACCGCGCAATGGCACAAAGGCAACAAGCCCCCCTCCTTAGCCATGCACTTTGCAACCCCCTGGTGTTGCCTGTCCGCGCGCTCTCCTGCCTGCCTAGTTACGGACAGCGCTTCATAAACACAGAGGCAAGTGTGGGTGGATAGGCCCCAGCTGCCTTCCTGGACACAGCCTCCATAATAAATTGACCTGAATGATGAGGGCACGCAAACAGTATGATATGCATTATTCCTGTCAATAAAATGTCCCCATGTGTTATGGTCTTTGTATATAATGTACTGCAGCCTTTCTTCCAGCCAGAACCTATTTAGAGCCTCAACTTTCTTCTATTCATATTATGTCTCTGTAATAGAATTCAGAAATTATATGATACTGTGTTGTATAATATTATACCACTGTAGCGTATTTAAATCTTTGCTTATAAATTCAAGACGTCGCCATCTTTCAGGTTGCCTTTGAAGATGATGACCATGAAAAAACAATGCTTGAAAAAGAAAATGAGGATTTGAAAGAAGAGATTTCTGAACTGCACAATAAGATTTTTCGTCTCGAAAGTGCTCTGAAGCGCTCTGAAAAAGAAAATTGTTTATTAGGTAAAAACTTTAAACTGATGCTACATCAAAACGACTAATTTAAATGCATTATGTAAGAAATGTTACTAAACTCGGAATTCATTGTTAACATGCTTCAGACGGTTGGCAGCTTATTTCTGCACTGCTATCTTTTTCTCGTATTGAATGCTAATTTTCTATGTATTTGTGAAGAAATTCATACATATTTATTCTAATTTTAATGCATATATTAACATATTTTTAATTTATGACAAAGGAATATTTGCTATGGCTTTTGAGACTTCTAATATTGCCTAGCAATGTGACTAGAGTTCATATTTCATGACAGACACATACTGTAAAGTAGCTAAAATAGAAAGGTTTTGTATGTATACCCTTATATTTTAATCACAGTCTGCTCTTCTATCTCACCCTAAGGAAATTGTATTAAAATCTACTCTTTTATACAGCAGTTTCTGTCCTTCTTCACAATATTTGAATGTGCATTTCTTCACAAAATTTGTTTTTTTGTGGAGGTTTTTTAACAGAATCAGTTTTATTAAATAGACGATCACTATTTTTGGTACTTAAACTTTCAACAGTTCTGAAAAGCAATTTCTTTTTGTCCAATAGCTACAATGTGCAGTTTTTACTTTTAAGTTACCTCTCATATATTGCCAGTGTGAAATATTTAGTGGATGAAACTAGAACTATGGCGATAGAACAGGATTTGGTTTTTTCCAAGTTGTTCTCTCCAAGTTGATTAGATCCAGTATCGACCTGAATGGTGGCATGATGAATTTATCTTAGGTGATATTCCTTATTCCTGTTTATCATCTCATTAAATGGTACTACTCATCTTTTGATAGTTTTGTATGAACTGTAAAGAACCACCTGCTAAAGCACTTTACATTGGCTGTGACTAACAGCGAGGATATCCAGAATTAGTATTAATGAAAAGCTGTGGGCACTCAGTCACACTTGGCTCTTGAACTTACTTCTTAATCTCTCCCTGACCAGCCGGCTGAACAGCGGGAAGAAGGCTGTGAATGTCAAGGGCGATTGTGAAGGTCACCGCTCTGCCAGGACGCGCATCCAGTGGGGCGGAGTGGGTTTAGAGACTGACCTGCAGCAAACATTGTGAATGCACTGGTGTAGACATGTAATTTCATGGTCTGCCTTTTGCTTCTCTTGTTTTCAGATAAGCAAGTTCAAAGAATGCAATTAAAACTGGAAACTAATGAGCGAACTATTCAAAAGGTACTGTAGTTTTTTACATTTATGAGCTGCTGTCCTAGTGGAATAGTAACAAGCTTGGACTGTTGGCGATGTATAGACCCAATAATGCTAGAAAATAGACTTTAACTTGAATAGTGTCGCATTTTGATTTATGGTTGCATAACTCATTGAGGAGTAATAATGAACTGGCATTCCTTTAGTGAATATGGTCATTTGGACATTCCCATCCCGTCATATTGCTTGACATTCTTAAAATGCATTTAAAATTCAGAACCTCAGTAAACTACAGTAAAATGAGTTGGATACTTTATTAAAAAAATGAAACACATTCCTTGTCTTTTTAAAGGCAAGATTTGTATATGTAAGTAACTTGTAACATAAAGCAAACAGTATTTTTTGATTACCTGTGACTTGAGATATATCCCTCTATTGCAAGCCAGAGCTAATAATATATGTGAATTATTATTCATGAGCAAAACTACAGGTGAATAAGGTGTAAAAGTCAACTTATAAATAGAATTTTTTAACTTTTCAGTGCCAATGTTTATTAAATAGTATCCTCAAAAAGGAGTTGACAGAGCTCAGTGTTTTTCAGTTGCATCTAGTTATCCTCCCAGTAATCCTTTTATGTTGTGACAGTTCTCAAATGGCTTTCTTTAACAGTATATAGGTCTCTGAATTCTGAAAGTTTAAAATTAGCCACAGAACTTCCTGGAAAGAACCTTCTTTCTGTGAAACATTTTCAAGAGTTTTGTAGATTATTCAGTTCTACTAATCCACAAATCTGCATGATTTTCTCAGAGATTACTGAACTTGCACAGAATTCCATACAAAAGAATTATTTTGGTGATAGTGACCAACACACTGGAATTGTAAAACTATCCTTTTCATCAATTTCTCTTGGGAAGTTAGATGAATCTCTCTTCTATGACCAAGTTTCCTACTCTGAAAATAGTAGTATATACCTATCTTTAGTGGAGCATTGAAATGTTAACTTCATTAATGCTTTAAAATGACCAAGATCTCTCACTGGGACTAACTATGAAATACTGCCCAGTTTATTGTAGATGGAATTTGGAGTCTGAAACTTCTTCCTTTGCCCAGGCCATCAAGTTGTGCTCTAGCTGTGATCAACTCTTAAAGAATTCTCTTAAAGAATTTTAAGAGACAGCAACCACTGAGTTTTTCATAAGAAAAAACTTCTAGAACACTAGCTCGGGCTACTGGCCTGAGAACTTGATGATGTCTGTCAAGGATGGCATTGATGAACTTGAGGATATTTGGGTCTGTAGCTTCATATACCAATGAGTTTACTAGTTTGTGTTTTGTGGGAAAACATTCTTTAAGACTGATTTTATCTTTGCTAAATGCAAAGGTATGAAGAGATAGATCGAGATATATAGACTAATTGCTAACTTATAGAAAGAGAACTTCCTAGAGATTTGTTCTTTTTTCCTTGAATTACTGCTGGGTATTTCTGAAGTTTGTGTATGTGCATAGTGTGAGTTTGTTGTTATTGTTGTATATTACTTTCTAGTCATTCATAATCTAAAGTAAAATACAAAAATGGTCTATTGAGTCAAACACTCTCTTTCTTATTGAGTCACAGCTTTGCAATGCAATGAAGCTCCTGCATGAGTATTCTGTATCTTGTCTCATGAATTTCATATTCTTTGTGTGCAGTGGCACAGCTTGAACAGAACTGGTGGCTTATTCTCTTCATAGAGTGGTACTTGAGCTACTGTTCTAGGGCTTGGGAAGTTTTAATCAAGCACCATAAAACTCCCAGAGGCAGAAACTCTAGCGTGCCCCAATGTGTGGGCAGTCTAACTCCCAGGTTAGTTTGCAGCAGGAGAGCATTTCTCCATTTTGTGAGAGGAAATGAATGTCCGTGTTGAACTCAATATTATCAAGTTTTGGACATATTCTAAGTGCAAATTCAGTAAGTAACAAACTGAGATCCTTGTGACACTGGGAAATATAGATGTTTAACTTGCAGATGACAATAGCTGTGACAGAAGCC
The DNA here is from genome assembly GCA_032353885.1 of Nothura maculosa. Taxonomy (NCBI): domain Eukaryota; kingdom Metazoa; phylum Chordata; class Aves; order Tinamiformes; family Tinamidae; genus Nothura; species Nothura maculosa. The sequence goes on from JAUBOD010000947.1 coordinate 1,071,480, forward strand.
CTAGCTAGGCAGCTCAAGAATAGCAGAAACTATGGAAACTAATTCACTTGACCGTGAAATGGAGCTGTTCAAATGAATTTGATTCCGTAATTTCCAAAGAATTCTTCTTAAATTGTTCTTTGGGCACAAACCTTTGTCTTTGGTGACAGTAGATGTGAAATTTGCCTGGCAGAGTTTGTCTTACAAAGATTTCTTAGAACTTATTGCAAATAATATAGCAGTCCACTGATCTTTCTACAGAGGTGTCAATACAGTAATGGACGTATTCCTGCAATTCCAAACTGCCAGTTCTGTTTGACTAACACGTTTCCACAAATATCAACATTTCTGTTGTTTTTTTTTTAGTCGACACAATCTCCCTTCATATATTTTTTATCTTCCTACATCCTCTCACAGAACCATCTCTTTTGTTTGAATCTTAAAAACTGTATGTTTTGTATGTTTAACTTTTGTGACATTATCAAGCCTAATGTAAATGTATCTGTCTTTAAGTCCAACTGAGTGCCTTTTTCCACTTACAATACTAAGATATGTATATCCACATGTAGTCTCTTGAACAGGGGGATTATGTGTAGAAAAAATATTTAGAGAACATTTGTAATAAGAAATCAAGTGTTAATTCTTAAATGTTTGTAATGTTTATATTTTTAGTTAATTGAAATTCAAGACCAAATGAAAGAAGAAATTGAAAATGAAAGATCATTAGTTAAGAGTCTGGTAAGATATTTAAGTATACTTTTTCATAAACCATCTGCATTTGCAAATCTAATGAAACATACCAAATCCTCTTAATGTCACATATATAGACAGGAAAGTGATTTTTTACATGTGAAAAAAAAGTGAGAAAACTACATTTTTTTCTTGCAGAATTTTGGGAAGAACAGAAAGGTTTTTTTAATGATACTTTGTTTTAGGAAGACTTGTATTTGATAAACTTAGTGTTATTTGGAAGAATTATCTGGTACTTTTTAGAAATGTCATAGGCTCATAGGCAATTATATAGAGAGTTTTATCTTAAAATATTTTTGTATTCTGCATTAGTCTCATAAGAACACTGCCTTTTATTTTCTTTTTACATGAACCAGGAACTTTCCAGACGGCTGGTCCTTTATTTTAGCATTTGACTTTTTTTTTTTCCTAGCCTGATTTCGTACTGGCTTTCACACTGATCACCACTAGTATGTCTTTGTTACAGTAAACTGACTGGGTTTATTATAATAAAAAATAAAACACAGCTTGACTTGCAATCTAAATGTGCTGGAAAAGAATATGATACTGTTTAGAAGAGAAAAGGTTGTGAATAGAAAATCAGTACCACTTCAGTTATTTAAACATTTGCTTTTCTGCAGCTTGTCAAACGTTGTGCCAAGTCATAGCTGCTTTACTTACTTTGTTTTGTTAATCTCAGCACCATGTGTCTTAGACGTTTTTAATAGGGGGCCAATCCTGCAGTCTTTACACAGTATCCAGTTTTAGTGACTCTGGGCAAGCACTGTAGGACTGATTTTTTAAAATTAGTCCCCCAGAAAAGTAGTATTATAGGATTCTATTCTTTTAACTTAGCTTGTGAATGTGAAAAGGTATTAAATATTAAATATTAATATTACATAAACGTCAATTAACACCTTCATTTGCCCTCTTAGTCTATTTCTGGCATAGATAGTCACACTTCTAGTGTTACTTCTAGTTTTGTGATATCCTAGATTAGCTAGAAATGTTTCATTGAGAACCTTCTTGGATGAACTGGGGACACACACTCTTGGACTAGGAATAGCGTAAGAGTAGTCAGAGCTGAAAACAAATGAGTGCATAGAAGTCCAGCCACAGGGCTGCAGATGCTTTTAGGTGACGTTTGGCTTCATTCTTCTCATTGCTCCTGATTCTTACTGAGTTAGAGCACACGGTTAACAAATATCTAAAGCATATTTGTGAAGTTGATTCTAAGGACTTTCAGTGCACTGAAATAAGGATACTGAGAATATGCATTCATTAATTCTGAAATGCCGTGAAGATATCCCGAGTAATCTGCAACATCTCATGTTATTTAACATGCAAATTTGGAGGACTTTATCTTTTAATTACATTTTATCAAACCAATCAGTGTGAAATACAGGAAATAGAGCAGTGGCACAGTAAGTGAGAGCAGTAATGTGCACAGTGAATGTTAAATAACACTGGAAACAGAATGCCTGTCCTCTGGGAAACAGAAAGGAAAGAGTAGAGTCAATGAGAAGTTACATGCTTTGCTCATTGAGACTTCGTGTTGATACTCTGAGTGCATACAAATGTGGAAATGAAAGATGGAGAAGCAAGAGAATAAAAACACTCTCAGGGCACATAGTGCTCGAGGGAAAGGGGAATGAGCATAGAATGTAAGAAGTAATCTGTAAGTAAAGGCTGAATATAAAAATATAAATCCTATGATATAAGACTGATAGACTTTAAATACTGCAAAATGTAAAAATGTGTGATGAAAAAAAACAATGTAAGAAGGCAGATTCAATAGCAAAGTATTCCAAACAATAATAGAGTTCTGAAAATAAATTGTAGGGAAAAACATAATAATTTATTTGTCTCTTCTCTTTTTCGGTAGTTTAGCTATTACATTCACATCCAGTTTCCTTTTGTTGTTTATAAATAATGTTTTGCTTTCCTGTCATGTGAGTAAATAAATACAAAACTGAGCATTGGTGATTAGTCGCATAGAAACAACTGGCTTTGTTACAACTCAGGGCAAGCCAAGAAATTGCTGTCACTTTCAAACAATTTTAACAGACCCAGTTCATTTCCAACTGTGTTTTCTAAGAAAAAATGTTCAGTATGATGTCTCTCTAGCTGTCTCTCTAGGTCTACAGATGGTGAAGTGTAAAGCATTTTGTAGCTACTATAATGTGCTAATATGACTTGCTATGTCCTCATTTTAATGCAATTTTCAATATAATGCTGATTTAATAGTTTTTGGGGTTTTTGTTTTGTTTTGTTTTGTTTTGTTTTGCTGAGTTATTTAATATAGGACTGTTGTGCTCTCCACACCTGAGTCATCAGTTTGATTCAGATACAGCATTATAGTAATAAAAAGAATTGCTTATGGGCAGATAGTTCAAAGTGACTTCAAAGTGTTTCATTACAGATTGTAATCTGATTTCCCTGCACCCAAAACCAATAATTTAGACAAAAAAGTGTGGTCTGCTTTACTTAAGTCCACTTTACATTTTTTAAGACTTCTTCTTGTTGTAAGGCCTTCTACACGCTTGCCAACATTTGGAACCCTTTAACTAAAAGGATATTTGAGATCAATAAGGAAACATCTTCTATCATTTTAATATAGTTTGAAGGCTTCCCATTAAAATTTGCATTTTCTTCCTTTGTAAGTGATTATGACTGATGAATCTATAACTTATTTGAGAAAGTTGTTTGAACTACTTAAAAACTCACCCTTAAAAACTCTACTATGAGATTTCTGAATGTAATCATAATCAAGTAAGAAGGTCTTTTGTCATCTGTGTCTACTACTATATCTTGTCATGTGCCAAAGTTGTAAGGTTGCAATGACATCAAAGATAGGATATTTGGATTTCTCTTTTGCTGTATTTCAAACATTTTAGAAAAATAATTGGCTGATACATGTATATGTCAGCCAAAAATAGACTACATAATAATAGCAAGAAAAGTAGAGAATTATTTTAAGAACTTTTTATTTTCTTATTCTTAAAGTTAGGTTGAATTCAGGTTTTACACACCCTGTATTTGGCTGAAGAGATGCCGATATCACTGATCTTTCCAAAGTTTAAAATAATAGAAAAAAAAAGGCAAGGGAATACATAAAATTAGTATCTAAATCAATATATTAATCAGTTTTGGGTTTTGGGAGGAAACTGTGTTTCCCTCAACAATTATTTGACATATCCTATTAATCATGGTTAGATTTGGATATCTATGGCATGTGGTGTGAAAAGACCATATGCTTAGATAAACCAGCAAGTCT
>JAUBOD010000947.1:1075564-1087745 GCA_032353885.1 Nothura maculosa
TCCTTACTCCCTCAAAATTTTCTGTCCTTTTAAACTGAAAGCCTAGCCCTAGTCTTTCTAGTAGTCCTTTCAAACATATTTTTTTCAGCACACCCAAAATGGCAAGATGTTCATCTAAGAGATAGTAATGAATTTCTGGAATCCTGGATACATCGAAAGGAGATACTTGGCAGCAGAACCTTCTGGTATGTTCTAGTGAGAACATACCACAACTAAGAACATACCACAACCAAGAACATACAGAATAGGTAAAGGAGGAGTGACTCTACAGCCGACTCATGTTTTGTTTTGTTTCTAATCAACTAGGACTAACATCATAAATTCTGTACAAGAAACAGTGGATGTTCCCTATAACATTCAGAAGGTCTGATAGAAGTTCCCAGCAGGGAGGCAAACTAGTTAACTTAGAATCTATTGATGGTTTGGATCCAGCTGTGGCTGAATATTTTCCAATTTGATTCATTCTTACGACTAATAACATCTTTTTTTTTGTTTTTTTTTAAACTGGTTCAGAGTACTCTCACATTTCAAATTACTTAATATTAGGGGAAAAAATCCCATTTGAAAATGGAAATAACACTTTTGTGAATTTGGCAATAATATCTTTAATGCAGTCTATGCATTTTTATACACATCTGTATGCAATAGGTCTACAGCTGACATTTATAAGGTGCTTGTCTCCGTTTTCTCTTTTTATTTTTTCTTATTATTTTCCAATTGCTTAATTTAACAATGTTTTCTTCAAGATTTCAGTTTAAAAGAAAACATTTTTAAATCCCCAGTCAGCGTTCATCAGAGTTGCTGACACTGACGATACAACTTGAGTCAAATGATACTGTCCATATCTAGACATTATTTGGATATCCTGATAGACTTTTGTTGTCCTTTTTCATTCATGGATACTCTTTGAATTAATATAGAAATAGACATTCTCTGTTGCTTTGTGCAAAGAAAGCTTGTGCTTTGAGATCTTTCTTGATTTGAGGTATGATTCAGAAGAATTTATCCAGTTGGAACCTAGTAAGTTTGTTATCTTTTTAAATTGGATTGCTACTGGATTTTTTTCCTTGGATCTGACCCAGTAATAACCACATGATGCTAATATCAGCATAAGAGAGACAGCAGAAACAAGTGGCTACCAACAGTGTGGATTAAAGTGACTGTCTAATCACTGATTTTGATTTCTTCTGCTCTTTTACAACCTAAATGTATTTTTGGTTTCTTCATACCTGTGTTGTGTCTCGTGATACTATGAAGGTTTTTTTTGTTGGCAATGGTGAGGTTTTTTGCTATTTCACTGTATCATCATTTGTTAGTTTCAAGATATATACAGAATCCCAGATAAAATTCAAGTCAAGTCAGAAACAGAATTTCCCATCTTTTCTCTCTTTTTCATTCTTCTTCCTCTTCTTTACACTTTGCATATTCCTTGGGTTTTGTCCTAGTTTTCTTCATCAGTAGGTTCATTACAGTCTTTGGCATGATGGAATATTTAGCTTCCCAGACATGGTGCTCTCTGCCATGTTGGGTCCTAGAGCTGTCCCACCTGCCCTCCATCTGCTCCTTCAGAGAGGTAAATGCTGTCACAGCTGGCAGCCTCCTGCAGGTCTCTTGAATCTTAGGGTATCTCACACAGCAGTAGGCATCAAAGTTTTTACAAACTGAATTCAAAGTTGTTGAAAATTTTAATGTCATTAATAAACTATAGCATTTTCACCGTATTTCTTTCCATTATCTTAGTTATGGAGTACAGCTCTCTGGGGTTAATTTTATCCTCAGTAATAATGTCCATTCTCCAAGCGTCAGGTTCTCGGATATGTATATCACAATGAGAATCTTTAGTATAATTTGGCTATTACCAATGAATTGGATACTTTGCTTATTAAGATGGGGTTTGTGCAATCTGCAGTTGAGGGGATAAGTTTCTTTTGGCCTTAGTCCTTATTACATGCTGTTTCCTGTCTGTGATGTCAGCAAATTTGTGCCTGAGCTTTTGGGCCAATTTCTATCTTGTCTCCCAAGAACTCAACTACAGGATTATTTTTTTTTCTAAAATCTGTCATTTTTTAAAATAGAATGGCCTTCTGTTTTCTGTCACAAATGCTCTAAGAGCATGAAATTCTGTTATTTTCTATTTGGAAAGTGAAAAAGGGAGTGTATTAGCCCAGCAAAGCTCTGTATGTATTTTCACTGGATACTCCTTTCTATGTATATATGTACTTTTAATTAGATCTAAATACACATCAGCTCAAAACACTGGTTTACTTTCCATGAAATCAAACAAATTTAGCAAGAAGACAGTTTTTCTTTTTTTCCCTTGTAAGTCTTAGGATTTAGAAACAAATCTTTTTTTTTGTTACACAGCATACTTATTTTGGGAAAAACACGTTATTGCTCAGGCTTCTATCACTTTTGGTGTGCACTGGTAGTAAAATTTTTGTAAGGTGTTTATATTTGAACAACTTCAGTGATTTAAACTTTTTGTTTGTCTTTGCTGTTACTAAGTTCTGTTTACATTTCCACTTACACAGTTTTAAATATTATTTTTTGTCTGTGAAATGTAAATCCCACTGCTTATTTCTGGTTGTTTTTCTAATAGTACTGATGATGTGACTAGCAACATGAGATAAGCAAGGAGTAGAAGCAGCAGATAGAGACCTCTGATTTAGTCTTAGCTGATGTGTTGAGCCAGATTGAAGCTTTACTGCTTGACCAAGAGCAAAGCTTTAGCTGGAGGTGGACTATGTTCTCTTTCTTATTACTTCCAGATTCATTCATTTTAAAAAAAAGACACACATTAAAGTTCATGTACTTTATTCTTTTACTGCAGCTTGTGGAGAGTTTTAAACAAATGCCTTTTAATTTGTTTCCAATAGTTGCTTAGTCATTAACCATGACAATAAGCAAAAGATGTGAAAACTGTTTAAAGCAACTATACTCCTTGCTACACAAAAGTCACGTATATTTGTTTTACTATTAAATGGTGGGAAAAAAAAAAAGATAAAGTGGAAAGCTTTTGATTTAATATAGCTCTTAACTAAACATCATTCGTTTCTTCTTTCCAGGCACAGTAAGCATATATTAGTAGTAGATTATTTTGGAAATGACTTCTCATGTAGATAAGAGATTAAGACATTTAGAGTCTTTTTTTTTTCTGAATGATGCAGACTATCTTCATTACAGTATTTGTTGTTCAGTCTGTTGTTGATTTCATCATTCAAAATTGTGTAGCATTAACGTAAATTTGTCAGCTAACTGAAAATCTGACTGTTGTTGAAATGGTGAACATAGTCGCAAAATATGCTTATCATGTAATCTAAGGAGACTGCTTTGTCTCTAAACCTAACCCTTGGGTATCCTGTGTTGGTAAGAGTGACCAAGCACATATATGAAACAATTGCAGGTACAAATACTCTTGGAATATTCTGGGTAGATGATTGTCCCAATATGTCATGTAACATCAAGTTCAATCTAACACTAAAGACTTGCCCAGGGAGAGAGAAAAGACTGAAATTAGAAAATCACTCAAAATGCAGATCTAGCACAAGTCATCCTGGCCTACTACCTCCTTTCCAGATCCCGTTCATAGCAACCTGAGTAGACCACTATTGAAAAAAAATCAAGTAGTTACTGATAGATGTATTCTCTCAGTTAAAAAGATCAATATTTATATGTCTATCCTCTTTGCGATAAATCAGGGGAAACAGCCAATTGCTTCAGTCTTTGTTGTTAATCTTTCTCCAACTTACTCTTCCCACTTCCAAGCTCAAATGAGTTGATGCTGAACCATACTGTCCTAACTGGAGGAGATAGTCTTGTCATTGGGAGTGATCAATATAAGAAAAAGCTGAAACCTCTTATTTTCCGAGATTATCTATGGGGCATTGCATATAAGTTACACAGAATGGGGAGGCAAATATCATTGTGAAGGTCCATACAGGTTGAGGGAAAAGAATAAATTTCTTAAATATCAGTTCCATTGAGTCATGCCGCAATCTATAGATGAATGAACATTTCATGATTAGTATTATCAAAGGTAGTTAATAATAGCAGCAGTTGGAGCTTCATCTATTACCATGAGGAGATCTTTGTTCAAAGTGGTGTATAGCAGAGTGCTAAAGAAAAAAAAGGAGAAGAAGGAGAAAACATAGTGACTTGTCTTGCAGTTTTCTTTGGTCTTGTATAGATGCACAGTCTACATAGGGCTTATGTACACATTGAAAACTTCAGCTGTGGCAAGAGAGGTAGACAATATTTACGACATTTCCCTATTATAAAAGCCTAGTCTTTCAATTTTCAGTAGGATGAAAATATCTTTACATACCTGAATTCTTTCTGAGGATTTGTTGGTTTTGATGGCAAACTTTTTGCATTGTTTGGAGACCAAGTAAATGCTGATTTGTTTGGAAAAAAAAAGGGATTTGAGGCCAGAAGTAATGTGACCAGCTACAGGAAAAAAAAATAAAAAGATGGAAAGAAAGAAATTACACTAAAAAGTTAAAAAGAATTTCTAGCTTATATCGTAAAATAGCCTGATATTTATGTACAAATCATTCTTTAGGTGACTTTGTTTATCCTAGTCTAATTATAATGGTTTTTTTAAAGAAATTTCACCTTTTATTATATTTTATCCTGTACGATACTTGCGGTTGCAAAGTTTTATTCTTACTCTCCTTAGCAAGAGGCTAAATTCCCAACCCTAACCATTCCTCACTAACAGTCAGGAGGTCATTAGGTCACTGACAGTCATTAGGGTCTCTGCCTAATGTCCAGACCTAAGGTTAACACCAACTAGTCAATTAACTTGAGTAATTTGAACCTGTAGTTCTAAGAGTCATGGGAGGATGGTGTCTCTCAGAAACCATGTAGGCTTCAACATGGCTTGAAGTACTTTCAAGATACACTGTTAATGAATAAAACACTAAATAATATTGGTAAGCCTGTACTGTTTAGTTTTTCAAATTTCTAATGTTGTTTTCAAGGAGCACAAAATAGTACATTCAATAAAGTTAAAATAAAAGGCCTTCAATTACTGTTAAATACACATACAGTGTTAGTTGATATTTTGTTCAGTGTTTGTACTGGGGCAGATTTGATTGTGTAATTTTGCTTTGTAACTAGAGCAAGGGACAGCTGCATTCATCTTAGAAATTTTATATATCTAGATAGGAAATATATTTACACAAGAAAATCCATTTTGTTATAGATGAAAATATTGAAAACAATGGGATATCTATTTATATTGTGTTACAGTGATAGCTGATAACTGCCTATGGCACCATTGATAAAATGGGAGATGTATACAAGAAGAACTGACATTTATTATGGAAACAAGAGGCTAGAGATGGTCAGTGAGGAGTTCTTCTTATTACATATTTTTATGATTATGATAAATATCAGGATAATGTTGCGATAAAAAAGGTATAACAGTAGAACAGAAAATGTATTGGAGATAATGAGATTTCCACAGTTCCTCCGAAAGGTGTTTCATTCACTGCCCTGTGTCTTTTATTCACATTTCTTGATTTCATTCTGTTTTATTTTCTAACTTGCCTAATTCCACATTTAACTCCTGACATTTAGTACTGTCAATGGTTTTCCTCCTTAATATTTATGTTCTTTAAGTTTTATTCCTTGTTATTGTAGGGCCTCATAACCATATTATAGTTAATAAGAAATTTGATTTATTAGGGTTGAAATCTGTCCTATTAATAGTATTAAAGTTTATTCAAGTTTACTGTATCTTTTTGAACCTACCTAGATCAAAAGGAATGAATCTTCTGTATGATCTTACCAGACATCAACAAAACCTCTTTGATGCCTCTTGTATTGCAAATAATAGAAGCTATGAATATATCTGAAAAAGAGGGCAGTAACCTCTGGCTACTACATAAATCTTACAGTTATGCTTTTTATTTTTTAAAGGCTCAAATAATTCTGAATATTTATGACCTTCTTATGACACTAGGTAGAAAGCAACAAGCTATCAAGCCCTGTGAGGTGGTCTATATACTTGTAGTATCTTCATCTGAACATGGCTGTGCAGTCAACAGTGTTTAGTTTTAGAACCTATTAGGCAATTAGATGTCTAGACTGTAAAAAAATCACATTTGAAGGTGCATTTAGTAGTACTTTTTAGTGATATAGTTATAAGCACTTTTTTTGTACTGATAGAAATTGGCTTGTTGTACTTAAAATGTTTACCTTTTAAGTAACAATTAGATTTGGCATGGGGGGATTTATGCTACAGAAGAGCTCCACTTCCTTGCCAAAGTTAAGTTTTGTAATACCATTCAATAGGATCAATATTTTGATTTTCAGAAGGCAATATACTTTATTAGAAAGATTTAGGTAGACATTCACTTCTTGTGCATTACCTGGAGTATTCAGGGGTTGTAGCCGTGCTGAATCACTAGATGATTTTGTATCTTTCCTTGATGATACTCAGTGTGTCAAGCAAACCTGATCTAATGAAAGTTAGTTTTGTACACTATTCTATCCCATTCCAAATAACATGTCATTCTAATTCCTGGTACATAAAATCCTATGTACCAAAATATGTACCAAAATCCTATGACAAATAATAGTTATGTGATGTGATCACTTCACTACTGACACAGAGAAAGGATTTCCTGTAGAACAGATGGCCCTTGTAGTGTAATCCAAACTGTTAAATCTAAACCAGCATTGTCTGGAACCTAGTGCCCTCAGGCAAGGATCCGACCCAGTTGTGGAGAGGCGCCATGCAGTCATGACAGATGGTCATGTGTGGAGGCAGGCTGAAGACCATGCGTGTGTACTAAGGGTGGTTGTCCAGACCTCACTGTGGAGAATATTCAGTAGGCTTGCGGTTATGGAGTGCCCTATTCTTAACAATATAGATTCAAAAAAAAAAAAATACAGAAGAAGGTACATGAGAACTTAAATCACATAGAATGGAGAAAGCAATGGCTTCTCAGCCCTTCACCTCTGTTTCATTAAATACATCAATAGCAGATAGAAATTTGTTTCACTATCTTCAGTCAGCTTAAAGAGGATATAAAATTTAGTGAGTCATCTGCAATGAATTGAATGATGGACAATAAATAGTGTGTTTATGACTTTTGAAAAGCAAAAGGAAAACGCACTAGTATTCCACATGGTTAGATTGAGACAGTGTTTCCTAGAATAATAACCAATTTTTTGTATAAATTAATGAAATTTTATAGGACTTGCTTAATTTTTTTAAGATGAAGGATTCATGATTTATTTTAAATGGCAAAGTGGACTTTCTAATCAAAAAATTATCGAGAATTGCTGCATATTCAGAGTTAGCTTTAATCGTCTGGACATGCTTTTTAAAAGGGATAGGATTCTTACATCAAAGGTTGATTCTTTATCTGGTTTATGATTGCTTTCCACATTTGCAAAGAGTTTTGCTCTGCTTGTCATCCTGGAAGAGGGTTTGAGGGATAAACCTGATGACAGAGATTTTACTGGGGTAAAATAATATCAAAGCACAATAGAGATTAAAATAATAATGAGAGAAACATGGTAATAGATTGTGAAGAGGCAAAAGAATGACCTGGAGAAATATAATAGAGGGAGGAAATGAATGTATTTAAAAATGAACTGGCTGCAGCCTTAATGACTGACATGCCCAGGAACTAGCTGTGATTAGCATTACATTACATTAGCATTTAAAATTTAGTTACCTTTCATAATCAACTTTCCAAAAAAAGTATTAACAGAGGCACAGGTATAGCTATTATTCATTTATTTCTGGTTGGTTTACTGACCTGAGATTCTCAAGTGCTCACTGCTCCCTCAGGAGACTGTCCAAGACCTGAGGATCTTCAGGTTATAACAAGTTTTCAGTCATAGACTTTTCAACGCTGTCATATCAGGAGGTGAGGGTGTCAGGAAGGATTTTGCCACAGAAGCCCTATCATGTTTAGATTTCAAGTGGCTGCAATCCATCAAACAAGTCGGATGGGGATTAAATCTTGAGACTTTAATGCTGCTTGCCACCAATATCAAATGGCTTTAAGTCAATCCATTGCATATATAGTTAAAAAGGGACTGATTCTGATTTATACAAACATTGTTACCCAGCCATATTGCTATTGATACAGAGGGTGTTAAACTAGTATAAAAAAACGTGGAAGGAGAATCTGACTCTATGATTTTTCTTCCAGTCATTCAATAGTAATTAATGTTTACAGTGAATTTGGACTGCCATTTTAATAACACGGGGATAATATTACCTTTCTTTATTTAAAAAGGCCTGATTGATAATGCGACGTATCTGCAGCACTATCTGTATTTCAAATCTGATGTTTACCCCTCTGAACTAGCTGCATAGCTACCAGCATGTGTGTTTGAGAGAAAGTGGAATGTATCAGCAGCTGACAAAACACAGTGATGCCTCGATCTGGATTGAGTTCGAATTTTACACAAAACGCTACCAAATGGTTGGAGGTTTTATTTAGAGGGGTTCATAATGTATTTGATTTACTAGATTCATGTCCAGGGTATCTCTACAGAGTGCTGTAATGATATAACAGCAATGCAAATGTCTCTTGGAGGAGGAAATATCTCTACCTGTGAGATGCAAAGCAGAAGTAACCTTGGGGAGAGGACTATGGAAGGATCTCATCTTTGTTTTTCCAGATTTGCTCTGTGCCTTATAGAGTATTATTTACTGTAGGAAAAGTAGCGTATACAACACTCTGCTAAGAGGGAAAAAAAGATAGGAGGTTGCCTAGTTCTTTTCACATTTCTGATATGATATTCCCAGTTGTTGCCTGAAGGATGAAAGTGTTACAGGAGACTAAAACACGTTTGCATGTTCAATAGACTGTATTTGTCAGACTTTAGGACTGCAAGCAGAAGAAAATGAAGCTGAAAATGACAAACTGCCAGTGCAAATTGAAGCTGATAATATAAGGTCTGCAGAGAACAGAGAATTCCAAAAGGACCGTCTTACAAAACCAAAGAAAGAACTGACTGACAAGGTAATATTTTCATTATTAAAAGCTAATATATTTATTTAAGTATATATATTATACATCTCCTGCCAATACTTCTCTTTGGATCTGCTAGAACTACTGCCTTTGTAGTCTTTGAGTTGCTGTAGTAGTGATGCTAGTAAACATTTCTGTAGTGACTTCATCCCAGATCTTTACAGAATTTCTCACAACCTTCCTCTGAGAGCATTGTTGCTACCTCAGCTTCCCAGACAGAGGAGTGAAGATCCAAGGTCACACGGACTGTGTCTAAGTGGTCGCACCACGGGCACTCTCATAAATACCTCCATCCCATCACACAGACTGGAACTGTGCCACAGCTCCCTCCTAGTCCTTGTGCCTAGATATTCCCAGATCCTGAGCTAGATACTGGATTGTGTCAGGACATCTGCACAGAACCAAAGATGCGTAAGAACAGCTTGGTCCCAAGGATAGAGACAGCCATGAAAATATGGGTTAGATCTAAGAGTCAGGAGTCCAGTTGTTTGTTCTAATCACTTGACCACAAGCATCAGTACTGTGGTGGTTATAATACATCTAGACCTTGAGTCCTTTTTCACTCAAGGCAATGATAATTTTACCACTGATCACAGTGAGATGATATTTAGACAAATATATAGAGACAATATATTGTATTATTATATTGCAGCAAAGAAGTTGCCTAACTGTAGCTAAATCCTTATACTCAAAGGGAAAAATGAGCGACTGGCTAAGGTTACTAAGCCCTTCATGCTTTCTTAGCAAAATTCTGGAAATATCTAACAGGAAAAGAGGAAAGCTTATTCTTGTTCCAAGAACTGGAGAAGATCATTGCTTGTGAGCAAAACTTTGTATTTATTTTTGCATTGTTGGCGAAGAAAATAAACAGTGTTTTATTTAAATTCAGATAACACTTGTAGCACGTGATCGAGAAGCTGCTAAAAGAACACGAGCTGATAAACTGCAGCAGTATAAAGGTCAAGAAAGGTAAACCATGGAAAGGTAGTGGCCAACCTTTTTAAGAGGTATTTTGAAGACTTCTAAGAAGGCTCTACATGATTTTAACTTTTTTTTTTTTTAGAGCAGATGATGAAAGTAATATAATGTGGAAAAAGAAATTCCAGATTCTACAAAGAAGGTTTAGTATTATAATATCTTTCCTTATATTTATAAAATATCTTAGGTGTATAGTATTTACAAATAATATTTATGAAAATTAAGATAATCAAGTACATTATTCGATTACTTAGCTTTTGATGATGTATTATCTAGGTTAATAAAATTTGAATTGAATCATGTTAGCTTGAGTGGTATAGTATTAACCTTCCTGTAATAATAATAATAATAATAATAATAATAATAAACACTTCAGACAGTTGACTTTGTAATCATGTCAATAGTTCTCAGTGTTCTTAAGAACAAGGCTTGTATGCATGCTGTTAAATTACATTTTTCTGTAAAGACCCTCTTTGCCATTCTTGAATGACATTCTAAATTGCTAGTTAGACCTAAACTGTTAGACCTTAGAAGTGAAATCTTCAAGTTTTGGGGCAATTTTGTGGAAGTTGTAGGGTTTATAGCCCAGGGCAACTTGCATGTAGATACAGCCTAGAATGGCAAAATATGAGAGTCGTAGCAGCTTCTGAGTAACTGCAATATATGCTTGCTAAGATCTTTCCTGCCATTGTAGGGAAGAATCAAACAAACTTTAATCAGTCAGAATTTATGGAGTCCTAAAGGAATGTAATTAAACTTGCAATCATCCTTCTTTCCAAAATATTTTTCAGGATGTCAAGTTTATTTCAAATCCAGTTTGATTGATATTAAATTTTAAAGAACAAAATTCTCCACCAACCAGACGTTCTACTGCCAGTAGAACCCTATAATTTGCCAGTTCTTCCCCTATAATTTATGATCTGCACAGAACCACTCAGAAGTGTGGAAATGCGGTAATTCCCGGCCTAGAGATGTTTAGTCACAGTGAAGGTGGTTAACCAGTTATACAGCCAACTCTCTGTATCGTGCTCTCCCTAATGGCACAGGAGAGTTTCTTGTTAAATTTGGCATTTATCAGAACAGTTCCCCAGTTATCCTCTCACCTGAAAATGGTGAGAATATGTTCCAATGACAATATAATGCCAGTGTTAATACTGTCCTTCCTAATAATGAATGTTCTCTGTAATGATTCAAGTCTCTGTAGATAAATAAACTTCTACCATTGTTATCTACTCAGGTCTATCTTAATGAGTATTCATTGAGCTACCAGAATAGAGTTAAGACCTAGAGAGTATTTTAATAGACTCCATTAAAACCCCTTATTTAAATAAGAGCTGAATTTCTAACAATACATAACTAGCCCTCACAAAGGCAGATTAATTTTGGTAAAAATTCAATTAATTATGAGATAAAAATAATAACCTGCTTATTTTTGTTATTTTCAATTATTTAAAAAACTGCATAAAATATTTTCGAGTACTTGAACAGCATGTTTACCTTGAATTTACCCTGTATCCACATCTTATAAATTATAATTTTTTAATGCCCATTTTTTTTTACTATAAAATATGTGAGCCCTCTTGTGGCCAAAATAACTTCTATGTGTTTTATTAATATCTTCAAAGACCATGTAGGGTAGAGGATAAAGTACCTAAAAATATTTAGAAAGTATTGAGTTCAGTTATTTGGTTATTATTTCTAATGCCAATTATCTTTCTTTTTTATACCATACAAGCCCATTGTTAGCAGTTTTCCTCTCTTTTTAAAAGAAATTTTTGTTTTGTTTTCTTCTTTCAGTTTTAATTTACTGTTTATAGCTAAAATAGTCATGAAGTTCTTCTTTTGTAACTAGACAAAAACATAGCACAGAACATCCAGACTTTCCAACAACTTCATCCACGATGGTCAAATTGCCACAAAAGATGCTACTGTAAAACATTTTTATATTTTTCATGGTTATTATATAGGCATTTTTACACTAAAAATATGAATACATGTCATATAGGATCAAACATGGCTATCAGAAAGGATCAAACATGACTATCATGTCTTCAGTCATGACTGAACTGAAGCTGAACTCTGTGATTTTGAGGCAAAAGAAACCTTATGGACAGTCACCACTGTTACCTCAGAAATACAAAGAAAATAATCTAAATGGTCCAAAACATTCATATAAATATTCATATTTAGGAAAAAAT
>JAUBOD010000947.1:1112775-1125295 GCA_032353885.1 Nothura maculosa
GCACGGGCTATTCCAACCGGATGGGCTGACACTAGGGAAAAATCATAGGTATGTCAAGAGATTCCCAGGCCTGAAACCTAGTCCTTACACTAGACTGCATTACCTGCAGGCTTTGAGAGGACATGGACCTGCGACCCAGAAGAGTTCCCTTTTCCAGCATGGAGACACCACCTAATTTTCCTTAGCAAGTCTTAATCTCCATCCTGCCAGTGGTTGTGTCTGCTTAAACTAGAGATCTGGAGTCTCTAAGGTCGCACTGGGACAAATTCAGAGTACGACCTTCCCGTGGGATCACAAAGCCCACTGTCTCCCATGGGGAATCCCTGGTGGACTGGGAAGCCTTTTTTTGAAGGAGGAGGGAAGCAGGAGTTTTCTAAAAGACAATTCCAAGGTGGCACAAAATACATGCAACGGAGATTATAGCTGAAAGAACTAAAATAAAATCCCATTGCAATTCCCAGTTTCACGTACCATTGTAAAGAATACAAAACCAGAGCATTTTCCCAGCTCATTTTACCATTAAAAACAACCATTAGAAAGTCGTCCTTTACATAACTTTGGGGATCACTTGTTTCCTGCCAACACTTTCCACGCTCCTGCCTGAGGGCGAGGAGGGACGTGCGGGGCAGCCGCTGGGGGGCTCGTGCACCCGGGTCCCCAACACTGGTCAGGCCCCCGAGCAGGTCCTAGACTAAGGTCTAACTGACCTAACGTCCCGGGGTATCGCACCGCTGCGGGGCACTAACGGGTGCAGGGCTCTCACCAGTGTGGGGGCCGCACGGGGCTGCCCTGGGGGGGCACAAATAAGGCTCGGGGACCGGTGGCGGCGCCGCGGGGGGCGGACGGCCCCACAATCCGCGCCCGGGAGGCACCTGCAGCCCTCCCGTCCGCGCCGGTACCTGAGCGCGGCTCCTACCGCGCCGGAACGCGCCCGCTTTGAGGCGCTGCGCGCGCGGGCGGGCGCGGGTCAGGGCGCGCGGCCCCGCGGTGCCAGCGCCGCAAGCTGCAGAGCAGCGCAGCCCATGGGAATCCCAACACTTGTGCGGCGGGCGCAGGCAGCGCTCCCCCCGGGCCGCCTTTCTCCGCCGCCCGAGGAGCCGCCGAGTGTAACAAATGAGCCGCCATCGATCTGCGGGCACGGGGGAAAATCAAATTATATGGTGCGGCCCGCGAGGTGCGGGCGGGCGCGCGCAGCTGGGCCGGGGCCGGCCCCCCGCCCACGGGGGGAGCCCCCTGCCCGCCGCCCGCTCCCCGCGCTGCCCCCGCGAGGCAACAGGTCGCGGGGCAGCCCCCCGCGCCGGGGCCGCTTCCCGGGGCAGCTTCCCGAGGAGAGGGGCCCGCGGCAGCCCCTGCGGGAAGCGGCGCCCCGCGCCAGGCGCGCCCGCGCGCTGGGAAGGGCCGCGCCGGAGCCGCCGTCCATGGGAATCTGGCCACTTGTGCCGCGCGCAGCCGGGAGGGGGCTGCGCTCCCTTTACAAAAAGAGACACAATTAGGCAAAATGCTCAATGAACATTATAAATGATGTGCAATCGCCTCGCAGATTGCCTAGCAAATCAAATTATATGGTTGCTCGCGGATGATTTCCATGCGCTTTACAACGCAAACAGGTACTTTCTGAATTTGTTTTTTGTTGTTCTTTTTTTTTCTCAAAACCGAAAGGGAAAAAGAAAGTGCTTTAAACGCTGCGGAGCAATGCCACACGCTGAAAGGCGCCTGTGTGAATATTCACGTTCCCCTTTGTTCGCTCCTGAATTTCACAATAGCCCGGGGAGGGCACGTCCGCTGCACTCTTGTAAATTTACCAATCCCTGACTAAAACCGCCAGGCACCTGCTTGGCAGAGCACAAAGCTGCCTCCGATTCCACTAACAATTTACTGTTTCATCAGCTTCTAAATTGGCCTGACAATGGAAGGGTTCAAAGCTAATATCATTTAAATCAAGGGGGAGAGCCGGGTTCAAGGATCATGGGCGAACGCGCAGGCCACGCAGGCCGCCCAGCACCGTGGCCACGGGCTGGTCTCATTGCGGGGCTCTCAGGTGTGAGCGAGGTGGCCCTGGGGACAGACACCCAGTGTGGGTTGGCTGCAGTGGGGGCAGCATGGGTAGGGTGGGCAGCGTGGGCAGGATGGGTAGGGTAGATAGGGTAGGTAGAGTAGATACTGTGGTCAGGATGGGTGGTGTGGTCAAGGTGGGCAGGGTGGGTGGGGTGGGTACTGTGGTCAAGGTGGGTAGTTTGGTCAAGGTGGGCAGTGTGGGCAGAGTGGTTAGGGTAGGTACTGTGGTCAGGATGGGTAGTTTGGTCACGGTGGGCAGTGTGAGCAAGGTGCGTAGGGTAGGTAGGTTAGGTACTGTGGTCAGGATAGGTAGCGTGGTCAAGGTGGGCAGGATGGGTAGGGTAGGTAGGGTAGGGGTAGGGTAGGTACTGTGGTCAGGGTGGATTGTGTAGGCAGAGTGCGTAGGGTAGGTAGTGTGGTCAGGATAGGTAGGTTGGTCAGGGTGGGCAGAGCAGGTAGCGTGGGCAAGGTGATCAGGGTGGGCAGTGTTGGCAACATGGGCAGTGTGGCCAGGGCAGGCAGGATAGGCAGTGTGGGCAGTGTGGGTATGTGGGCAGTGAAGGCAGGGTGGGTAGCGTGGCCAGGGTGGGCAGTGTGGGCAGCAAGGGTAGGGTGGGAAGCATGGACAGTGTGGGCTTTTTTTTCTTTCCATTTTGCAAAGCCAGTGATGAGGAGGTGCAATGACTCCCTTAGAGCAGAGCCTCATAATTCTCTGTCCCAGAGGATTACTCACAACCGTAAACAATCAAAGACTGGTATCGGGACTGAGGAAGGGCTGTAGACAACAATTCAGGTGGCAGTTGATAAGAAATATTAAATAACATAAAAAAAAAAGATAACAAGTCTCCCTAGCAAGGAAGCTCTTCAACATTTGGTTTGTGACAATCTCATGGGCAAGAGTATTGTCCCACTGGGATAACTGGACATTTTTCCAGTTCTGTAGTCAACCATGTTATTCTCTCCATTACATAAAGAGATCAAACTCTAAATTATTTGGAAATACGAGGGTTTTCTTCTCATCACTTCTTTTCATAGACCAGAGACTCTTGTTTTCTTTTTTCCCCTCTTTATTTTTTCCTTCTTGGCTTATTCCCATTTGCTATTGTGCAAGTGTTGCTGCAATAAAGATCTCTCTCTACTTCCATGGGATTTTCCCTTTGGCTTAAATACAGTAGCCATGCTCCTTCTCCGCTCTCATTTTGCTAGGCTAAGAGAAGTGAGCTCAGTATTAGACACTTTGCTTCTTTCTTCTCAAATCACTTTTCCTTGGCCTTTTGGCAGTGCGTATTAATCTCGTGGGACACCCAGGATTATAACCACACATAGGAGAGCGCTTGCAGCTATCAGCACCCGCCTGTCTGCCAAAACCCTTCTCTTGGTACAGCCAAGGTTATATTTACCCTTTCCATGGCCATGCTCCTTCAGTGGCTCGTAGCCATTTTGTCCTTAACTAGTGCTCTAAGGTGTTTTTCCTCCTCGGCAAGGACTACTGATACCACAGTCACAGTACACAGTTGTACAGCACATCCCAAATGCCTGAGTTTTCCTTATTACCCTTCACTCTTTCCCTGTCACTCCAGTATTCAGATTCCTTGGGTTGCTTTTGAGGACTTTTCAGGCCTCATCAGTGGCAGGATGGCTTTCTTTTTGTGTGATGTTGTTAATGTCATTGATAGATTTGATAGTTCTAGTCTTTATTTCTGAAATTGTTCATGAAATATTTCCATTGAATCCATAAGAACAAGGAGAGGGCTGTACTAGGCTCATTTGTTTGAAGGATGACACAAACCCAGCTAGTTCCCTCACCAGTCTGACAGTGGACAAGGGCTCACAGACTTCTTGTGCTGCGGGCTGTTTCTCTACATCTAATAGCTCCTGATAGATTTCTTTTCACTATTTTTTTTTATAATGGCTTTTTAGAAATCAAACAGCAAGATGTTTTATTTAAATTAGTAAGACCCAAGTCTTAGTAAGACCCCCTATTCAGTAAGACCCAAGTCTTAAGTGAAAGACGTCCTACGTAGTTCATATTTTGCTGAACGGTCTTGGCTGTAAATAGGATGAGAAAACTACCCTGATGATTTTTAGCAAAGGAGGGTTCTCCTTGGGTGCCCAGTTCCAGGAAGGGATCTCCAGTGAAGCTCCTCAGATCTCCACTTCTAAGTTCAGGCAGGGTCTCCTCCAGCCCGGAGCCAAATGTCCTGCAGCATCCGTGGGCTCCTGGCAGACTTTGCTGCACTGTTTGCTGATCACCTGCCTCTCAACACACTGTGAGCCTTGGGGTTGCTGCCCAGTGCCTGCAGTTTAGCCATTGCAAAATCACATCCCTGCATCCATTTAGCCCTGAGCCTTTTATCTTTGAGGCTAATTATTAACCAACCCAGGGACATGAAAAAGATCTATATAAGGAGATGCTGCAGTTTCTCTGGAATTTGTCCACATATAAGTTGTAGTGTTTTACCTGTCCTGGTACCTCTAGTCCAGGGCTCACCTTCCTAGCAGGCATGGGAGATTATTGTTCTTTCTCCTCTAAAAGAAAGACAATCTTCTTATACTGAACGTTGTTATCATATCTCCTCCCAGTGATCTCTTTTTGAGGCTAAACAAATCTATTCCCCTTTAAAAAGAATCTTTTGTTATTTTCTACTAATCTCTCACTCTGTTCTAGTATTCTAGTATTTTTCTTCTTCTATACTTGAGCTAAGTACTTCACCAGTGACAACTAGAGCAGAATAATTACCTCAGTATTTTACCCAAAACATTGTTGACAATATATCCTCAAAAGACATTTGTTTTTCTGCAAAATATCCATTTTGATACAGTTTTATCTAATACGTAGTTCACAACAGCCTGACAATCCATTCCTTCTGTATTGCTGCCTTATCAGTTATTCCCCACTTTACAAATGTGCTTTTGACATTTCTTTTGTCCTAAGACTGCCTTTTACACTTGTCTTTATTGCAGTGCAGCTTATTGATTTCAGATAAACTCTCCAATCTGTGACGATCAATTTGAGTTCTGATTCTGTTCTCCAAAGCAACCTCTCCCAGCCAGTGCTATCAGGAGCTCTATTAACTTCTCCACTTTTCAGTAACCAATTTGTTGTGGAAAAGATGGAAATAAACTAGGGCCCTGACAGATACCTGTAGGATTCCACTAGGAACTTTGGCAGGGAACTGCTGCTAAGTGCTCCAGTTTGGTTTCAATCACTATCTACTCATCCTAATGCTGGTTTCATTTAGACCTCATTATCTAGTTTTGTTTGTAAGAAGAGTAATGTTTTTGACACTAGCAAAGCTAACATATATATCATGTCTATCCTTTTTATACATTTGACTAATTAGTCCTTCAAATAAGGACGTGGAATAATTTGAAGTGATATATTCTCGATTAATCCATAGTGATATGTTCTGTTGCCTTATCACTTGTGTGCTTACAAATTGATTAATAATTGGCTCTCATTATCGTGGTTACACTGATGGATTTGATTCCCAAGATTCTTTTTTTCTTTTTTTTTGAGCTTGTAAACACATGCTTCTAGCATTGACACCTCGTGTGACCTTGAGTAAATCTCTTAGGTTGAGAGTCACTGCCTCTAATATCAGTCAATTGAAAACTGGACACCAATTAGGAAGGGGATTCAGGTCCTGGAACAGTGGTGTCTAGGTGCAACACAGTATCCAAGACTTGTACTGGGGTTCACAGATATGACACAGCACCCAAAGGACACCTACATCTTTCTGGAAGCACAGTAGAAACCTTAGGGAATTCCCGAGAGCAACTGAAATGGGACACAATATCTGTGTTTAGACAACTGCATCCCTAAGTATAAGTAAGTTAGTTAATAGCCAAATGAGAAAGGTGGGTATAAAAAACATCCTCAGGAAAAATCTTTCTTAATATGGAGTCAGTCAGTTGAGACACCAGTAACTTTCCACTGAAAATAGGCAATAGAAGGAGTATCTCTTAAAAAGCAACTTTAATTTATAGGCCTAATATTTAGGCAGCTACATGTTTTTCAAGGCATCCTAGCATCTAAAGGTCTGGATACCTTTTGAAGGTATCCAGGCAGGCAGAAAGCAGGCAAAAGCAGGCAGAGCTTTTGAAGTACCAAGGAGACCCAGGCTGGCTCAGGCTTATTTTGTTTGACTTTTGGCACCACCTGAGGTGTCCAAGGCAGGAAATGGATTACTTCAAAGTGCCCCAAAATCTGGAGTACTCTTAGACACTTACAGCTCTCTTGTTGCCAAGAGAATCTGCTCTCACTAAACTTTGAGGGCTTCTGTTCAGTGGGAGAAATTTAAGCTGACAGATCAGCTTTGTTTATTAAATGAAGACAACAACCTTTCGTTGGCTCACATTAGCTGTGAGAATAACCACAGGAAAGCTTGCAGGGATGCCCATCCATGGTCAGCAGGACAGCTGCGATGCACCATTCATCCTGCATAATACAACCCTGGAATCTTACCTGTGCTCGCTCCATCCTGAGCTGTATTACACCCTTCTTCCAGATCAACAGTCAAGAAAGTGATGGCAGAACACATCTAATAGAAAAATCACAAAAACAGTAATTTAAGAAAATTTTAAAGATTATTATATGACAATTACTTCCTTTAGGGCTACTTGTGTTACTCAAGATTTCCACTGAACATATCAAGTGCTAAAGGCACATTAGCACTGTAAATCCAAGGGTTTGAGCTGCATGCATGTCCAGACATAAAGATACAAGCTCTTTCTGATCAATTACAGCTAAAGAAGTGAACAACAAATAGACAGATTGGCAAAGAAGGGGTAGCTGGAGAAAGTAACATCTCCCCAGTCAGCACCTTCGTTTGCAAGCTGTCAGGAATTTGTAGGAATAATTTAATTACCGGTAACATACAGACTGTTTGCTTTAATCCGTGCCCCCACCAGCTTCCATAGAGATTAGGCCCACAAGGAGTTATCACACATAGATGCTGCTGTAGTTTCCCACCCTAGCGTGAGGACTGCAGGCGAATTACCCCAGACCACCTGTCCCGGCTCACCACTGCAATGTGCAGGGCAGGGATTTAGGCCTATTTTCTCTCTGCTGTCTGCCAGCCTTGTTGTTTGGGTGGGGTGGCACCTGTTCCCAGGCAGTGGGAATCCCTTAATTAACGCTGCCAAGCTGGGCAGCGAGAGCTGGCCCTGCGCTGGCACATAAGGACCGAGGGGAACGCGTGTGAATCCAGTGCCCTCTTTATGCCATGCCACCATTCGTGTCAAATCCTCTGCACGACCTTGTGGTGCAGCTCCTTCATTCCCAGGGCTTCTGCTGGTTATTCCCACCCCAGATTTTCCTTCAGAAGGCAGAGACGCTGCCTGCCTGTATTTCAGATTCTGGGGTGTGCAGTTGTGGGAATAGCTGCCGAGGGACAGATGTCAAGGTGTGTATTTGGTTATGGCATTGGTAGTGCTTTTCTGCCATCAGAGGCAATCTGAGTTTAACTGGGGTATATATTTCCATGCTTTGAAGTATAATAGTAGTGAAAATATCCTGAGGTATAAAATTGGATCCAAATTATCTGTTCTACTGAATCCTCCGGGAGATTGAATCTCTTTCCTCACTAATTCCACTTACCTACTAACTCCCTTATCCCCATCACTTCGCTCCAAATACCTCCTCAGTCCCTCCCTGTCCTACACTCCTCCCTGCCCTTGACACCAAGGTTCTTGGTGCCATCTCCCCTCACCGGCCACCTCACTCCCTCTTCTCCCTCCCTACTCAAGAGCTGCCTGTCTGCATTTTTAGTTAAATGTTCCTGTCCTCCAGCCAAATGCCAGCAGACATGTAAGCCTTTAACTCCAAAGGCTGATGCCCTTCTGAAGAAGATGGGAACATTAACTGCAGATCTATGCCTTGACCCTGCACTCTAGGCTGGAGTGTGTTGTGTTTAAGATGGAAGCTGTGGAAGGCCAGGCTGTCAAACACCAGCATGGTTATGATGGGTGCAAACAGAGACATCTCAAAGATTCGCAGTTTGACTTTTTTTTTTTTTTTTTTTTTTAATTTACAAAATATTCACTTTATCATATTCACTTTACTAGTATCCTGGACAGAGCTCCTCCTGCCATTTTCAAGGATATCTCATTTTGCTTTCAAGATGCTTTTTTTACTGGTCACCTTTTGGAAACGCAGCATTTGTGATGGGTGGCATCGTCACTCTGCAAGTTTCACCTTCCCATGTGGCGTGAGCGCAGAGGTGGTGAGGAGCTGCCACCAGAAACAGCACCTCTTGAGGGACAATCCAGCGAGGTGCGGAGGAAAGATGAGCGCATTTTGGGACACAACCCCCCTATTTTGGTCGCCGAGCATACAAGAGGACCGAGTCTCATGGAAACTGCTCGCCTCGCTAGCACAGGAGCAGCCACGAACCCGCCGCACACCGGGGCTCTGCCGCCATCTTGTGGCGCAGCGCGGCGCGGTCCGTGATGGCGGGCGGCCCCTCATGGCGGTGACGGCCCGGCCCGGGGCAGCCCTGGCATCCCACGGCGCTGGCGGGGACACTCGGCCGTGGCTGACAAGGGAATGGCCTCGTGTCAACAGCCACCAGCGCGGGGAAGTGAGATTGGAACATGCAGCCACGTATGGACATGGCAAGACACCACTTACACACCTGCTGGTGCTCAGGATATAATGGGAAAAAAAGGAGAGCTTGCCATGACAAAAAATGCATCTTCAGATTAAATGTTGTTACTAGTACCACTAAAACAGCCCTGAAATTTGCTTTATTATTCTTGCTATTGGAAGGATGCAGCTCAACACACGCTGTTTGCTGTGCTGCTGCCACTGCGCCTTGCTGGTGTCCGTCTCTGGATGAAGCCTGTGGAGCAAAATAGGCACCATGGAGCCTCCCTTTGCTCCCTCATCCGCTGAGCAGTGGCCAGCGCTGCTGCAGACCGTGGCACCTGGGTATCCCGCACCTCCTTGCTCCATGTCCGGGGCCCACAAGCGTGGCCACCACGGTCCTACCTTCTTTGAACCAGTTGTGGTGGCCTTGAGGATAAGCAGGGCTGAGGGCCAGCTGTAGTGAGCTGATGTACAACAAAGGAGATGTTCGGATAGAACATTGATAGCAATTAGATTGCCACCTGCAATCGCTTTAATCTCTATCTCGGATTTTTAATTGTTAAATTCCTTGTTGGCACAGGAATACATAAGGATTAGCTTAAAAGGCACAAAGCGTTGCAATTGCATCTCAGTCATTACAAATAGGGCTGCACACTTTCTAGTTTTAGCCTCTTCTGTGAATTTTGATCTCATATTTCAACAGCTTTGCCCTGAGGGCTTTGTGATTTCAGCTTCCACTTACACCTCCTTTTTTTCTTTCTTTTTTTGTTTTTTTTTTGAAATGCAGATGATTTCATTTTAGGCTTGGACAGCTCTCTTCAGCCTGGCTTCCTGGCAACCTTCTGCTGTCAAGTGGTCTGCATTTATTTGTGTTGTGTCTGATTTTCAGCAGGTCGCTGTCCAAGGCCTGTGCCTTCTGGCTCTTACCCAGGTGAGCAGTCGTTGTACAGTCAGTTGGTAATAGTTTTCTGTAAGTGACACTTCCACAAGTTTGCAGGTTCAAGGCTTGCTGCTTCTCCCTGTTTGGACCGCTCTAATCTGCTTTCACATCATGCTTCCTCAGAAAAGGAGAATGCCAAGAATTCTGAAAGGTTTGGATCAGTTTCCACAAAGGAGAAACATGTTGATTTTATTGGAGACACACACAAAATAGACCACGATTTGCATAAGGAAGAGAGGACCTGAATGAGAGGTTGACGGAAGGGTTTCATTGACTTCAAAGAGTATTGGAACAGATCCATGTGGAGCATCTGCAACTTCCTTTGATGCAACTGCAAAATGTAGATAACAAGCCTCTTCTCTCTGTACATGCCCTACCTAAGGCATTATGTGGAGGACTGTGATACTGGCAATGGCACTTGCCAAGATTGGAAGAGAAAGCAAATCCATCTAAACTATTTGGGAGAAGCTGTTTAGAAGATCTGAAGTTGCCGCAGACCTGAAAGCAAATGTACCCTAGAAGTCACTGCAGAGCAGCCATGTGAGCTACTCTTGAGGGAAAATAGTTAGATTATTCTGGGATTTAAAATTTGATTTTTAAAGTGTATCTTGAGGTTAGTTTGAACAGTCACTTCTCATCCGTCTTCAGAAAGCATCTACCCAACTTCCCAGAGCAGCTTCCAAATCTAGTCCCTGACCTTCCTCATCCAGTAAACCACCTCCTGCATGTCTACTCTTCCATTCTACGTCCCCATCTGTGCCCTGTTCCCTCACCTCATAAGATCTTCCTGCTGCAGCATCAGCCCAGCCTCATAGTCCTGCTCACATCACATCCCCCAGCACCCCTCTCTATGCTCCCAGCAAATACTCTGATTTTAGCTTCTCCAGCTTCCTGTAGTGGCTGCAGCAGCCTGGGAACTCACAAGCACATAAAACCACAGCTAATCCTTGCTAAGTATCTGGAGGGAAGTATTCAATGGCCTAGCTAAACGCCATTTCATCAGCAGAGTTGGGAGTCATCTCTGGAGCAGCTCATTCAACATCTCTGTTGTAGGCAACATTTTTATGGACAAATTTTCCCTATTCTTGAACAAAAAAGTGGAATCCTACAGAAGGAAACTAAATCAAGAAGGGGTAGTAGAAATAAGAATAACAAGACCAAAATAATAAACCATTTTAAACATTTCTACAACATCTTCATCTGTGGATTTCAAGTAAGAGGTAAAAATTGAAGCCTCTCAGCAGTGCTCCTGAGTCAGAATACAGAGTTTCTTCCATATGTTGCTTCATTGCTGTCACCCTGAAATTAGGACACAGAAGCTGTTCATTGCTGAGGCCAAATACACCTGGCAGATGAGGCTCAGAGAGGCTAACTTAAACTGCTAGGCGAGGCAGCGTGGAGAGTCTAGAGCTGTCCAGGCCACCGCCTTACAAAAAGAGCCATGGATCTTCAACACCGAGTGGTCAGGCCCTCGGTTTGACGTCTCTGCTGATAGAACAGCAAAGGTGAAAGCAGGGGCAGAACCAATCTTTTAACAGCTGGCTATAGGAGAAGACAAATTTGTAAACTGAAAGAAGGACAAAGGAAATAGATTTACCCCCTGCTTTTAATAGGGATTCATTCATAAAAGTAAAGCAAGGGCTACAAGGTCATACATAGAAAGCTACATGTCATTGGTTTTTGGAAAATACCCTTACAGACCAAGCCCAAAGGCAGAGGTTATTTGGACCATTGCCAAGGAGAAGTGTCATGGAGGACCTTTTTTTTAAAAAAAAATTCTTCCTTTTTTCCCCCTTTTTTTCCCCCCCTTCCTTCCCTGGGGACCCAAAGAGCAAACTCCAGCTAGCCATATTGTACATGACAAGGTTTAATGACCTTGTTCATAATGGGCCCAAGCTTGAATACTGAAGTGCATTCAGGAGAGGCCCAGGAGAAGAGGTAATGTAAAGCCTAAACTAGGGAGCAGGGATCTTCTGGAGTGGGAGAAGGGTCATTTCTGGGGCATGTGTTGGCTTTGCACCTGGTGTACTGATTGACAGCGTGGTCAAGCTCCTGAACTCTTTTCAAACAGGAACACCTGCTTCTGCCTCTGCTCAGATCTTTGCTTTTCACAAGGTTTTCTCCTTCAGCAACACTGGAAAATGCAGAAGCCTCCTAGGACTGTGCCAGAATTGTCCCCCAGAGGAGTCCCCTGTCACATCAGCAGGGGTTGATCTCAGACCGTCCTTTCCCAGGTGAGCACTGGGAGCTCCCTCAGTGCCTTTACGTACAGCCAGGCCACCTGCTGGAGCTGTAACTCCTGTGCTAGCGGTGACTCCTTGTGGAGGGGAGGACACTGGAGCTCATTGTGCCCCTGTGACTCCAGTCCCTTCCTGGGCCCTTTTCCTTTCCAGGAAGCCGGTCTGCAGGTGCTGGCAAACTGCATGTGCAGAGGCAGCAAGCTGGTGTGGCATGTGGCTGCGGGTCAGGAGCAGCAGTAGGCTCAGAGCTGAGACCAGCAAAGTTCAAGCCCAAGGTGAGGCTGGGTGCAGCCAAGGGGCCAGCGGGATGTTACAAAGGGATTTCTGAAAAGAGGAAGGATACCACAGAGAAAAGAAAAGTACAGAAACAAAAGGAAAGACGGTACAAGGGCATAATAATGGGCATGAATTTCTCCTTCTGTGGCAAGCTGCCAGTCCTTTTCACACACATTCCTTAGCCCTGCTAAAACCCATCCCCATGGACACACCTGCCTTGAGTCAAATTCTTCCTGTCTTGAAAAAAATCCAGGCTCTTCTTCAACAAAGAGCTTTGTTTCTAAACTTCTTTGCCTGTGTGAGTTTTGGCAGCAGCTCATGCTTGGAGAGCTCCTGAGAACCTTTCCTGCAGTCGGATTTGCCTGTCCTGCCCGAGTGCTGTTGGGTGAGCCACTTCCCACAGATATCCCCAGGGAT
>JAUBOD010000947.1:1147831-1158267 GCA_032353885.1 Nothura maculosa
TATTGATTCTAGAGGGTTAACAGATTGGGCTTCCCACCATAGCCCCTGACTTTGCAGTAGGCTGGAGAACATTCAAAGACTTAAAAAACCTTGAACAGTAAGATTCTTTAAATGAACCATCCCTGCTCCTTCATTTCCCTTAGTTCTAGAAATGTATTTAAATGTCCAGCAATTGTCAATTGTAAATAGACTATTAGGATCTAATAGAAAAAAGAATATAAAATTCATCATGAATCTCTCTTGAGAACTCTTGAATACTCTAGCAGGTGTAGTCTCATCTTTAAAATAGAACTAAAAATACAGATAGTAGAACTAAAAGAGGTACAAATAAGAAACAGTACAATGACCAAAGGGATGAGTGGGAGTCCATGGAAGGAATGATTAAAAATACTTTTCAGCCCAAAAAGTACACTGAAAGCAGACAGGATGAAGAGCCATCAGATCACAAGTCCTATTTTGAAGCTAAGTTAAGAAATGAATGTCCACTGTTTCTTCTATTGCAAAAATGAAGAGGCATTAGAGGAAACGAGCAGATGACATATTCAGAACAGGCAGAAGGAGATGGTTATTTGCAGAACCGTAGTAAAGGCAGAAAACTCATAGAGCTATTAAACAGACACACAGAAAATCCCTAAGTTGCCCGAGTTTTAAGCTCTGCATGCACAGAACAAGCAAACACAGGGATGTGTGCAGCGTCCAAGCATTGGACTCTCGTATCTAAAGTTTTATTGTAATGGAAAATCAAAGTGACAGCATCACCAGCTTCAGCCTACCGCTTTGCCAGATCACATTGCTTAGGTAGAAATCACGTCTGGGCTTTCACAACACAACCCAATTTTGTATTTCTTGATATGCAAAATTTCTCTACATTAAACATTGTTTTTTCATGCCAAATCAAAACCATTCTGTTCTATAAAAATGAATTGCAGCTACATGCATGTGTGTGTTTCTGTGCAAGACTGCATTCCATTCCAGAACAGCATTTGTCCGCTCTGTGTTTCTCTTGGCTCTCCTATGATATAAAATCAAATATCTAGAGATATATGCAATAACTTAAAACAGGCAGGTGTATCCCAGAGAAGAACTCAGACCATTTTTAAGCTGTCTTTACCCTGTATTTCAGGAATTTGAATAGGTTTTATCTGATTTTATTCTGCAGAGCTGCTGAACTTGATGCCTACTCTCATATGGGCCCGTGGTTACAGCCAGGGAGAAGGGAGCTCCTTTCAGCTCCTCTCTTAGCCCCAAGGAGCCTTCCCCTCCCAGGAGAATGCCGACCAGGAAGGTGTTTTAGGTAGGTCCAGTTTACATGTCTGCATTTTAAAATGTCCCCATTACAGCAGACATTCAATAAACTATAGTAACACTTCTGGCAGCAGGCACTTAAGATCAGGCCTCTCTTTCCCAGAGGAAAAACTAATTGTTAACACAAAACATTAAGCTGAGGAGGTTGCTCTGCTTTGCTTTTCCTGTAGTCCTACTAATCCAGATCTGGAATGAATGTGAGCTCGGTTGCTCCTGTCGGGCCTGGGGGAATTCTGGGCTAGGGAAGGGGCACAACTGCACGGGCCTGGGAAGCATCAAATACAGAAGTATGGTGGCTGGTTTCAAAACAACTCGGGATTAAAGTGCTTAACTTCTATCTAGATCTCATTTCTGGTGCCCAGGTCCATGACAATTTTCAAGTGGAAGGACTCAACTAATGCAAAGGTAAAACTTGTCAAAGATAAAACTATTTTCATTCAACATTATAGATCAAGGCTGTGTACTATTTTTCATTTTTTTAGCTAATCATTTTTAATCAAAATTAGCTTGTATGTTTAAAATGGCATTCTCATTTCAATTTTGAACAAACTTATATTTTGTCTTTTTTTTGTCTTTTATCAGAAACAACTAAAAGACCTTTGTTTTTCAGGATCTCTTCAAATAAAAAGCCTAACACTTCATCCTTACGGTTCCAATATAAAACAATGAAACTCTAAGGTAGAGAAAACTATACAAAACGATAGTAGGAAATGAAATACATGTTTTATTTCCACTTACTGCATATTCAAAGCTGCAGATTTCTATATCCCATCATACCTGTCAGTGAGAACATACCATGTTTCATCAGTCCCCTGCTAGCTAAGCAGCAATGGTAAGAGATACATCCTGAGCTTTTCACCAACTTCTGCTTTTGTCTTGAGCATTTTCTCTTCCATTCTGATGGACAAAGCTTAAAAACTGAACAAGAAGCCACATAAGTCAATTTACAGCTAAAGAAAGTAAAACATTCCCCAAAGGGCACTAGGAAATCACGATGCCTCTCAGTGCAGGAAGGAAAGGGAGCAGTGGGACCTTGCTCATAAGCAGTAATGAATACAACACATGTAATCCTCTTGAAACCAAAACAGAATATAGAAGTGACCTTGATTACCTAAACATCAAAAACTAAATGAGCACAGGCTCTGAACTTCTTTATCATATTTAGTGGCAGGAAGCAAATGCAAGGATGTCATTGTGGTCACCTGAGAGGTGCTCATGCCCCCACTGCCCTGCAGGAGTTTTTGGCAGCTTTCTACTTTCATTGGCGTTCGACAGTGACACTCCCTGAAATACTCCCTACTTTTTCAGTACATTCCTGACTCTTCCACCAGAAAGATTTTCCTGGACTCTTCTAGCTCGTGTTTTGCCTCTCTTAGCTAAATCACTGTGCTGCGTAACACCACGTTATGAAGGCTGTAGGAAACACATATTACATACCATATTTCACATACCTTCTCAGACCCTGTTTTATCTTCAAGTAAAAAGTAAAGAATCTAAAGGAAGCTAAAAAGCAATAACTTAACAGGCACCCGTCTTCTCTAGGCCAGGACAAACTGCATTTACTGCATCCAGGGTATATTATTATCCCATTATCAATTCCATTTAGTACTAAAAAATATGTGAAATGTTCCTACAGAGGCTGCAAGTGCACTATGAGCTTAGTTCTGATTCTCATTTCTTCAGTTATTTCGCACAGAAAATGTGCAATTGCTTTTAGGTGACATTATTTTACAAGGTGTCAATCTCTTCATGGATATATGTCCCATAAATGCACATGGGAATTGAAAGAACATTAAAAAAAGAAAAAAAAAACCACAAAACAGCTAAACAAGAGCCAGAATCAATTGTATTTTGGAAATAGTTCAAACATTTAATAAGTATTATGCTGTTAATACAGACAAAATATTCTTGGTCTACCAATTTTTTGTCTATAGTTTAAAAGTTTAATGTTAATACAGTATCACAAAATAAACAGAACTTCTAAAGTGCTGAAGTTGGAAATCCAAAATGTGATGTTTAATTTGATATTTAGGATTACACAGCAGATGCAGATACCTAAAGTGAGTTTTTAGAATGTGAAGAATCCCTTCTGCAAGTGAATAGAGAAATGCGTTTTTCTTTTTGATAGATGTACCCCTCCAAAACCCAGGTATTTCATAACTACTAGCACTAAAAGCATCTTTAAAAGAATTGGACATGATGCTTAAATGCATTTATAGCGATCTGCCTCTGCACTTCCTTGTTTCATCAAATTGCCCGGCTCAAACATTAGATCTATAATATACTCCTGAGGAGGAAGCAGAAGTCCAGTTATTCCTTGAGGAGACTCATCAACTAACTTAACTTCATTCCAGGCTCTGTTATACTCGCCACGAACTAAGCTGCAGCCAATGCCAATTCTGTCTGCTATCACCTAAAAAAGAAAGAAAAAGGAGTTAATCACAGTTAACATATTTTGCCTGTACAATATACAGCAAAGCCAGGAGATGCTTAAAATGAAAACAGACCACTGAAAAGCCAGGGGCATTCTTGAAAGAGGCTTTGTAAATCTTGTCCCTGGATGCAAATCTCTATTGTTGGTTCAGCTTAGAAATTCTCAGCTCATTGATACTATTTCTATACAACATAAAAATACTAATTTTAACTCTTCTCAGATATACTTACATATCTGCCACTCTTCAGATCTCAAATGAACTGCAGCACACATGGCACCCAGTAATGCTCCTAGTTGGAAGACTCATTTCGGAATAATATTATACAGAACTGCCTATACAAGCTACAAGGTTAGGTACACTGCACACATACACTGAGTATGAAACATTAACTGTTAAAAGCTCACGTTTTTATCAGTGTAAATTTAGGATTGCTGCTTGACTCTGAACATACTGCCTGCTTTTTGGCTTTGCTGATGTGTGAAGCAATGAAACACACGGCAAGTGTCTGCTAGATGGAACACCTGCATTTCCTGCCCCTGCAGGATCCCAGACACGGTTCTGGTGCTTTCCAGCTATGAAACAGCTTTCTCAGGATGCCTCCCCTTTGAAGGAATGAACTCCGCTTTTAATATGTTTCTAACGCACAAGGATATCCCTTGCTTTAGAAAGCCCTTGCAGCTCCCTAAGGAGATGATCTCTAAAAGGTTTCCTGTGAGGCATTATGGAAAGAGGGCACTGGTAGGGAAGGGAATATTGAGGCTGTTTCATTAAAGTGAATTCTCTCCCTCAGATTTCCACAAAGAAAGTCAGGAACCTTCTCTCCCCCAATAAATACCAAAAATTTAGGACTGTGCTCTTTCTTTGAGCTCCTTTGTACTGTTTCCTAGGCCCATCATGCTTAATGCCAAAGGTTTTCTCTTTTCCTTTCCACCCAAGAAGGGTTGAAAAACCCAAGCTACCAACAACCAGAGGAAAAAGGATTGGGCAGATAAGCAGCTTGCATCAGCACATCTATCCATGAAGAGAGAGGAAGGGCTGAAGCTTCCCAGGCTATGGAACCAGTGAATGAAAGCTGTTATGTGCTCACATAGAATA
The DNA here is from genome assembly GCA_032353885.1 of Nothura maculosa. Classification (NCBI taxonomy): domain Eukaryota; kingdom Metazoa; phylum Chordata; class Aves; order Tinamiformes; family Tinamidae; genus Nothura; species Nothura maculosa. Next base: position 1,152,667 of record JAUBOD010000947.1, read on the forward strand.
CTAGATAGATACTGACTAGAAACTGTCCCAACAGGTTTACATTTGCAGCATGAAAAGAAGAAAACTGCATAATTCAATACTTTACAGTTTACAGAAAATGTAAAATGTTTTGACTCCCAATCAAATATTTTGGCTTTTTGCCATTTATCAAGTATTCTGGTGATATCACTTAAGACAATTTAATGACAACAAGGATGTTTACAGAAAGCGGCAATGCTGGCTTTCATTCACGGGGAAATTGATTTTGCCAGTGAAAAATGACTTAAATGTATACGAAAGACTTTTCTTGCCTATAAATATTATATTATACTGATGCAAGTATACTTTAGTTTATAGGATCCACTAAGCAAAAATAAGGTAATGTTTTGTTGCAAAATAAATGTTAATATACCTTGAAAAGCAGAGCTCTGTGGTAGAATGTTCCTTTTTTGACTTTCCCAATAGGCACAACATTGCTTTTCAGCTCAAATTCAATTTCACTTATGTGAAGTTCCCAGCTGAAGTCATGCAGTCTGTCTCTTTCAATCGGGCCACCCATCTTGTCTGCAACAAACCTGTTCCAGTTTAAACCAAGACCTATTAAATCTATAAATTCTCTTGTATTTTATCACAAAAAATATATCAGCAACATGAAATGTATAGAAACAATAAGTGAATGACATATGAAGCCATGATACTTTGTGCTTTATTTTTATTTTAATACCTGTTGATTTACACATGCTCACTATTAAATACAGGCAGCCATGATTCAGATAATTCAGATTTGCCAGTTTTAAGGTGTACCAGCTGTTAGCAGAAACTCTGGAGAGAAGCAATAGAAGTACCAAGCACTCATTGAAAAATTATCAATAAAAAGTCAATTTAATGAGTAAATTCTTGAGAAACTAACATCCTTCTTTACATCTAAAAGATTACATGAGCTATTGATACAATATACGGCCCTATCAGTTTCTTGAAATAATAGTAATGTCCTATGAAAATATAGATGGCACAAAGAAAGCTGTAGATAATGATCCCAACTCCTGGATGCAAACACATTCAGGAAAGCTACCTCAGCTTTTGCATGTCCAAGCTGGTATTTCATATAGTCCCTATACGTACAGGCCTTGGTCGCTCCGGTGCTACTGGGGACCCTGGCCCTGCACTGGGTGTCGTGGAGCTGGTAGAGGGGGCACAAACCACCGCCTTGGGCGGGCACTAAAATGCCGTGTCGCCTCTCTGCATCACTCTCCACCAAGAGGTTCTGCCCTCACAGTATCTGCAGGGCAATTTCAAGGGCCGTATTTCTCAGGGCCGAGTGGGTGTGTCAGCACGGATCCAGGGAGCTATCCCAGAGCAGACGAGGTATCTTGGAGCTGGGAACTACCGGTCAGGCTGAGGAAGCGGCCTGGCTCCAAGCACTCACTCATGGTCCTTGTGCCCAGACCCTTTCGTGCCAAGAGGTGCTGTGTTTGTTTAAAAGCTGAGGCAGGCAGCACTAATAATAATGTGTTTGTTCCCTGATCCACACAGGACCCTTCCCTGGGATCACAGCAGGAATGCTGCTTAAGCCGACAGGCTCCTGTGACCTCCTGTGGCTGCCTCCTCTTCCCTCTGTATTCAGTGCACACTATTCAGCTTAAGATGCAGCTTAAGATGGAAGACATCTATAAATTCCCCCCCAAAACATTCCTACTTAAGTTTCTAATGATTGATTCACTGGGTTTAGTATGTGCAAAGACTCTGTTGGTGTGTTTGAAAAGTGGTTTTGAGATCGTATTTTATGGATTCCACCTTGAGAAGGTGGAGTGATTTATAGGCAGCAGAACTGTTCAGGATGAAGACCTGTCTTGTCAAATTCTGCAATCAACAGAAAAGTCATTCCTCACGGTGAGGTAGATCACTTCATTAAAAACAAGGCTGATCAGAACAAACACATTCTGTCAGACTCAGCAGAATGTGACAGCAAACTCCCCAGGTAGAGGTGCCAAACAGGGAACTGCTAAAACAGTAAGTAAAGGTTAAACTAAGGAGAAGATGAAAGTTGACACACGGCTTGGAGGTGCCCGTAACTGCTGCCCGGACTGAGCAGTGAATGTAACTGATGAGTCCCACCTTGATGACAACAGCCTGCACACACATGATTCTATACAGCATCCATCTGATGTTCTGGCACTACTAAATACCACGATGTTCATTAGAGTAGTATCTAAATACTAAATAAATGTGTCAATCCTTTTGGCACTGTATAAAAACAAAACACAAAAACAATCTTGTCCTGGAGGTTTTAAACTCAGCTAAGCTAGAAAGATCTAAAGAGAGAGAAGAGACACAACAGAGAAAAGCTGCAGCACCATCAAGTCTTGGGCCATTTAGGCCCTGCAGTGCCTGGGCCTTGATTTCACACACACCATGTGCAGCAGTCAGGTACGTGGGCCATGTAGGATCCCGGGACAAAAGACCTACCTGACGTAGGAGATGAGCTTAAAGCATGGGGAGGAGTGGACACCTGGAGGGGGAATGAAGTGAAGGGGCTGGGGAACAGGAGGGACGGGCACTGCCTGAGGCTGAAGCCAAGCGCATGTGAAGGTGCAAGAGGAAGAGGTGGGGAGGAAACAAGTGATCTGCACAGGGCAGGAAAGGGCCAGGCAGGAGGTCACAAAGTTCTCTCAACACCTGAAGATCACACTGCCGACTGAAAACAAACACGTACTGCATTAAGTGTTTGAATTCTATTATCTTCTAATGCAGCACTTCTTCTTCTCTGACAATGTTTAGTTTATTATAGCCTGTTTTATTTCACTTACTACGTTACACAACTGGGCATGTGCACAGTCAGTGACAAATTGTACAAAATTCCATGTGCATGGAATTAAAAGGGCATCTCCTGGGAATCTGGACTTTCTACCCAGTAAAGAATTTTTCCATTCGGAGTCAGTTTTTAGATCCTCATCCAAAATCCCATGGAATCAACAGAAAGACTGACTCACAGAATCCATTTTCTTATCAGGGCATACAGCAACTGCAGTAATAAAGCAATGGCTTTACTTACTTCCCCCATGTCATTTGTTTTAAAATTCAAGGAGAAAAATATTAATTATTTTCCTAATGTCTGACTGCTGTTCAACAATGTTCAGGCATGAAAGCTGCCAAAATCACTGCCAAGAACGAAAGCTTTTATCTCTATTATCACAAAATAGATGGAATGTGATCAGGGGTGAGAGGGACATATTTCATGAAACAACTGCTCTAAAAAAACCAAAAATTCACAAAACAAAATATTTAGAATACTTTAAAGATAGTCTTCATTATGTATTGATTTGGAGAAACAACAAGGAACTTTACAATAAAAATGCTGGAAAAGATGGTTTATCAAAAATTTCCACTGAAGAGGATCAATATAAGTAAGTTCCTATTGTGAAAATGTTAAAAATAGAAATTGTCCACATGGATATTTTCAAAATGTGAAGTTCAAATTGATTGAATCACAAAATCTCGAGTGATGTTTAAAAAAATAAACTGATTACAATAAGATCAGAAACACCAAGCTTAAAATCTAAAAATGATGTCAAGATTCTGGACTGAATCTGGCTTGTATTCCAGCTGAGGATAGGAAAAAAAGGTTTTTTTTGTTCTAGAATAAGAAAACTGTTCCTTTATCGATTCAACTGATTCCATTTGTTATGAAAACACAATTCTGTACTCACTGTGCAAGAGCCACAACCTGCTTCCAGGTAGTTGTTAGTGGTAGGATTGTTTTGGAAGCATCATTAATGTATTCCAGTAAAACGAGGTCAGTTGGTGGTGACCAACATGCGTTTTCAAGGATTACTTCATCCTGGACTTCAGGTGTAACGGGAACATCTTCTTCTTTCACTTTTTCCTCTTCTTTTTTCACCTTCCCTTTCCTTACACAGAAAACAATATACTTTCTTTTTTAGAATACCGTAATTTTTGAAACTGCTCCAACAGAGTAAATCTCCACCAGAACATTTTACACAAACCGATTTTGGAAGGAAAGGCATGGGAATTATTTCCTGAATACACCAATAATGAATACACCAAAATCTACAAAACTTTAGAGAACACTTAAGGAAGAGATGGTTAAGAACCACTTGACACTGTCTTCATATTAATACTCCTGTAAATTCTTGTTTGACATTTGTCTGTAGACAAATATATGGATTATCTAGGCTAGAAGTTACTTATCCAAATACAGCTACATAATAATAACAAACTTTTAGAGAGGAAACATTTTTAGACAGTTACAGATTACATACAGTCATGAGTTAAAAACAATAAATTTCCATAGGTTTTTATTTGATAGAAATCTTTACTTCAAATAAAGGAACAATTGGTATCAACACTATGGCTAAGATACTGACATACCAGGCAGTAAACCAGGTAGCTGTAAGTCCATGTATTTTGCAAACTACAGCACGTTTTGTAAGTTGAAGATTTTATAAGAAATCTATGTTTTGATGATCTTTTTTTCTCTGCACATATTACATTTACTGCTAAAGCTCAGGATTTGAAAGATAACTGTGATCCTGAACAGATGTCACAACCCTTTCCGTATAGGTCTTGAATAATTCTACTGTGAAACATGACAAAATGCCTTCTTCCCTTTCTCTAATAGTTCTGGCATTATTGGAAGGAAAAAAAAAAGAGAACAGAAAAAAAGACCACCAGAGAACATAGCTTCAGGGCACATCATTACTATTTTATGTTCTTCAATTTATTCTTAATTTTTTTGCAATTAACACATTTCAGCACTCTGAGGACTGAAAGCATTGCAGCCCTGTAGGAAGCAGAAGGACACACAGCATTATCAGTAGTCTAATTCAAGTAATTTGTTCTCAGAATACTTTGCAAACTTTTCTTTTACCTTTTTGAGATTTGTCACATTCACCAAATGCCCTTTTCATAGATTTAGTAAAACACATTTTAGAAGATCAACCAATTTAGATTTAACACTCAAATAAATTCATCGCCCTCTTAAATAAGTGCTATTAGGTACACTTATACTTAAAACAGCAGACAAACAATTTCCTTTATCTAAATCGAGTCTATTCAACTATAGCTTTCAATTAGGGAACCTTATAATGCTACTTTAAACAGCTACCTACTTGCATACCTGTGATCTTATACTACAGGTTCAAAATAACCTTTCTTAAAAAGTAATTTTAAAAAAATGTACTTGTTCTGTCCCACTTAACAGGTTTTCAAAACAACAGACTTCTGCACATGTTATAATTCTTGTTCTTTGACCATTTTCCCCCTTTCTCTGTTGCTTTTCCCTTTAATCCTCCCAATACTTTTTTTCCCCCATGAAGAGGGCACTGTTCCATCACTGCACTACATCAGGAAAATGTGTTCTGTGTATTCAAATCACTGTTGAATCACCCTTATTCTATTTCTTCGTGGTCTTTAGGAGAAGGTTAGGTCTGAACAGTGATTTTCTGCTTTTTGCTTCTTATTTCTCTGAGGTTCTGCTCCTTGGTGGCATGGCTGTTCTAAGATTGCCTTACAGTTTTTTTCTACACTACTCATCAGCTCCTCAATCCTTCATGTCTGTCTTATATTTGCCTCATAAGGAACCATGAACTTGCTTTCATAGTG
>JAUBOD010000947.1:1171127-1181975 GCA_032353885.1 Nothura maculosa
TGCTACAAACACACAGTAGTGCCAGAAAACAGAGTTAAAAGAAGAAATATACTCAAGATATTAAGGTGTTAGAATATGCAGCATTAAGAGCTAAGTATAGAGGTCTTGTCCCTTTCAGTCTTGCACAGAGCTATGCAACTGCACAGTCACTGTGTAGCGTACAAGGAAACAGCAGTCCAAGGAAGAGCCTTTACCAGCGCTAACGTGGCCGAAGGTTTGACATCACCTACAGGTATGATGCATTTCATTAGTGCTCCCAGGGAGCCAAAGAAGTAAACTAACCACAGCTTATTTTATTTCTTCATGTTGTATACAGCTCCAAAACACATCAATTCCCTAATCACGGAGGAAAATGATTAGGCAAAAAGAAAGTATGAGGAGGATGCTACATATGCAAAACATCACTAGGTTTCCTTGAAAAATGGAGATTGACACAAACCCCGCCAGGAAGCCCAGAATTTAAATTAAAGTTAAAATAATTCAAATATGTAACAATATAGATGGACATAGTTGCAGCAGCCTAATGACCGTAACTATTCCTTTTAGTGAAACAGTACAATTCTGGTCACATTTGAATTGCTTCGAATGCCTACAATTCAAGCATACCTAAAATATTTTTCTCATGTGTCACTGGAAAAGCAAGCATTAAATGGTCTGACATTAAATATTTAATTGTAAGGGTTTAATTTTAAACATATGTTTTAACTTAGAAGTTATTAAGACATTTACCTGAAAATTCTCTAAAAGATTGCTCAGGACTCAAAGAATAGATGCTGAAGGTGAGGGAAAATAAATGCTTTCTTCATTCATAGCAAAAGAAACATTCAAAACAGACAATAAAACTGTTCAAAACAGACAATAAAACTGTAACCAAATGTTTCATAAGTATAACATTTTAGGTGGTTAAGGTGAGGATGTACATGCATTTCATTTAACTATTTCATTAATTTCTGAGGGCGCAATAGGGATGCTCAAACATAGGTTGTAAATACTGTGAAAACATCCATCAGTAAAAATCAGACAGAACCTCCTTTTATTAGGACTGTAAGCTTTCTGGGGCAAAAACCACATTTCTGTTGGCTTGACATCAAGCTAAATAGCCCTGGTCCTTGACAAAGCCCCCAAGCCTTGGCAAGACACATAACGAATTATTTACTTTTTTAGGTAATGCATAGGAAATGGTCCAGCTAGCTTTTTTTTTTTTTTTTCTCCTGAAAAGGAGGTTCAGCATAATGGAGAAAGCAAGTATCACTCTTCAAAGACCTGATAGAAACCATTGAGACTGCTCCTCAAAACCCCCTTTAACCTGCTTAAGTTCAGCTGGAGCAACCTCGCAAGGAGGGGAGGTCAGCGGGGAAGAGGAGTGGCTCAACTCTGCTTAATTAACACTTGGAAGATTGAGGCTTCATACCCATGATCAAGTGTGTTCTTTTGTATGTTCTTTTCTCCTTCCAACACCTCTGAATGTAAAGTGATTTATGTTAAAGTATTTTGCTTCTATTGTATGCTGTTTACTTTCCTTTTCTCCTTGAGAAGGTTTAAACATGATTTCTTCCCCAAGGGAAAAAAAAATCAAATTCTACCTCCTCACAAAGGCCACTGGACTCCTGATGGACTTCATTTTCCAAATGTATTTGCAACTGCATGTTTAATTTGTGCGAAAATTACTGTGATTGTGTGTGAGGTGCTTAGCTAGCCATTTATGCATGTGCATATCTCATTTTCATACATAATTGCATGTAAATTATGCATAAGAATTATGCATCTAATTACACACACTTTTTTAAAAAATCAAGCTTTATCTGTGTTCAATCGTATGACTTCATTTTCACACAAGGCACTGCCAATCCTGCCCAATTACATAATTTCTTACTGCAGTGTAACTTCAAAATCTGAAAGAAGAACATTATAACCTGAAGTTTGGAAACCTCATGAAGTATATTCCTTTTTATCTCTTAAATATATTAGTTTGTTATTTTTCCATGTACCTTGTTATACCAGCAGAATAAACACATTCAATAAATGTCTTCTACATTTACCAAAATTTCACTTTGGGATTTAATTACTTTCAAAGGCAACTGACTTGTATTTTGCCACTTGTATTTTTATTAATGGCTCACATTGTTTTCGTTTTGTTCACTATGCAGTGGAAATTAATGTTAATTCGATTATTTTGAGTAACAGAATCTGGCACAAGGGACTTTGATCTATAATTTGGGGCTCCTTTACGCTGGAAAAAATATTGATTATATCAACAAACTATTTCATTCTTCATTCCAAGAACTCCTATTTTTTAAAGTCAAGCACCCCCTTAAAACCCAACAAATCCAAAACTCAGTAAATCACATGGTTTGAAAGCCATCAAATGTTAAACTGTCTGGACTGTCAGAAACTGTAATAGCTGACTCTCATTTAAAGATGCACTGATGTTTTCCAATGTCTGTCATTAAATTTATCTGACAGAGTTTCCAAAGATCTCAGATATAATACAGCAGTTTATCTAGTTTAAAATATTGCAGGGGCACTGGAAATGAGCTATCCATTCATGATATCTAAGTCTATTTACAATCTTTATGAAGCATTTCCGACATTTCACTATGAGCAGAAAGGCTTGAGAGGCACCAAGAAAGTCTTTTTGCTCCTTAAAATCCCATTCAGTTTCAGCTAAAATAAGCTCATGAAAAAGACACTTCCCCCTTTCTCTTTTCTGCTGATCCAAAAAAAGAATGCAGGCAAAAAAATCAATAATCCAGCACAAATGTTGAGAGTCTGGAATCCACATTGTTAAGAGAGAGGAAAATAGCGGAGAACATTTGGGAGCTGCCGGAGCAGCTTTGGTGGAGGTGTGACCAAAGGAAGGAAAGAGCCAGCGGGAGGTCCCTGAAACAGCTCCGCTGAACACAGGGATTTCTCCAGCAGTTTTGCTTCTGCTTTGGGAATATCAGATGGAGAAGGACAATTAAATTGTCCCAAGCCTGTCTCTCTGCAAATACTCCTCACACTCTGAAGCTGGATCCAATCTTTCACTTTTGGATGCATCTTTTCCTGACAACCAGTAACTTATCTCTGCTGCCAGCAATCTCTTTTGTCCTGCTGAATATTCAGGCTCATACAATGATTCAGAGTGGCGGAACTGTTAGATAATTTTATCCCTTAAAAGGGAATATCCTTTTTTTAGCCTTAAAAGGGATAAAATTACCCCTAAAATCAAAATCAAATCTCAAAAATCAAACAAAATCTCTATGGGAGTTCACACAAAATTCTACATCAAGATAACGTCATGGAGGTTGCAAGTTTAAAGGTTTAAAGTTCCTTAAAGCCTCATTTTATCCCCTTGTGCACACGACAGCCTCTAATTAGATAACATGTGCAGGTCAATGTGTCTAACCTGTCAGTGCACAGATTAGATTCACAGCAGCACAGAACTGAGCTTGTAAGAAACAACCATAAATCTGCCATTTCCTTATATATACACAGAATACATGACTTACACTATAGTAAAATCAGGTAAATGGGATACTTAAATAATACGTATTTAATTGTATTCATTACAGAAATGTTACAAATGAAACAGGCATGCAAAAGCAGCACTATTATTTTTATGATTTTTCCTGAAATGTAGAATAACTGTTCCTATAACTCACCACAGTGATTAGCACTGAGTGTCATCCTAGGGGACACAGTCAAGAGAACCCAGGGTACTGGCACCACTATGCAAAATACAGCCCTCTTTCCCAGGCTTATCTTATTCCCAGTTGCCATTCAAGAGAGGAAAGGTCTCATCTGATCCCACAGAAATCCACCCTGGGAAACTACCAGTGACAACACACATTTTCTGAATGAAATTCCAAACTTCTACAGGTAAGAAAAATAGTGATCATACCGCAAGAGTTTGGGGGTGCCACAATCCAAAATATTTTGCTATTTTCTTCCACAGTTAATATTGCCATAATTTAGAGGTATTCTATTTTCTGTCCCAAACTGCTTTGTATACAGTTTGGTCCTCATGCACCTTAGGACACTGTGATATGAGATTTTTATTAAACAAATACGGATGAATATATAATGTTGGTCTCCTTTATTATACCTCTTGATAGGCATCATGGTAATAAATAAATAAATTAACAAATTAAATAAAATTGCATAGAGTTTTCTTTTTCCTAGAAGAAAACCTGCACTGGCAGCAAAGTGCATTTAGATCGATCAAAATAAGTACTCATCCACATAGCCACACCTTCACAAATCAAGGACAGAAAACCAGCAATGGGTTGAATGAAATATTTTGTACCTGTCAGCAGCGGATGATTTAGTAAACTGTCCATAAATTGTCTGTCAGTCATTTGATGTGATGTTAAAGTCATACTGCTGACCCTTTTCTAAACAACATCACCTCATCAGACCTTGATTCAGTTTTTCTGCCATTTCTGAATGGAGATGTTTATTGTAAGTTTTTAATGGAGGGCATTATGTAACTTACAGTTCACTGTGACATTTGTAATTTTCTTGTACAGATAAAAATAAATAAAATGTAAACCATAACCTACTAGCACGGTGTTAAAAGCTTGTGTTTCTTGAGCAAAGAGCAAGACGTCTTTGCTCTTTGGAAAGCCTCTGTCTCTCTACAGATGCACAGTAAGAGAAAGCCAAAAGAGGAATCTATTCATTAGCTCTCTGTATTTGTACAGGGCTGTGCAGAACAGGTGCTGATGTAAAAAATAACAACACAAACCACAAAAAAAACCCAACCAAATCCCTTTACCTTGCATGGTAGCTCAAAAATATAATTAATTCTGTCACTAGGGGTCAGTATTAAGACACACTACCTTTATACAATATTGCTAGTGGAATTCCACCTTTAGTTCCCCGCTCCAGGGATTAAATCAGAAAAAAAGAAAAGAAAAAAAAAGAAAGAAAACCCATGCTACAAATTACTACTGTTTTCAAATTTCACATTCATATACTAGTCATTTTTGTGTCTATTCTCATATAGTCACATATACATGTTCACCTCAACATTGATACTCACGTGAATTAGATTCCACCTAAGTCTTGAAAGGGAAGAGCTGTGCTTAAGTTTTCCTGTTTCTGACAGATCCTGTCACTTGAACCAAACACTGAAGTAAAGCTGACCTCATTTTATCTGTTACTAATTGTAAGGGCAGGCCACTACTGACTAGTAATAGTAACAAAATCTGAAATGTAAGAGAACAGGATGTTCTTTAAAATGTACTCCTTGACAGCAGAGCCCTCCATAAAGATAATAAAAATTGCTATCAGGTGGTGAAAATCCCGTTTTATGAAGGAGGCTCTCCCTAAAGGTGGTCGTCATGCACACAGGGAGCACCAGGGATGTACTCAGGGTCATTAGCTCCGTGCACGAATTCCAGTCCGGAGCAGATGCCGCCCTCACCGCAGCCAAGGGAACAATTTGCTTTCTCCTTGATGGGCACTGCCCATAGGCAACGAGTTTCAAGCCTCGAAAGGCCAAATCTGCAAATCTTTATACACAGGAGCAGGCTCCAAAACCCTTTCAGGTGTTGTGGTGATGCCGAGGACTACCTACACAGACCTAACATTGCTGGTGTGCCAAGGTACACTGAGCCTTGTGAAGAATTAAAAAAATTAGCAAATCATATACCAACAAGCTTCCTAACCTCATGCTTTAGAGGCATGATGTTTTACTGTCCTGAATTCTGATACGTTACTTACAAACAAGAGAAATGACAGTAATTAAAACTCCCAGGAGAATTCTGCCCAGCTGATCAGTTCGTCAGGTACCACAGCTCCCCACGGCCCTCGGCCCGGCTGAACAACCCCCCCTTCCTGCCTTTCCCCAGACCAAACTCTATCTGCATGCTACAAATTTTGTATTTAAAATAAACAACTCATGACAAGCAGGATAGAGGGTCTTCATGTCCAGGACAAAGCTCTAAATTACAGAGCACATGTTTTTCATTAGTGGCAACTCCCACAGATGCAAGGAATTCATACATTGCCAGATTTATGAAGACAGTTATTAGAAACGGCATTCATGCTAATACAGCACTGAAGAACTGGTCACATCAGCTAATGCCCAACCAACTTCCACATTCGAGCTCTTATTTCTGTATGTTACTTCTAACTAATACCATTTTGTATTTATATTTATCATTATTGACTTGCCCTAGCTACACAAAAGGCAAAAATAATTGTTGATACTTTAAAAAGCAAAGCATAAGCCAAGAGCAAAGTCAGATGGTTCTGTAGCTAACTTTATAGCATAGAATGATTTATTTTTCCGTCCAATAGATGGCACTGGTGTTTCTCTATTTGTGTATAATTTTTCAATTTGTGCATAATATGTATCACTGAAGGGACTGTGCCTGCATTTCCCGGTGCTTGGACATATCAAAAGAAGGCAGATTTCACACACTCTTTAAAATGGCATGCTGCTGCCCAAATAACTACCTACAGTTTCCAGTAAGACAAATTAATCTTGTGGATTAAAAAAATGCTACGTGGACACAAATTCCCAGTTGGACATTTTTCATGAAGTCAATGTACGGAATCTAATTCTGACACAAATATGAAGAAGATATAAAGAAGAGCTCAGGAGCTAGAGATTGTCTGAATAACACCACAAAATCATTTCCTTACAATGAAAATGTGCTAGAATAAGTATGGGATTGTAAACAGCAGCATAATTTGCAATTTTATTTTTACTTAGCCCGATCATTTTCATGTTTACCGACCTTATCATCAGCAGAGACCACCAGTAAAACAGTAACATTATGATAAAATTCTGATAAAAGCGTCACTTAAGAGTGTGAATCTTAAAATTAATGAGCCATTTGACCCCTGTATTCTGCCTACGCTACTCTGTTTTTGTGAATGGAAAGCATTGTGCTACCAAAGCAAGCGTCACACAACTTCAGACATGCAGCACCTACTCAAAAGGTGGAATTTCTCTGAGGTTATTTACAATAAGTTTTACACTTTCTGGTAGAGATCAGCTGGTGGATCCCTGATTCACAGTAAGCCACGAAGGAAAGGCAGAGAGCACTTGGATCGTGCGTCCTTAGGCTTAAGATTTGGGTCAAAATCCTACAGAATCCCAAGCGTTTGCCTGATTGATGGAGAGATCTTTGCCAGGGAGCAGTTGCTTGGGGCCCCGTGTGAAATGAGAGGCTGGTGGGTGCGCGGCGGCCGGGTGACAATGACAGTCAGTGACAGAACCCCGCGCGCCCAACACCTTGAGGAACAAAGGGCTGGGCGGTGGGGACGAGCCGCCTGGCACGGCTGGGGGAGGTCCCTCAAGGTCAAGGTTAATGCACATTAGTGGGGGCAGCGCTGCCTGCGCTGCTGCCCCGGCTTCCTGCCTCCGAGGCAGCAGAGCGGGAGCCCTCACGGCGCAGCCTGCTTTGCACTGGATGGCATTTAACGTCAAGCAATATTGCTTGATCAAATATTCCTAATCAGAACAAGCACCTCCAGCAAATGTGCAATGCCTTGTCCTCTGTTTACATTCTGTGATATACAGTCCACAGTGAAAGGGCAAGCTATGCGTCCTTCAATCAATGTAATTCATGCAAAAATCCTCCACATGGACGTGGCAGAATGCAGGTATTGGAGCCCATCGGGATTCAGTTTTGCGCTCTGGCTGGCCAGGAGATAGTGAAACCATATTTGTAGTAACTCGAGTCTTTCCCTTTTAATGTAGCCGTTTTGCTGCTTTTGTCACATAAGGTTTACATACTCTTACCAGCTTTATGATTTAATATTCTGGAACAGCTTATAACAAGAATCTAATACATAACCAGTAAAATGGTTCTGCTTTCATTTGTCCCATTTGGGACTGGAATATTGTCAACATAATTACACAGAGAAGTCACATCATTGTAAACATGTATCAGAATCTTCATTACATACACGCTTATTTTCAATAGTTTACAAGACATACAGAGAAAATCTTCCCAAATTAAATATGATTATGGTAACTCAATCTGGAATGCATTTTCTCTATTTTTTTTTCTCAATTATGCGAATATAAAATAAATACAGGCCAGACACTCCGCTAGTGAGTTGGAACTACACCAATTTGTATCAGCTGAGGGTCCAACTCTATATATTAATTTATAGTTCCGAGTCACACTTGGACTCATCTATTACTTAGTAATGGTTTTGATTTAGAAATGAAGCTTTGAAGCAATTACATAGTCACATGGCATTCATCCAATATACATATTTAATGTAAATTATTGCTTCCTGATCTTCACAGAAGACCTGTGATTAGATTATCTGGTACATCCATATTGTACTTCAAGCAGCCTCGCAGGGAGGGGGAAGTGAATGTAAGCTACCCTTACAATTTCCTGACTCCCAGCCCTGCAAGAAAAAACTGCAACCTCCATTATAATCCAGAGGGATGGAGACAGCTCTTTTCCTGCCCGAGGTCTCAGGGAATTGTTCTGACAGTTGAGCTAAATAACGTCCTGACTATCTCCTTGGCAAAAGGAACTCAATGAGTTGGCATAAGCTGCTGCACCAGCTCAAAGCTCTCCAGAGATTCCCCTTTCACAATGTGAAGCCTCCAAGGGCTGCACTACAAAAACCAGCTGTAGCTGAGCTGGAAGTTTGACCCCTGGACTCCAGCACTGTTCTCTTTTTATGTGTATATAACTCCCACTGACACCAACTGGAAAGTCATGCACATGAGGAGAGCAGAATATCAGACAAAAAAATCTACTACGTGAATCTGAGAACAGAATATTATTCTCTTGTGTCAAATTATGGCTCCATCTGGTAACATTAAGGGAATACTGGTGACTATTAGAGCTGAATCAATACATTGAAACAAATAATTTATTTGGTGAGTTATTTTACTTTTTTTCACTTCAAAGAATGCCTGCGAGTAGATTACAACTTCCTTGAGAATATTCCAGGAAACTTTTAAGGAATTTTATTTTATGGTTTGTTAGTTACGTGTGATTGCTCATATATGTCAGACTGCTCTGTTTCTTTTCCCTGAACGGAACTTTTAATAGAGTTGAGATAACAGAACTCTGCAACTGACAGCAGAATTTAGTTGATGCAGTTATGGCCAAATAATCTTTCTTTGTTAATTATTTTGGATACTGAAGTTAATCTTTTTTGGTTTTGTTTTTAGGGAATGTACTTTGTATATCTCTATTACCTGGAAAACAATAAGAAAGAGGAAGACGGTGCTGGTACTAATCAGAATATTTGATCTTTATCACAAGCAAAAAGAGGTTTAAACAATTTAAAAATTTGTAAGAAACATGAACTTTTAAAGAACATCTTACCGACTTGGGATTTTCAAAAATATCCAACATCAAATGACTCATATTATGAAACATATTTTTCTCATGTGCTCTCTTCAAATCCTGATTTATATCTCTGCCTCTATTACACGTGCTTCATACCATCCCCTGATAAAGCGAGCGTTAGCAGAGAGAGCGTAACTGTTGCAACGGTGACGAGATGCAACCTCTTCCAGATGACTCATAAACACCAAAATGGGCCTTACAAACAAACTCAGATAGACCTCACTGTACAATGAGAACAACATGGTTTTTTTTTTTTAAACTGAAGGATTATTATTTGTTTTCATAATGCTGTTTAAATTAATCTTTTGATTATTACAGACTCACCTGGCATTACCAGGACTGGCTGCTGTCAAATTAGCTAAAGCTACGACTGCAGATTCTTTCACTTCTTCATTGTCACTGCTTAGCAACTGTACTAGCTGGGGAATCCCTTTGGAGAAAAAAAAAAAAAAAAAAAAGGAAGTGTATACATGAAGCTTTAAACAGGTCATGACAATCTGCAAAATAATAACATGCTTCCTTACAAAGGGAAAAGCACAGATTCTAAGTTCATTCCTTCTCACCTTACTTACCCTGGGGTCCAAACGCTCGTTTGCTGGCTAAATTCTCACACATGGCAGATACTGCTTGGGAAGCTGCAGCTTTGACTTCATCATTATCATTTCCCAGAAGGTTTATGAGACACATCTCAACCTCTTGCTCATTTAAGATTTTTCTATTTTCAGCTTTAAACAAAAAAAAAAAATAGAATTAATCTTTACCCATTTTCTAAGCTGGTTAGTAAGACAGCACAACTGTTGCAATGCTGATGAGAAGCAATCTCTTCCAGATGACCTGTAAGCAGCCAAATCGGCCGTACAGACAACTGGACAAACAGTATGAATTTAATTTCATATTTATTTACATCAAAACACTTGCTTTTGATGCCATGGAAATGAAAATATTTCAGTAACATAGGCACCAGTGATCAAGAAACATGCACAAAGAATCTGATCCAAAACCCTAAGACTTCATTGAGCTCTGATTTAAGCTCAAAAGATGCCTATTAAATGCACATGGCTATTAAGTTTACATAGCCCACTAAAATGCAAAGTTAATGCCACATAACACATACAAGCCTGATGAAAACAGGTTTGGCTTTTTTTTTCCTTTTAGAATCATACTTGCTCAGGAATGTATCCTGCCTTCAGTTTACCCTAACAAAAAATCAAGCATATAAAATGTAATAACTGAACTTAGAGGAGCACCAGCTAAAATACAAGAATCAAGAAAGCAAGATAAATTCAAAATTGCATTTAAAGTCCTATACCACTTGCCCTTCTTCATTAGTGAATACTTTGCAGAGGATTTCACACAGAATCACAGGATGGTTGAGGTTGGAAGGGACCTCTAGAGATCATCCAGTCCAACCTGCTCCAGCAGGGATACTCAGAGCATGGGGCACAGGGTGGGTTTTGAAGACCTCCAGAGAAGGAAACTCCACAACCTCCCTGGGCAGCCTGTTCCACTGCTCTGTCACCCT
>JAUBOD010000947.1:1212474-1226583 GCA_032353885.1 Nothura maculosa
ACAGGAACAAGCAGAGGCCCCCGCTTGTGTTCCCGTGGCTGGTGCAGGTTTGGTGCTCGGGCTGGTGCCAGTGGTGCCACCCGAAGAGGTGGGCGCTGCACTCAGTGTCACTGCTGTGCTCCTGGTGTCACTGCTGCAGCCACAGTGTCACTGCTGCATTCATGGTGTCACTTCTGGCCGTAGCTCCTGCATGTGTGGGTTGCACCAGCTGCAGCAGGACCAGGCCGCTTCCCAGAGCCCAGGCTGAGGCCTCTAGACCTGCATTGCTATTAAACAAACTTGTTCAATTAGCAACAATTGTTTTTGACACTGAAAACAAAAAACTGTGTTTCACAGCTGCCCACCTTTGATCTTGTAACATGAAACCATGGAAGATCCTGCCTGGTTTGGTGCTGCAAGCTCGCACCTAGGCAAAAACTAATTTTAAAAACAGCCATTAAATGTTCATGCCTAATTCTCTTTGCACATGCCTGGGGAGGCAGTAGCAGCGAGAACAGCTGCAGTGAGAAGCAGCAAAAAGAGAAGAGGTTTGAAGTGCACAGCCCAGTCTGAAATAGGTCATTTGATGACAAAGCTGTAACTCAAGCGGTGAGGGAAATAAATCAGAGGATAGGATTGCCTGTTCTGTGTGATTTTCCTGCATTCATATAGGAGGCAGGGACATATGTCTAGGATTGAAGCTAATGTACCTGTTAAAGAAAAAGTACTTCTCAAGGTTATTTTCTTCTCAGAACTCCTGAATTTAACATTGAAGTCACTAGCAATTAAAAAAGGAGGAGCTAAATTCCCCTTAACATTTCCCTGTCTGCACCTCGAAGGTCCTTTTCCCCAAGGACATCTCGATACTACCTCGTATCTGCCCACCTCAGCTGTCCTAGAGAATGTTATAATAGCTTTCCCGTATTTTCTTCTGCAAAGTCTTTATAAATTTATACTAAAAGGAGCTCCCAGTAACACAAGTCCTGAAGACCACCCCAGAAATACTGACATCTTTAGACCAAGTATCATGGCATAATTGGCAAGCCTATAGTAATACTAGTAATTTGTTTTTGTTTGATGTTGATTATATTTAGCATTATTCATGCTATTCCCTTCTGTATGGAACAGTATGGAACCCCTCTCCAAACAGTATGGAACCCCTCTCACATTTGTATGTATGTGATCTCACATCTGTATGTATGTGATCTGTGTGTTTTTCTGTTATTCTGACAGGTTTATCAGAGTAGCGTATCACAGATTTCTATAAATTATAGCAGGATGTGACAGCCAGGCCACATAAGAAGTGATACACATCTCCATGAGAAAAAAATGAAATAATCATATACTTTCCTTGTTAAGACAGAAATTTGGTCAGGAAGAAATATAAGGGAAGAAATTACAACAATTTTGAGGCAGTTGCCCATTCTAAGGCTGGGCTTATTGTTCCACCTGGCAACTGCTCTAATAGCTTAGGGAGGTCGAATGAAAATAGAAACCAGGAGGCTTTCTCAAATCGCAGGCAACTGTAACAGGCTTCGCAAATGAGACCTTCTACCAATTTTTCTGTGTCCCATTCATTGTGCTAATGAGCCTCTCTCACTTACCAAGGGTTTTACTTGGCTATTGAGCTTCCTGCCAGTCTAGAAATTGGCTGGTACTATGTAGCTGTATTGTATGTTTTAGCACCTGTTGTTATGGTCATTATTTGGGGATAGTGACAATTGCCCTTTGGTCTTTTGTACACGCTGTTCTTTCTAGCTCCTCTATGGCTTATTGTTTTTTGTGCTCTGAACCTGTCATCTGCACAGGCTGAATGATTTTCTCCCTATAGGAGAGCTAGTGCCTCATCCGTCAAATATTTCACTATGGCGGAGAGTTATTCAAAGCTTTGAGGTTTTGTAAAACTATCAAGTTCACTTTCCTCAGTGACACAAACGATAGTATTACCAAATATAAGGCTGGGGGGATTTATTGCAGTCTGCCTTATATAACTGCCTCTATCTGCCTCTAGACGGCAATTCTGTGCATTCTGTGGCATGAGGTACCAGTGGTACCAGCCTCAGGTCCTGGAGCACTCGTGAGGCGGCTGCGCGAGGCCGAGGCGGAGGGAGAGTGGTGTGAGCGCAGGGCCGCATCCTGAGGGTCTCCCATGATCCTGCTGCGTCACTGGGGTGGCCTCATGCCTCCTCCAGCAGCTTGGGAGCCATATGGAAGGATTTGTGGGGATGCTGAAGGGCTGTGTGTTGGCTGCCAAGCTCCAGGAGAACGCAGTCTTGGTTTGACCCTGCTGCGGGCCTGGTGGTGGCCGCTCCTGCCCTGTGGGACTTGCCACGTCCTTCAGGTGACAACAAGAGGGCTCCCTGGCTTTGAGCAGTGTCTCTGCCACGAGCAACAAACAGGCAAACGGTTGGAGCACTGCTGCATATTCTCAAAAGCTTCCCTACTAGAGAAGAGAATATGCTAATAATATTCCAGAAAGATAGAGAATGTTAGAAGAAGTGGCTCCAAAATGGAAAGGAATATCTTGCCATAAGTGTGATAGAGGTTTACACTCTATCTTGGAGTGCTTTTATGAAGCTGGTCATAGCTGTCACGTTCAATCTGTGATTAATATGTCGTGCTAAATACACTGATTATGCAGATGCATTGGGGGTATTCTGATGAGGCTGCCACGCAGATATTTTAACTGGTGTAGACAGTATTATTTGAAATGGTGCCAGTGGTTATTTTCACACAGAGTTACTCAGTCATTTATGATCTAGCACCTCGTAGTCTTCTGGGAGGCAAAACCTTCTATAATTGTGGCACACTAAACTGTGTTTCCAAATACATCTCCCTGCGATTTTAACATGGTTTGTATTTGTATTCTGCAGCTCTAACTTTTTGTTTGTTTGTTTGTTTCTCCAGTGAAGAGTTTTAATCCAAAAATGACCAAAGATATAGGAAGCAATCAGCACTTAGTTCCTTTGAAATTAAACCAAATCCCTATCTCAGTTCTGGTCAGTAAGGTAAGTTCTGCTGACTGGGTAGTTTGAGGTCCAGCCACAGACATTTCTGACTTCCCACTGGGCAGGCAACTGGCACAGAGCTAATTTGTTAGCTATGTTACAGACTCCCTTTGCTGCAGCTATGGTTTATTAAACCACTTTGAAAATAATTCCTTTTTTTTTTCCTGTATTGTGATATTACTGTTGCGTTTATTTCTTTTCTTTTTATTTTGCATAAAATAAACCAAATGATCAAGCTTTTGACAGGTGATTACCAGTCTAAAATGGACAGAGGCAGTGCAAAAGAACATGTCCTTATTTGCATTTTTTGTACTGAGAACATGGAAAATTTACCTCTTGTCTAGTAAGTACTTCCTCTTTCCATAACAAGGATGTAAGAGAGGAATCCCAGAACTTGTAGCTTGACATCCAGGTTGACTATCAGTGAACTCATGTTAACTGATAGAATACTTTAAAGTCATGCTCTAAATATATCCCAAAAAAACATAGAAAGTATCTAAGAAACAATCAAGAGGCAGACCTTTCCTCATAATTATCTGCTTGAGCTCTCAAATAATGGTCAAATACATGTTTGGCAATTGCTAGGACTAGTTCAGAAGAGCTCCTTGCTGCATGTTGTTTGTCATGCAAAAACCCATTGGCGAAACCTAACAAATGGGCAAACAAATTTGCCGTAGTGCCATGGAGATAAGCAGTGCTGTGATGAGACACAAAAAGGCAGGAACGTCACAACTGCGGTCCGGGAATACGAGAGCCACTGTGTTTTGTAAATACATGGTTGAGAGGGGATATGCCAGATGGTCGGAGAGCAGCAGTTTTGAATTAATCAGAACGCAAGATTATTAGGATCTGGATGACAGATTTGGTGTTTAGCTGGAGAAAAGCTAGATATGAAAAGTATTAGAATGGAAGGAGGGTATGCCTATGCGCATACCCTCAGAATCATAAAATAATTTAGTTGGAAGGGACTTCTGGAGGTCATCAAATCACAGAATCGTTATGGTTGGAAAAGACCTTCAAGACTATCGGGTCCAACCATAAAGCCATCACCACTAGGCCTGTTAAACCACGTCCCCGAGTGCCTCATCTTCACATTTCTTGAACACTGCTAGGGATGGTGACTCCACCACTTCCCTGGGCAGCCCGTTCCAAGGCTTCACTGCTCTTTCTATGTAGAAATTTTTCCTAATGTCTGACCTGAGCCTCCTCTGGAGCCACCTGAGGCCATTTCCTTTTGTTCTCCTCCTAGTTAGTTACTCTGGAGAAGAGACCAGCCCCTGGCTCATGACAATCTCCTTTCAGGTGATTGTAGAGAATGATAAGAGAGAAGAGCCCCCTCTTCTCCTGACCATATAACCCAGCTCCTCAGCTGCTCCTCATGAGATCTGAGCTCCAGCCCCTTCCACATCCTTGCTGCCATCCTTTGGACACACTCCAGCACCTCCAGGTCCTTCTTGTAGTGATGGCCCCTTAAGCTAAGCCCAGGATTCCAGGTAATGCAGGGGCCCTGCTCAGAGCAGGACTGACTTTCCAAGCTGGACTGCGCCGCATCCAGTCGGGTTCTGACTGTCACTGTTTCCATTGTAGACCCTTGTTATAATTTCAGTATCTATTTTAAAGGAGCACGTGAGCTTAAGATTCTTAATATGTTGTAATAAATGTCTCTTAAAATATTATTCTTTTTCAATACAAAGCAGATGGCACAATAATATGATATATGGAGAGAACTTAATCAAAAACAGCCTTGATCTGTGTCTGTTTCTGTATTCCTGCCACAATTTATTTTCTTTTGTTGGTTAATTCTACTGCAGACTGAAATCATGAGGCAGAACTTAAGATATATGTGGGAAGTGTCACTTCCACTTTTTAAATTCTGACCAATAACATCTGGTCAAAGCTTTTTGGTACCCTTTTGACAAGGACCAGAGAGGATATGTGTCTGGCTCTGTAACAGATTAATTTTAAATTCTATCATTATTGTAATATTTACAAACTGGAACAGCAGAAGCTGCAACTTGATATGTGAGAATGCTGCTGTGCTGTTAGAGGGCTGCATTCCAACACTGCCAAGTGCATTAATGTAAACTCTGGAAATAAATGGCTCATATTTTCTCAGTGATTTTAGTTTTGATTAATGCTAGCATGAAAACAGAATCAGACCCTGATTCTGTGGGAATACAGTGGATTTGAGCGCACTTGTGTATTTATTTATATTCCAGTGAATCTACTTTTAATGTTAGGTGATATACAGAGATAAAAAACGCACACAAAGTTAATCGGATATAAAGCACATTAATAAAATAAAACTGCATTTGCAGGATTTAAATAAACCATCAGTAAAAGCTGTATGATGGAATTTAAATGTCAAGCAGCCAGAGCTGTGTAAACAGACATCCCTTTTCAGCCCTTTTCAGCCCTTTTCAGTCCGTTTCAGCCTATTCCAGGGTCTTTGTGGTAGCGTCTCCCTCTTGCTGCTGCCTGGGCCTTTCCCTCAGGAAGCCATTCCCTGCTGGAATGGGCTGCCAAGCCGTGTGCTGTGAGGGGCACTGTCCCAGGAAAGGAAATCCCATAGAAAGGAATGTCACGAGGTAGGAAGACCATAATGACATTGTGGTGTGGGTGCCAGCATGCCTCTACATCAGTAAAGTTGCAGTTAGAACAGCAGGGAGATGGACCCAAGAGTCCAGTTGTGACAAAGCTTTATGTTTTTAAAGGGGCTAAAATAGCTGTCTTCTGGCTGGCACAGCTAAGCACCAGAAGCCACTGTCTAATGGCAAAGAGCATTAGGCTGGTTATTTGGTGCTGTAAAAAGGAACAGTCAATAAAGTAATCGGTACCGAGCTCTACACATCTCCATTATGTGCAGGTCAGGGGCTTTGCTGTGGACTAGATGTCATCTGGTCCTCTGAGCAGTACGTCACCATCGCACACGTGGTGTGAAGTTATCTGAGGTTATGTTCAGGTTGGAAGGTAGCAGGCTGTGGAGTGAAATGATACAAGGGGACCTAATATCCACATCATACATGTTTCAAAGGGTTTACTTCCAGCCACATCTTGTCTGGTCCATCAGACCAGTGACCTGATGGACACTTGTCCATCAGGAGCTGCAGAGCATTAGGGGAAAATCTTGGAAGACTTGGAGTCATCTTGGAGACCTGTTTAGTTTTGCCTAGAAGGAATCCAGCTTAGTCTCTCTGAGAGCTCTCTGCCATACGAACCAAAGAGTAATTGGGACAGCTGGGAGATCTGCTTCAAAAGCCTGTTTGTGATCTCCTCGAACCAGCAGTGCTGCCAGTGAACCCTGAAGCAGCAATCGTTTCAGTCCTGTGTGTGTCTCCATTAGGGACCCAGGGCAGTGGCCGTGGGGAGTGCAGCCATGGGGCTCAAGGACCCAGAAAGGAGAGGCACTTAGTGCACAGCCCTGCAAACTGACCCCATGGGCAGGCGGGAGGGCTCTGGGGACCTGCCCTGCTTCAGCACCAAGCACTGCTGCAGACAGAGCGGCCGTCTCCGTTTTGTGACAGAACATTCAGTTCTTGGCATCTGCAAGGGAACCAAAGCAGCCCGTGGCATCTAAACTAGGTCCCAGGAGGCAAGATTAGTAGTAGAAGAATTTCTGGGTGTGGGGTTGAAAATCAATCCGTGTGTAGACATGACACCCAAGTGCCACCAACAATCCTGTAGCCTTACACAACCCTGTACGTGCAGAGGGATCATCAACCAAGCAAACTGCCTGCTACACACCAGAACAGCACTGCCAGAAAAGCTTCCCTTGGCCCCAAGAATAATTGAAAGTAAGCAAGAGGAATATTATACTCACAAACAAAATGAATATTTTTTCTGTATCTAAACCAATGCATAATACTGACCTCATTATGACTTTTATATAAGAACAAACACAGGTAAATTAGGATGCATCCATATTCTATGTTTTGTTAGAGAAATCAGGACTATCAGGTAATAAAGTGTATACAATTATACAAAGTAAAAGGCAACAGTAATAGGGTCAGTAGTGGATAGTAGGTATTTTTCATGTTTTTTAATTGCATTTTCCAGGTTTTTTGCTGAAGCTCCAGACTTCAGGAACCTTTTATAAAAATCATCAATAGTACTTCCAGTGGTTTATGTGAACCAATCCAGACAAACTTATTGTTTACTTAACTTCAAAAAATATGAAAATTAATTCCATATAAACAGTCTGTAAAAGCTATTTTAAAAACAAATTGATTTTGATCTGCCATACAGAAATACTTGATCTTACATTCTTGTTCAAGAAAACCTGAGAAAGATTTTAACAGTGAAAAGGTTATAGCCCAAAGTTTTTTTTTTTCCAGTGATTAATGTAGCCATTTGAAGCTTTTTAATCTGCTTTATATGAATCTTCACTTCTGCCCTTTTTTTGCTATAAAGTTAATTCTGTTTTCTTTTTTAACAGCGTAGATCTGTTCCATCCAAGTGAAGTCATGAGACCTCATTCACTGTTAGAAATGAGGCAAATGATTGTGAACAAGCATTCAGTGGAGATGGAAGTATGCAGAGAAACGCCAAAGCAGGAGCTATTTTTTTTTCAAAACCAGGCTAGTATGGGGACCTCATTTGCTTCTGTACAGTGCTTCAAAAAGCATTTTCACAGATATTCTGATCTTCCTCTCATTGAAGTTAATGACAAAATTTCTGCTGATTTAAAGAAATTCAGGATTAAATTTCAGAAATGAGATTACAGCCTAAACACATAGAAAGAAAACTCTACTCTGTTGATTGAATCACTGTGGGAAATCTTTAACTAGCTCACTTATTAATGGCTGCCACCTACTAAACACCACGTTAATTAGTTTAATCAAATACCTAGTGCAGAGGGGTGAAAGCTTAAATAGTTAATGTCTTAATCAAGGTAAGTATGTCTAAATACACAGAATGCGAGTGTAGATTCTTATGAAATACAAAATAAAGTAGAGCAAAGCAGGAGGCTCGGCCAGGCAACAGCTTTCTGAACTCTGAGACAATCAGTGTTGGATATTGTTAATCCCCAGTACAAGAGAGATGTGGAGCTCCCAGAGAGGAGCCAGTGGAGGGCAACAAAGATGATTAAGGGACTGGAGCATCTATCGTATGAGGAGAGACTGAGTGAGTTGGGCCTGTTTTCCCTGGAGAAGGTTGAGAGGGGATCTGATCAACATGTACAAATACCTGAGGGAGAATGTAGGGAGGAAAAGGCCAAGCTCTTCTCATTGGTGGCCAGTGATAGGACAAGGGGCAATGGGTACGACTTGAAACACAGGAAATTCCATCTGCAGGTGAGAAGGAACTTCTTCACTGTGAGGGTGACAGAGCAGTGGAACAGGCTGCCCAGGGAGGTTGTGGAGTCTCCTTCTCCAGAGATCTTCCCAACTCGCCTGGATGCCGCCCTTTGCCCCGTGCTCTGGGTGTCCCTGCTGGAGCAGGAGTTGGACTAGATGATCCCTAGAGGTCCCTTCCAACCTCAGCCATCCTGTGATTCTGTGATTCTATAATCCCCGCTAGCTCTCAGAGTTGAGACCTCCACAATTTACTCATGAAGTGCCTGTTACCTTTTCAAAAGGAAAAGTATCCTGTATCTGTATAATGTAAAGACTGGTCACTTTGGCGAGAGCTCTTGCTTCACGTATCAGTAGTGCACAGAAGTGATGGGTTTTTGCTTGTGCTGCCAACAGTGCTGCATACCCAGCACTGCTGGATATGGGCACATAGGGCAGGTATTTCCATGCGGGCAATAAGGCTGTATGAGGTGATCCAAGAGCACATGCTCCGTGTGCTGGCCTAGTGGCAGAGAAAGGAAGGATAAACTGCACTTAAAACAATGGGCTGCAGACAAAAGAGGACTATGTCAGAGATAACCAGCATAGGATGAATTTCAGAAGCTTTTACCTTGATGAAATGGTCCTTTGATGATTTCTATTTGAAGCGCATCTCATTTCTGATGGCTGTTTGCATTGAGAAGGAACAGTCATAAGCACTTAATGCATTGGATGGAGAGGTCTGGCATTTATCTGTCTCTGATTCCTTATGTGACCTCCAGCTAATCGTTTCCTCTCCCTGTCTCAGTTTCCTTATCTGTAAAGTGGAGTTAATAATCCTTTCTATCTCAGAGAGTGTAGTGAAGTTAGACAATTAAATTAATAGTTGTAAAACTAATTTAGCTTCTGGGGCAGATGGAGATAGAGAACTATAAGGAATTATTCATAAATGTGGTGAGCCATCCCTGCCCAAATCTGAAGACCAAATGCTCTTGGATGTATTTTCCTTAACTTTTAGCCAAGAAGGTTGCTCATCTGTGAAAAAGCCTAACTTATTTTCATCATCATTTCTCTTTCTCCAACATATTGATTGTATTTATGTAAACAGCATCCTTTCATATGGAGTATTGCATTAGCTAACTGCTAATATCAAACAAAATTATTGCAGCGCACCATATTCTCCCTCAGTTGAATGTCATTGATTGTAAGCCTGAAGCTGAGACCTGCTGAGCAATTGGGTGGATTTGGCTTACTATTTAGAGCTGTTTTATTTTTGAATTTTGAATCAAATAAAATATTATCAGCCACTGGATTGCAAATAGGTTTTCAAACTGTTAGCAATTTATTTTGTTTTGATTTTCCATTGTGATAAACATACATTTTAAAGATTGCCAGAGTGATGCATGCAAATTGTACCCAGATTAAAGCTTTCAGCTTACAGTGCTAGCTGTGAATGCTTCTGTAAAAGTAAACACAAATGCACTGAGTCCTCAGATTATTGCTTTTCTATGTGCAGTGCAGTGAATCGTGCTGGACAGGAGGGCTAAAAGCAAGTACTGTATTCTGTTTAGCTGGGTGCTTTTCATATGTAGGTTGCAATAAACAGTGGGACTTGGGATACTAGTAGAAACAAGGTTTTTATGGAAAATACAGGGTTTTACGAAAAGAAGATTGCACAACTCATTGCTCAGCTCACAAATAACTGAGCTACTGTAGGGATATGAGGGATGATGAGGGATGACAGCAAGTCCTAGAAATCTCTCATGGGAAGTGGGAGAATAGATTAGCAAATGGTGCAAACCATCTCTGAAACTCCCCCTCTGCCCCTTCCTTCTGCTCCCAACACTGCACCACCAATTGGGCTGAAATCATCTGTCCTGCATGGACAAAGAACAGTTTCAGAACCAACAGAAATAAAGAAGGTGCCCTATCCACTTTCATAATAATGCTGGGGTCTCATCTTTGAGAAGTTCTCGACTCTGCTTGTTAGAGGTAGAGACTTGGTCTTTCTGATAGAGATGCCCCTTTTCCCATTTCTAGGAAAATATGTCAAATTTCCACTTTCTCTACGAGGTCCAAGTGTCTGACAGCTCCTAAGACTGCCTTGAAGCTGCTGCTGTCCGATGTGAAATCCATTGGTATCTAATAAGGACACCTGGAATTCTGGACTGCAAAGAGCTGAGAACTGAGCACATTGTTGGAAGCGACTCTGCGTGTTTGCCTTGTGCTGCTACTGCTACCCAGGCTGTTGGGTTTTGTCAGAAAGGAGACCCTCGTCTACAGAGACCCGTTGAGCCAGTACAGGCATTTGTGTGTTCTTAGGCCTCTTCTGCTCCTTCCTGTACTGGCATCTGGAAAGCCAGAAGGAGAAAACAAATCTGCACACATGGAGCAGGGACACACAGGCACCACAGGGAAAGCAGAAGGAGGGAGGTAGGAGAGGGAATCTACTGGCACAAGGGTTTGGCCTCGTTTGGAGGCCAGTGAGAAGAGCAGGGACAAAGGCCCAAAGTGTCATAGGAGATATGAGAAGGAATGGACAAAGTAGCTGAGATAACGAGACAGGAAAGTGTGGAGGAAAAGGAAAGAGTGGACAAAGAAAGCTGCCCAACGAGAGGCCGGCAGTGCAAAGCGATGGTTTGCAGTTCAAAGAGTCTCAGAAGCTTGTGGAGCAGTGACTTGTGGAGCAGAATGGGGAATAAGGAGTAGAGAAGAG
The DNA here is from genome assembly GCA_032353885.1 of Nothura maculosa. NCBI lineage: Eukaryota > Metazoa > Chordata > Aves > Tinamiformes > Tinamidae > Nothura > Nothura maculosa. The sequence goes on from JAUBOD010000947.1 coordinate 1,223,451, forward strand.
ACAGGACTGGGCTAGGAAGAGACTGAGGGGACAGCAGAAAAAAGGTCAGAGCTGGGAGCAATAGAAGTTCCCATTAAATGACCCTGCTGTCTCGGAGCCTGGAAAAGAATACAAGATTTTTAATTCTCCTTATTTGTCACTGCCAGCAAAAATCAATGACATCCATATAAATGTGTGTGTCTCATCCTATTATACTCTGGTATCCGTCCATGCAGAGAAAAACAACTTATGGCTGCAAATTATTCCACTAGCTTAAGTGGCAGGTGTCTGTGGGCTAGCTGTAAATTTTATAACTCTCCATTGATCCACCATGGGCTCTCAATAAGAAACTGGTGAAACTTTCAGGTTTTCCTAAGGATTTGCTAAACTCGCGTTGTTACAGCTTTTAAACAAACTCTTTTAAAATAAATGAATAAATAAATAGCCAATTTCAAAGATAAAATTAAACTTAATTTAGCCTGCCCTACCTCTCTTCTGTACATATACACTGTGGTCAATCTTTAATTTCATTATTATGTATGTTTCATTAAAAAGCTTTATTTATGAGCCTGGGACAGATGGTATTCAACTAATGGGCAAAATTTCATTCACAGTCTCTTTTCTGCTGGAGCTGTTTTACCGTGAACAAATGAAATATTCATTGGGTCAGAAATTGGCTCTGTAGCCTCTTACAGTGCTCACCTGAGTTGTGGGCACCAAGGCTCAGGTACCTGCAATAATAACCAGTTAACACAATGAGGCTGGAAGAGGTGGCCGTGTGGGCTGGGTCAGAAATTTCATTGTTGTCCAATGTAGCACAGAAAAAAAAAGTATTTTGTTTAATAATTATTTCAAGGAAAACACAATATTCAGAAAATCCCCAATTAGTTCCACAAATGATATTTCCAATGGAAAAGGAAGGAGGAAGTTGTGCGAGTAAAATGTGAAAGTTGTAGTGATCTATAAGCGTGAGGAATTCTGAGCCTCCTCTTCCCCTTGTACAAGGATCTCTCTCTGGGTGTCCCTGGGAGCCTGATGCAGCTATTGAACCTCTGTGACGAACTTTAAGGGTATCCCATTTGTGATACGTTTTTCTGTCTTGCTTCATCACCTCTCATAAGTTTCCTATTATTTGTATTTCTTTTACTGATTGTGATGTTTTCTGTAGTCTTTTTCTTACCAGAATACTTCAGTTATAAGAAGAAGGGAAGTGGCTTCAGACCAATATAATCACCAAATCAAGGTGAGGATGATATTGTAAATTCTCTCCCAAGAAGACAGAATGACAAAGGCTGAATATGAATATGGATGTATGATATGAATAAATACATGATAAAAGATAAGATTCTCAGCTTTCAGTTTACCAAAACCGTGTGAGATTTGGGATTTTTCCCTCCTGAGTCTCACTACTCTTGATAGGCACATAATCACTGAAGTATAAAATGGAAGTGCATATTTTTAGAGTCATAAAATTATCGCATTTGAAACAGAAGGAATTAAAAAGACAGCTAGTACACTTCCTATCAGGAAATTAATTTCTCTTGGTTATAGCGCTGACCTGTCCTTACTGTTCGCTGTAATAGGAACCAAATGCCAGTTGCCCGATTATGTTACTGTTCCTGTGCCACCTCATCAGAAACAAATCTTTCCCTGTGCATTGTCTAAGCAGGCTGATCTTTTCTTGTATCCTGTGCTGACAGTTTTAAGTGCTGGATTATGACTCGTACAGAGATAGAGACTTTGAGTGGGATTCAACTCCTTTGTCTTTGATGGCTACCGGGCTGCAGCAAGAGGCCTCCATCAGACCAAGTCATCCTGAATCAGTCAGACTGAATCATTTGTTACAGAAGTAAATTTTAAAAAGAAAAAAAAAAGATGAAAAGAAAAAAAGGAAAAGAAGGAGAAAAGAAAGTGAAAAATACTTTGAGGCAGGTGCTGGAGAAATGCGTTTATTTATACCACTAAAAGTGATGGAATGTATTTAGGAGGCTAAAATTGTAGGTGATATTCTCACCATTAAACACTTCCAAAGGAAAGAAAATAGGAAGATCTGAATAAATACAGTCAAGAGTATACATATAATGACTTGGAGTGTTGGTATTAATTATACTATAACAAGAAGAAGATTGAGTGGCAGGAAATCATTGCAATGACATGCTTCAATTTTGCATCTTAGGACATGCTTAAAATGACACTCACATTGTAACTAGCATATGAAATCATAAATTGAATAGAAAATGAGGAAATTATGTGTTTCAGGAAATGAAATACAAAGTGTTATATACTTCACCAAGCACTTATTTTCCACATTCAGCAAAAAGTAATACTGGAGAATAATTGGCATCAGTTTGTGAAGATCTTTGGAAACCCTGAATTACATCAAAAGTTCTTGAAATAACTTTAAAAAATGGTTTGTCAATTCAAAAAAAGAAGTTAAACTTTCTTTTTTTTTCTGATATTTTTCTCTCATGCTATTTCATAGTAGCTATTTGTCCAAATCTCTTACATTTTGACCAATCTCATGAAAAGGGCAGTTCACTGAATTCATCCAATCTAACAACAGCACAATTTAATCTGGGAGCAGCCACTCCAAAGAATTTATAGTGATGCTATTAAAAAATGAAGAACAAGAAGATACCCCAATTTGTAAGAACTAAACGATGAGCCCAGCTGCACAAATTCTACAGTGATAAGACTTTTTACTTGTAATTTTTGCTTTTGTGATATCCATTATCCACTCAAGATATGAACAGACTACAAAATTATTCAGAATCTTGAAACTTTCTTGTAACGTAACGTAAGTGTAAGGTCAAGATGTGCTTCAGATGCTTGGATTTGATCTCAGCTATCATCAATTGACTGACTATTCAGGTTCATCAGTTGAATTACAGAAATGTCACCAAAGTCACCTTATGAAAAACTGTCCAGGCAAGTTGAATGCCCGCTCTTGTCAGAAATTGTGACATGAGTAAAATGCTTTATATGAAAGTAGCTTTGGTCATAAGATTTTTTTTTGGTCTCCACTGAGATAGTTATGGGTTAATGGTACATAGTTTTTACATGTATAGAAGAACAAGATCATAGAATCATAGAATCACAGAATGCTTAAGGTTGGAAGGGACCTTAGAGGTCATCTAGTCCAACCCCCCTGCAC
>JAUBOD010000947.1:1226683-1243191 GCA_032353885.1 Nothura maculosa
ATCATCCTGGTAGCCCTGCGCTGGACTCTCTCCAGCAGCTCCACATCCCTCTTGTACTGGGGAGCCCAGAACTGGACTGACGAATAGCTTCTGTTTTCATGGTTTGCAGAGGAATACATTTTATGAAAATTAAAATGAAGATCTTATGTAGAACCTTTTCTGTATTTAACGTAGCATATTTTAGAATAATTATTTCATAAACAATATAATATGTAGTTTTCAATGATATACGACCAGTATGTTTATGTTCCAAACTCGGTGTTTCTTTTTATATACTAAAACAACCCCTAATCTGGGGACGAGGGGGTTAATTCTCCCCTAATTGCCTAAGAGTCTGGCTGTGCTGCAACAAGCAAAGCAGGGGCTGTGCACTTGCCAGCCAAGGGGTGGCATTTTGGACGCTGCCAGCACGCTGGAAAGCTTTTGGACCGTTGTTCAAATCCTAGTATAATGCACTCCGGAAGACATAATTATACCCAGCCTCTATAAGCCATGAATTGCACACAGAAATCTTGAGCCATTTAATTTGGTCACATATAATGTATGAAACACGGTTCTCCTGAAGCTAATGGAACCAGAGGGAACATTATGATTATAACTCTCTTAATATATTTTTCCATTTAAAAAGTGAGCTCAGGTTTGAGCCGAGCAAAGGGGTGAAGTCTGATTGAAGTGCTAAAGAGCAGCCCGCAGGATCATATGAACTGAAGGGCACATTTAGCGCAGCCCGCGGTGCCCTTGCTGCGGCCTGGTCGCTGTGCTGCACACAGGCAGTTCAGCCCCAGCACACACTGCTAGCGTTGCAGGCCATTCCTCAGCATCTCTTACTGTGTCTGTGTGGAGGGGCAGAGGGTCTTATAGATCATCTCTTTAGAAACAGCCAAGGAAGGTTCTGATTAATTATGAGGTGATAGTTTTCAGGGTTAGTGTCTTCTCTTTCGATCTCTTTGCACCTGAACACTCTAGCAGGTTGCTGTGTTGAAAGAACTGGGGGCTAGAGCCCCATTCATTTAGTAATACTGAGAAGTATCTTAGTTAGCCATTAGTGCCTTTGTATTTTATTAGCCGTGTTGGAAGAATGAGGTGTTTCAGTCTGGCCCTCTGCAAGGGAGGGTGTTTTCAAGCTTTGAGAAGTGATAAAAAAGCAGTTCTGTCCAAACTGACACAGGTCATAGAGGCAGCATGAAACCATAACCTCTGAAATGGAACCTCTGTGTTGTTAGCATGACGTGTGGAATATAGAAAATGCCAGTAAACCACAAGGTGACTGAAATGTCCATGCAGTAAAAGCATTTATGTGATACATGATTTTTAAAATTTGAAGTGAAATATGCCTGACATTCCTCTTCCTAAGACGAGGGAGGGGAAGAACAAGAACTCTGTGCTTTACAGGAGGGATGATATCAACCAAAATCCAGGATATTCCACTTGTTCTCACACACAGATTCAACCTAATGAGGGAAAGAAGGAAGTAGAGAAATACAGAGGTTCAGAGGATTCACAGGGGCTCTTAAAACATTCTCGGAAGCTCAATGTGTATGTTCTGATCCACAGAACACAAGACCAGCACCAGTGGCAGGACAAAGGAGGGAGATGGGAACAGATGGGTAGGGATGAAGGGCGAAGAGAAGGTAAATTGAGATGAATCTGCAGCATAAGTGAAAGACAAAGAACTGAAACTGGTATGTTTTACATTTACAATTTGCTTTTCTTTAGCAATTATGTCAAGAATAAAAATTTTATTTGCATCTTAAGCTTTCTAGTGGTGAAGTGAGTTCCTGTGAATCTGACAGATACATGGCACGTTGCTTTGCTGAAAGGCATGAGGGCTGCCACGTGGGCTGGAGTGAGAAATGCTTTGGCTGCCTGCAGAACTAGGCAGGTTTGGCAATCCCAGAAATCAGGTTTCCCATCACATGGAAAAGATGTTTGGAGTTCTGATAACATTAGATGCCAGAAGAGGAGCGTTCCCTCACGGGCAGAAGCCTATTGAGGTGCAGATAGTGATGTGGCATAAACCTATAAGCATTGAAACAAAGCAACCATTGCCAATTAACCCAAGCCATGCTTTATTCCCAGCCAAGCAAGATGGCAATGGCAATTTTTGAGAGGGTCTTTTTTTCAGTCTTTTTGTTCTCATGCTCTTTGCCACTGGTCAGAAAAATAAGGCAACAGGGAGCAGAGAGATGAAGAAAACTTGGGTATTTGAACTGTAAGGTCAGAACAGAGCAGTCACTGGGAACACTGGCAAGCAGGTAGAGAGTATACTCTAAAAGTCAGTTAAAAGAAGTATGTGGGGGAACTTTTCTCCAAAGTTCTAGATTTTAATCCAGTTGTCAGTGGGCGAGGACCTTAAATCCAGACCTTCTCTAACCTCAGCTGTTGTCCCAGTAGGAGACCTGCTGCTGATGGAGCAGAAACCAAGTCCACAGGGCTGACCTAGCAAAGCGACTGCCCTCCTCCTAGGGATTTCAATGAAATGCGTCTTTTCTACAGAAAAAGAGAAAAGAGCAGAGAGATTCCAGCACAAACTCGAAGGTTATATATCATTCACTGAGACCCGCAAAACGGATTGTCTGATTCCAGACAGTAAAGCAAAGCCTTGATAGGTCTTAACAAAATGATGGCAGACCAAGCAGTAGATTATGAACTATTTAAGAAGGCTGTGTTGGACAGTTGTCTATCATACCTGCAATGCCTTGTCTGAAATTCAGAGACCTCAAAAAATTAATGGTTTGAATCGTATAGATGATCTTATAAAATGGACAACTTTTTAGAAAACATCTAAAGAGGTTGGAGATTAGAATATATTAGTAAACCTAACAGCTGTGGATCAAGTCCACAAGGCTGACAGTGATGAGGAGGAAGCCTGAGACCAACCAAAAGTCAGCAGCTGAATTCTCCGTGTGAGCAAATTAGGATCCTTCCGTGAGGCAAGGCCTGGGGTAGGTTGGTGACGGGGAACAGGCCGCCTCCCATGGCAGGAGGACTCGCCTGGCACCCCAACTAATGCTGATGAACGTCACGAGAGAGCCGTGAGGAGCCCGTGTTGCCGCAGGGGCACAGCTGGCAGCGAGTCGCGCCCTCTCTGCCAGGAGATACTGACTCATGTTCCCGACTGCCATTGACTTGCACGGCCAATTTATTCTTGCCTCTCGGTGTCTGCTTTCTCCATCTGCTGAAAAGCAGTCAATTAGCAAACCAGCTATAGCTCGCTCTGTGCTTCAAAGCTAAACTGGTATATGTGCATCCAGCAATACCAGTAACCTCCTTGGGTATGCTTTATACAATTTTTCCTAAAATAATAATAGGTTATTCCTAGTCAAGGACAACAATCTCCTGTTAGCCAAAATATGGCATTTCTCCCAGGAGAAGAGAGGCCAAATATCCATTGTGGAAAGTGACAAATGTTGGAAGTTTCTCCCTACCAAAGGGGTAGCAATGCCCAAAGCAGACAACATTTTCACCCGCAGCTCCCAAGTCACCCAAGAGGGCTCATGTTTCTTTAGGCAAAATTCTCTTCCATTGGATTCGTTTTCCTGAGTGAAGATCAGAAGAACCAGTACTCAGTCAGATGTCGTTATTCACATTTTCTTTTCTCTAGATACCAGCCTGAAGTGGTTTTGCCCTAAGATAGCTATTTTTCAGGTAGTTCTTTTTATCTGAATGCTTTTTTTCAAGTGCACTTCCACTCTGGTGATAAATATATCATAAATGACACTTTCCTATTCCTCAGCTCCCTCTTTTGCATACATTTATTTTAATGACTCTTTTCTGAAGTGGTTAAAATACTGTTACAGCACTTCACTACTGTCTGCACTGCAGAGCTAACCCTTCTGTAAAGACTCTGTGTGTGACAAGGAAAACTCTTTTCTGTAGTCCAACTGAGGCTGTTGACCCAGTGAAATCAGTTGAGGGCATAATTTGTCCTGCTAAACTTTTAGCACCAGAAATAATAGATGCAAAATAAAACCTCCAACCTGCCCCTCAAATTCATGGCTGAGTTCTAGAATTAAATATTAGTTGCAAACTTAACAAACATCACATGGAAATCATGGAAAATATGACTAAATATTTATGGACAATTTTCAAGAAGAGGTTTTAAAATCCAAAATTTAGTCCAATTCTGCTCCTATAGAAATCATTTATGAAACTCTTCAGCATTAAGCTAAAAGCTAGAGCTTTTAAATGTTTTATTCTTCAACCTTAATCCATTTATATTTATGTGTTAAGACCTAATACATAGATGTAGATTTTCTTCTACATCCTATATTCATCTTATCCTGAGGTTACTGTAATCATTCAGTTAGAATGTTGTCTGCAATTTTAAGGCATAGTTCTTAAGACACCAAAATGTGAGCATAATCTCCAGGTTGCAGTACAGAGAAATTATCTTCCTTTCTCCTATAAATTGCTAATTGTTTTCCTATATTTACGGGTTTAAATATCTGTAAATACAACATTTTAAATATTTCCAAGTATCGTTGTTGAAAGAACATTAAGAATATAATGAAATATATTTGTGTACCAGCTGAGGTAGCCTGAAGCCACCCCATGTACTGTCAGGGACCTGTGCCTTGGTCATGATGCACCTAAAAAAGAGGAAGAAATGGCCAGTATAGATTTCCACATGTAGAAGGCAGGGGTCTATGTCCAGCTTGTTAGGGCCAGCCACAGTATGGGCCAACACTCTATTTAAGATTCTGGGCTTTTTGTCTGACTGGTATTATTTTCGTTAGAGAAACCAGATTGACATACAAAAAAAGGCATGCATTTTTAAATAGTTTCTCATACAGAAGTTACTCAGATTTCACAATTTTCCTCCTTTTCCTTAGAAATTCTTATAAATATGAAAATCACAGGCTTATTGAAATGCCTGGTGAAATGCATCTGTCTCTTTGAGAGATTTTGTTCAAGAGAATATGACCTTCTGCCAATGACCATGACTGAGGAGAGAGACAAGAGCAACCTAGGAACTGGTAGGAAATATCCCCGTAATGGATGAAGAAGTAAATGAATAAAATAATGAAGTGTTAAGGCATACAAATTGTTTCTTTGCCTGAGTGAAGGGGGAAATAAAACATGACTTGATGTCTGACAGAGGAGGTCACTTTGCTGGCATACTTCATGAGACCTACTGTTCTAGCAGAAGCTATTAGATTCCATTTATAAGGTAATATTTGTTTCAAATGACTCCTCTCATGTTTGCTTGTTATTCCTTTTTAGCATTTATCTAATGCCTAGACCTTCAAAGTAATTTTACTGTCACAGAGTGTGTAGAAGAGGAAAGAAAACACCCACTCCTTCCTCCCTCCCTTTTCATTGCACGATTTGCTGCTTTCTTAGCCCTTCTCTTTCATTTCCCTTTTTGTCAGCTCTTTCCTGCAATATTTTTTCTTCTTTCTAGCCTGTGTGCATGTGTCTGCATATTTGTATAAGCAAGAAATGACAAGGGATGAGATTTTTTTGTTTCTGTTGTTTTGGAAAATGAAGTAGTGTCTTCATGCAATTCTTTGGCAGTCAGATCCTGCCTGCCGCCTCCAGCCAGAGAAAAGAAGTGCCTTGTTTGCCAGGTATAGGAACAGTTAAAACCTTTTCTTTGCAGCATTTAGAATCCAAGAGTAATAGTGAAAAAGACTCCCAACTATAAAGTTACATGGTTATGTTTAGTGGAAATTTCTCTGCTTTAAAATAAAAGAGACCACACAATGTGGCACAGGTGTTTTCCTTCCCTACTTTGCTGCAGGAACCTGAGGAGAAACCTTGTGCAATGGTCTGCAGACCATGAGCCACATGGAAATGGTTTCCTTCTGCATAACAAATTGTTAAGCATGTCTGTGTTTTATTTTTATGTTGGCAACTTTCTGTGGTAAATATTTATTCTAAACTGAATAGCTGGGTCTATGATGGCAAGTTTGTGCTGTTTCAGCGCTGCTTCTCCTTTTATTCTCTACTCAACACAACTTTCAGGCTTTGAAGCCCTTCCATACTGTGGGGTAGTCGTGTAAGACATTTCTTAAACTGGAGCTCAACCCAAAATACAGTTGTTCAAGAAGCTCAAAAATGCACTAGGATGCCATGGACAGTCTTTATTCATCCTTGCTTCAAAGCAAAGCAAAATCTCCTGGCTTCCTCTTTTTATTTTTTTATATAGGATGGGAACTCTGTCTTAATTTCTGCAGCACTGTGCAGTAAAGAGGACCAAAGAATTGCCACTGACACTGAAACTCTTGTAGTGCTGCACGTCCTGTGCATTTTGCAAGCCTCTAAGCCACCCTGTCTGCTGCCTCACACAGGAAATGGGGCTGCAACTTCATCTGCTGATGTAGAAACAGCCCCAGCACAAGAACACTGCTGGCCAAAGGAGCTGTGGTTTGTGGCGTGTCCCCTTTGCTTCAATTTTCTGTCACTCTAATCCTACCCACACTGCCCATGTGAAACTGCACCCTCGGTGGGGAGCTTTGGGCCTCTATCATTTGCTTATCTATGACTCTAGTCCTTTTGCTCCCCCATTGAATTAATTCCTGAGCCTATTTTATATGTAAACATAGACAAAATGTCCCCCTCAGTATTAATTCCTGTAACTTATCTAAGAGAATTATGTCTTTTCTGTGAGAAAAAGAATTAGCTGGGGATGAGATGTATCTTTTTCTGAGAAAAGGCTTTCCCTTTTGCCTATAGTATTTTGCAAAAATAACTGTATATCCTGCTTTCATCAGTGTGATGTTACCTGTACACTCTGCTGAACTCTCAGCTGCATTCGGCTCCTCTGCAAGATTAGTCACATGATTTCCCTGGCACAGAGTATTAGCTATAAATCCTGAATATATTTTAGTGTTTTCAAACAATAAATAGCTAAAAACAGTGCTCAATACACCTATTATCTAAATCACTATGTAGATGTGTCATCTAAATGGTGCTGCCCCAGTCCTTGCCATAGTTCTCCTCACTAGTTCTCTCTCACATTAGATTTTTTGTGGTGATATAACACAATCAATTTGAAGCAAACTGATCAGGCTCTTGCCTCAATTAGAATGTCTTTCATTATGTAACTCCTGGAATTCTTCAAAGCTGAGTTCCTAAAATGTTTCGTGCTTCTCTACTGAAACTGAGAGAACCTACAGCTTGTTCCTTCTGACAACAGGAGCTAGGGATGTGTTGCTGAAGGCTGCTAGGAAGTTTTCCGTGACACTGTAGTAGGATCAAAGCTTCGCATGCATACTGGCCACATTCCTTTAAAACACTAATAATCCCTACTAATTAATTTCATACTGAGTTACTCACACCAAAGGACACGTGCAGGCTGAGCACGATCTCGCTGTCCTGATCATCACCAGGAAATGCCACCTCTCTCCTAACCCTTGCCAGGGACGGCAGCTCGGGCCAGGAGGTGACTCCTCAGCTCTGGAACGGCCATGGTTATTTTGTTTAATCTTCCTTTTAACACTCAAACAGGCAAAACACAACACTCTTAGGGGAAAGGATGCCGTAGCTGTGCAGAGCTGCGTCAGTGGTGTAGCTGTTGCTGATAAGAAAAGCCATAAATGGTAAAATTGTTTAGTACAAAGAGCTGCAGTCTCCCTGGCAATTCCATATCTACTTAGGTTAGAAATTACCTTTCTAATACCATTATTGCTACCATTAACAAACAAGGATTGTGTAGACTTGGCCTGATACCGTGTATTTTCAAACAAATGTTTGCATGAGGGAACAGTTGTAGTAAACTCAACCCACCCATTACCACTGCCTCACATAAAATACGCTGGTCTGGCAGCTTTCCACAGCCCTGTCTTATCAGCAATAAGCCCAGTCCCGGCTTTACATCACATTACCATATACCAAAAGGCTTTTATGTCACTAGAATCTCTTTCAGTCTTGAGTCTAATTAGCTATTACAGTATTTCTGCTTTTACTGCTCTCAGGAGGAGTGAGTTTCATTTTCTGTAAAGTCCTTTAAGTTTTACATAGTACTTAGAAAGCAATTAAGGTGAACGCATTTTTCTTCATACTGACTCATTTCCTACTTACTTATTCTGGGGTTTAGCAAGTTGTTTATTTGCATTTATTGTATGTACTGTATTGTATTGTATTTTTCATGTCTACTGACATCAGGAAAGATTTTTAATAACTAAAATAGTAAATGACTTTGCCAAATATCCATATTCTCGTTGGAAGAGTATTTCTTAAAAAATATGTATCTGTTGTGCAAATTAAAAGAATCTGAGGCAGGATTGGTTTCAATCAGGGTAAATTTCATTTAGCAGAATTATATCATGATTTACTGAAATCCAGATATTGCAAGTTTTTACATTAAAATATAAAATTTCTTTAAAATAAGAGACCTGCTAGATTCTTACCCTCTTGTGATATATTAAGGTCACATTGCCAGTTTTATACTGATTGAGTATTTTGATTCATACACATTACAAATGAGCCATAAAGAAGATAGCAAGCAACTTGCACATCTTTCCTCCAGAAGGACAAGAAAGCGAATCTGGAGGCTGGTGAGTGGAACTGCAGCCCCTGGGAAGGTTACAAACCAAATTCTCCTGCCAGCCACTTCCATGAGCAGGAGAGATATGAAGCTAGTTGGGAACAGCCAGCACAGATTCATCAAGGGCAAATTGTGCCTGGCCAACCTGATTGCTTTATGTGATTAAAAAAGAACTGTTTTGAGGCTCCTTCCTCAGTGGTTGAGGGAGGCCTGTGAATGTCTGGCCTAGAGGCCACCTTGACTCTAGGAAGCCTTTGATATTGCCCTCCGTTCTAGCCTTAGTGCCCATTCAGTGAAGTATGGGCTGTGTAAGTGGACGATAACATGGATAAAACCTTGGCTGGACCACAGGGCTCCAGGGGCTGTACTCAGCAGGCCGAAGCGGAGCTGGCAGCGCTCAGGGCCTGCGAGTGGGGCCGACACCACTTTGTGTCTTTGTTAATGGGCTGGCTTGGCACGGAGCGCACTCCGGAAAAAAGGACATTGAAGGGAGCAGCTGGTACGCGGGAGGACAGGGTTGCTGCTTGGAGGGATCTGGACACACTACAGAATTGAACTGGTCTGACAGCAGTCTCATGAAGTTCACCAAAAGCAAATGGGATGGAGGATCATATCTCTAGGACAGAATAAGTGGGCTGTATCAGCAAGAGCGCAGCCAACTGGTTGAGGAAAGTGTTTGTTCTCCCCAGTTTATCATGTGCGATGCTGTGTCTGCAGTGCTGGGTACAGATTTGAGCTCCCCACTACAAAAAAAAGTATTGACATAATGGAGCGAGTCCAATGGACAGCCACCAGGATGGTTCCTCCACAGTTGATCTGTGAGACACCTGCATTTTCAACAGGCTAAGAACAGATCTTACTGATGGCACCAAATGCCAGCAGGAAGACATAGAGAAGACTGAACCAGCTTCTTCTCAGAGGTTCTTCTGCCCAGTGTTAGGGCAAGCAGCAACAGACACAAGTTGGAACATGAGAAATATTGAAAAGTGTTTTCCGCATGGGAGTTGTCAAACATTGGAATAGCTGATGAATCTTTCAAGATTTCAGAACTTGATTGAACAAGGTATGAAGAACAAGGACCTACCTCACTGGAAATCCTTTGAGTGAGGGATTGGATTAGATTGCCTCAAAAGTCCCTTCCAAATAATATTTTTAGTGATTTTATGAAACACTGGTTATAAATAAAACATGCAAGTCTGTTTTCAATTCACGGTAATTAATGATTAAGGAAAAAAGAAATTGAAAGAATACAAAGAACACTTGTCCTTCCACCTTACTTATTTGAGAATATATAAAGCTTGAAGGTAGTTGGAAAAATGGAAATCATTTTTTTCTTCTAAGAGTGGTGGGCAACTGCCACATCATTCTTATTTCTGCAGTCCTATGAAAAGGGATTTCACTGTGTGGTGAAACGTTGACCATCTGAGGTCTTTAACATACAAAGGGCCAGATTAAAAAGAAAGAAATAAACTGCTTTTAGATGCCATATAGAAATATGTGAGATCTTACTTTCAGAAGTACTGTGCCACCAAACTTCAAAATTCTGGTAGTTGTCAGTGCTTAAAGTCTAGATACTCTTTTCTGATCAAAAGAGAATCACTCAATATTAAAGGATGCTTTTGTAAACTGAGTATTGAAAATTCAGTATTTCCTTCTTTCATGACGTCCACAAACCTTTTCTAGGGCTAACTTAACTGACATTAGAGAAACTCATCAATGTCTCCAGAAGAAAAATTGAAGAAAGACATTTAGCAAAACCAAATGAGAACAAAAGTAGGACCTTCTCTTAAAACAGAGCCCCTAGTAACAGTGGCAGCAGCCTAAATTAGAACATGTGGGAACTACGGTAGCTCTTTCACAGTTCTTCAGCCACGGTAGTTCCTGTGCTTAACCACAGCAAGCAAGAAACTCTAACATGGCAAGAGCTCAGGAAGCTGCAGTGCTGAGCTAGAACTTGAAAAGGCTGCTCAACAGATGAAGCAGGAAGGAAAAGTGCTCTGATATTTCACAAATAACCAAATGAACTTTAAATATTTTTTATCAGATAAGACAAGCTCTCCATCAGATTAAAAGATATGCAATTAAAGTAAATGCTATGTTTTATTTCTACTACTTCTGTTATTTCTTATTATATCAGAATAGCTATTATTAAATATGTCTTTTTATGATATAAAGATTAATAAGTTCAGAGTCGGAAAATAAAATATATATTCAATATGAAAATCTTTTTTATGAAAAAACAGCTTTTATACAAGCACAAAAGTACTTAACAGTTTACAAAGGACATTTACTATCTAATGTTGGTCAAAATACCTTTGACACTGAAGACTAAGGCAGACGGATAAGCAGAATGTCCTCTTTGAAATGCCGAGTATTTGATAGTCTTGATAACAGAGTTCACTATTGTGTGTAATATGTTACTTCAGATCTCTCCAGTATTGCTTAAGGTCTAGTTTCTTCTTCTATGTGCAAAGACTAGATAAACAGACTTTCCAAAATATCCTGCAAAGAGCTGGGAATGCTCTTCCCTGCCATCCTCTAACTTTAGGCTGGAGAAAAGATACACAGAACCAAGCCTGCAAGCTTAGAGTTGATTTCATCTGATAAATCAGCAATTTTGATCCATAGGAAGACTTTAGAAAGTCTCAGTCACACTAGGAAGCTGCATATAAGCAATTCAAAAGTTTGAACTATGAGTTACAGACCTAGAAAGGGTTAAAAGTCTTTGCTAGAGCTAAAGGAAGAGGTTAGCCCTTAAAGACTATATAAGCTGCAAAAGCTGGCAGTTGTGGCTTGTTAAACTGCTGGGAGGTGGAACTGACAGCTGGGCTGCCTAAGTGGGGAAGTCATAAAAGGGAAGCAGAGGGCCCCAGAGGGAGTGGGATAGTGGTGCTTTAGTGCTTCCCTGGCTGGGGGAAATTTGCTCCATTTGAACTAAAATGGACCTTGCTACTGCTAGACCCTGATCACAGGGAGTCCTTCAGGGGGCTGGTTTATGGAGAGCTGAACAAGGTGAGAAGAAGCTTTCCTGGCTTCCACAGCATTTAGGATTCTCATTAAAGGAACCACCCCTAAACCTAGTTTGGATTGTGTTTTGTTTTTTTTTTTAAGTTCTTTTGCATTCAAAAAACAATTTAAATTGTAAAACTAATCTGCAATGAGGCTGATGAGTGTTTTTGCAGGCCTTCAACTACGGGTTGTATCGTTGAAGCACAGAAGGGGATTGGTAATGTTTCAAATGAAATGCCAGAATTATTTCTGCTTAGAAAGTTATCAGATTGACTTTTTGCAGATTAGTTTTGTAAATTTTACCAATTTAAATTTGTTATTTAAATTATGCTTTAGAGGTTGTCTGAAATCCTCTGCAATGATATTAAAATATTGTGAATCCTGTACCTCTTAATGGCCTTTCTGAAAACTGGCAGGCAATGCTTTTTGCCTGTAAACTGATGTAGCAACAATCCTTTCCACATACAGGCTGTATTTGTCCTCCTGAACACAGAGCAATTACGCCTGCATTTTTAAGTACTGGGAGATACTCTTTTTCGATTCCTCCTTTTCTGCTTTATAAATGAAGGGAATGCTTTGTCTTCAAAACATGGTCTTACATGTCTTTTTAAAAGTCAATAATTTGTTGTCCTTTTAAGTTTCATGGTCTCATAGAAATAGAAAATTAACTCTGGATATGACTCATTTTTATCATGTCTTTAAGATGTGCTCTAAAAAAATAAAAAAGAAGAGAGAGAAAGAAGAAACTACAGGCTGGATTTAAAGTAGCCCAGCTTGGCTTGAAGTGACATGTGCCCAGACCAATTTATAGAGTAATGGAACAATTTATGAGTCTGCCTTAGCTGAAATTAGTTTCTATGGCAGTTGGCCCAGGGAAACTCTGTAGGCCTTCTGTTCTTTGCAGCTGCAGAAAATAATTGTCAGGGGAAATGTTACCTTCCTGAAGCAAGGCTAAGCCCTGCTCGCGAACTGTCCTGTCCCCTTCTTTAGAAGTGAGGGCCTAACACTCCACTTCAGTTGTTCTTGATGACCAGAGAAACAAAAATCAACTAATTAATAGATGTAGTGGGAAAAGTATATCAAAGAAGAGTGTTACACTGAATAATGCTGAACAGAACTGTATAGCAAATGACAATAAGAGCAAAAAGCTTTTAAAAGCAAGTTTACTAGTCAAGCTTAAATGGTCTCTTTTCTTGAAAGGCAAGATGAGAGCTTCCAGCCTTGTTCTAATTTATTGTAACTATTGATGAGGGGAGTCAATATCTAGAATCATTAGCAGTGTCTTGTTGGATCATCTTTCCCTCTCTCCTGCCCGTCAGCTCCTAGCTGGGAGTATCTCCCACTAGATATGGGAAGCAGCAGAAATTCCAATACCAGGGACAGACAACAGCAACAAAAAGTTTTCCTCAAACCTATTCTGAGACTTGCTACAAGCCAAGAGGATCTTCCTTTCTCTCCACAGAAGCCACTAAATACCACTCCAGGCTACCAAGAATAGCGGACTGTTTCACTGGACGCTGAGCACGCTCTATGCTTGCAAAAAGAGCAGCTCAGTTCACTGGTGATATTGCATGTGCATAAAAAAAGCTCTCAAGCACTGTGAGTTGGTTCTGCCTGTGCTCAACTATCCAGTCCATGTGTGCACTTCAAGAGCTCTGTATTCGGTCACTAAAAACTTCTGGGCATGCTAATGGAGTTGCAAAGACTTGTAAATCCATGTCCCCATGGAGTTTCCTTAAAGTCAATCAGAGAGTGCCATTCAGGAGTTGATATGTGCAGTAATTCAGGGAAGGAATATCCCCTTTCAACGCTACTCTTATCAGTGCCGTAACCTATGGCTTGGTTGCGTGTGAGCTTCCAAGAGCTAGCTAAAGACCAGCTGTAGCCTCAGGCCTCAGAAGATGCTGCCCTGTCACGATTTCACTTCTTTTTTTCTTTTTCTTTCTCTTTTTTTTGGTCAATTCCAGGACTGTCCTCACAGCTTTGAAGTTAGCTAATTCACAAGTTAAGTAAATCAAGCAGTTTCCCCTGTGATGAGATGTGAATGCACTGCAGAGATAGTGGCCAAGAGCTCTCCCTGAAGGTGTTACTAGAAGCAGAAGCATTTCAGGCTTGGTTTCAGCTCCAAGAATGTTTTTGATTTTCCAAAACCATAAATGCCCATGTAGCATGAATATGGAGCTGCAACATATACTGTGTCAAGCTAAAAAAAAAACAAAAGAAACAAAAGAAAACACCAGCTAGACTGGAATCCTTGATTTATGGCAGGCCTTATGAATAAAAACCTCCTGTATGCACAAACCAATGTCCATAAGCAATAGTGGAACGAAGAGGAGCAGCTATGGTCTCCAAGGGCAGGCAGCCTGTTAGGAGAACCATTTTGGCTGGATGCTGACTGAGGGCAGTCTGGTCTGCATACGGTTCCCCACATGGTGAGGACAGAGAGAGCACCTGGATCTCCACTCGGAAGGCAGCAGGAAAAGAGCTGACAAAGGAGATAGGATGCTAGAAGGTGGAGGATGGGGGATCTTTTGGGTCTGGTCACTGATCTGGGGCCATGGCTAAGTGTCAGTGTGTGGTTAGGGCTTTCTTGTTGGGGCCAAAAGAGAGTCTGGAGCTGCATTGGGAGTGAAAAGGGGCAGACACAAAAGAGCTGATGAGAAGAAATGGCTAAAAGGAGAAGTTGCAGTTCAAGTGGAATGACAAAGAGGCTGCCAAAGGCAAGGGGAGGTTGCCAAGATGATGGGGCTACAAAGATAACCTCTTGGTGTCAGCACTGGAAGGCTCAGCATATGCTTACGGTTCCACTGGGATTAGGTTTGGGAGAAAGATAGAGCCTAGACCCTAGACCTAGAGCCTGAGACTGGAAGGGGGTTGCCAAAGGGCTATAAAAACCTTTTAATAGATGACCTTTCCTCAGACTCAGCCTACAGTCTGATTTAGTTTTAGGGTTAGTTTGGGGGTTGACAAAAATAGAGTGCCAAGAGCTCCAGTTGGGGTGAGTCTGGAAAGGGGGATCCCAAAGGGAAATGGTGGGAAGTAAAGAGAACTTGGCTGCAAAAACTTTTTCCCATGGTTGCAGGGTCTTGTGCAAGGCTCAGCCTGTGATTATGGTTACAATTGAGAGAAAGAAGCAGCCTAGAGCTGGAAAAGAGTTGTTGACAAAGGAAAATATAGCCTGCAAAAAACATCTGTCTGGAGGATCTTTTTGTCTTTGCCACTGCCTGGGAGGCCTAATCTAAAGTTCAAGATAGATTATTGAGATTAATAGTTAGGGAGATAGAAAGGGAGAGCCTAAAGTTCCTCTTAGAGAAGGAGTTGAAATGGTCTGCCAAAGAGAAATGGTAGGTTGGCTGCAAAGAGTAGTTGGTGACAAGATCATTCTGGTGTGGGTACTAAGCGTGTGCACTTGGGCAAGGCTCAGCCTGAGGTTTCTGCTTTGGTTTGAGTTAGAGCTATGAGAAAAAGTGAAGAGCTCCTGTTGGACTAGGACTAGAAAGCGAGGGAAATCCAGGCTATTGCACCCCTGAAATTGGTGGCCACATTCTGATTTCCTCACTGACTCTAAAAGAAGGCCACATTGATCAGGCCTCGAACTTAAGTATTGGTTACCTAAAATTGCAGAAGATGGTCTGTGCCTCAGACCTTGTGCTGAAGACAGCCCAGACCATTGATTTATTTTAACTCTGCAGTACAAGTCATGGTCAACATCTGCTCCTCCAGTAAATGAGAACCTTCCCTGCTAGGGCTTTGTGACTGCAATAGGAGCTCTTTACAATCTAGGCCAAGGAGACAAGAAAGCCCTCTGAAAAAGAGATCCTTTTTCAGTTTTGCCTTCTCTATAATAAATCTACCAAAATGCTTATTGTATATCATGTATTTATAAACCCAAATGCTTCACTATATAGATTTCCTCTAGAAAAAAGATGAAAGACAAACATGTGACAGATGCTAGCCATGTTGATATGTGCACCATTTTAAGATGCTCAGATGTTATGTTTTAAGCATAAGGAATAAAATGGTTACTGATCTATTCTGAAAAACTGACTTCAAGTCTATATTTAGGCATCTAAGCGACCTGCTTTTACTCAGAGGTGCTGTGTATTCAGCTGCTTCCATTGACTGCGGTAGAAATACCAGATTTTTTGTTGCTGTATCTTTTTTTGAAGAGCAAAAATTATAGTTGAGAAACTCTCTACAACTCCTAGAAAACTTAAAAAGAGAAAGGGATGAGGGAATGAAACAACCTCTGCCTTTCCCCTACTCTTCAAAACACGCAGAAAACAGACATGTAATAAATTCTAATAAGCACTTTTATGCAGAAGAGGGAGGAAGAAAAAGCACAAAATACTGGGATTCCAGCACCAGGTGACTGACATGAAAGCCAAGAAATAGAGGCTGGGACACTCAAGAGGGGCAACAAGTCTCTAGGTTAATGAGCACGTGTGTAAGTCTCTGTCATGGTGGCGAGGGGACCTTAGTGGCCCTGATGAGCCTCATCTGGGACCCCCGGGCCCAGGAAGCTCCCCTTGCTGTATGGACTCTATACATTGTCTGTATGGACTCTGAATAGTGACTGGACTTGTCCTTAAGGCTCTCCGTTATACAAGGGGCTACATTGTACACTGCACTTTGTGTATCACGTTTCTTCCAACCCTGGCAGTTGTGCCTTGGCAGGATGTCTGCGTGTCACTGACCACATCCTCTGCGCCCACGGAGGCGCCCAAGAAACCTCCCATTGCACGACGAGGTGAGCAGAGCTCACACATCTTTATATGTGGAAATATCTTTAAAGAAAAGCGAGGTTTCGGCAGGGACTCCCGGGCTCCGCGCCTGCAGCCCGCCCTGACCGGGGGCTGCAGTAACGACCGGCCGCTCCCGCCGCCGGGCGGCGCGAGCTGCGCAGGCGCGAGCCCGCTCCCCCCGCCCCCACCCGCGGGGCATGCGCAGTGGCGCCGCAGGAGCCGCGGCTCGGCGGGGCGGGGCGGGGCTTGGCCGCCGGCTC
>JAUBOD010000947.1:1269472-1283915 GCA_032353885.1 Nothura maculosa
ATTAAAATTCAAAGTAGGTCTTGACGCCTCTCCTGTGTATGGGGTGTTTGTTTGTTTGTCTGTTTTCTACCTTATTTAACTAGATAACTGAGAGTTGAGAAGGATTTTTACTTTTTTGCTTCATATATAATTAAAGCTGAGATATGAGAGTGGAAACTGGTGCCTTGAGTATGAGGAGAGATCATCATGCAAAGTATGGGACAGCAAGGCCTATATATATGTGTGACTTTAAGAGCAAAGCTCTTTTTTTTTTGGTACAGTCAGGGTTGCATAAGGGGTTATCTTTAGCTGGCGCATTTATCTACTTTTAAACTATTTTTAGTTTCCATGAAAATCACAAATGCATTACACAAATTCCAAATTAAAAAAAAAAAGCTTTTATTTTGACTATAGAAATAACTAAAAATGGTTCTGGAGCGCCCTGACTCCATCCATTCACTTTACATTTGTGGTCTGTTTTTTTAACTCTGAGTAACAGCTCAGTTAGTTGTAGGATGAAACTGTAGTGTGAAGGTGTTATGTAATTTCAGCTCCTGAAATCGTGCCGACTCAGCTGCTGCTCAGGACTGCAGGGCTTCCTGTCCTGGGGCAGTCTCTTTCTCTCATCTGTTACTGGTTTATTACCAGCTAATGAGTGTCAGGACATCGGGTGGTTGTTGTGAAATCCCAGCTCTGGCTTTTGGATTGGAGTAGTGTGTATATAAGTATCGTGGGGATTTTAGAGGCAGAGACAAGGAAGAGAATGCTCCTGGAGTACAGGAGTATTTTGATACAGCAAGGAGAATCCTGCCTCCTTGCTGTATCAGAACTGGATCACAGAGAAGCTGGATGGTGTCCTAGAGACTAAATAGGCTTTAAACTCCTCTTAGGCAAGCAGGAAAGCAAACTTGTATCCCGAACAAGGGAAGCTAGACTAGGAAAGCAACCTAAGCTAGACTAGGAAAGCAACCTGAGCTAGCACGTACCAAAGCTTCAACCAGAATGATTCTGAGGCAAAGGACTCCCTATCACATTTAACGATTCCTAAAGAATAAGGAAAATTTGTCTGAAATCCAGCTTTTACCACCCATCAAGAACCCTGAGTATGTGAGGAGAACAAAACAGGGTGTCCATCAGTGGTCGAATGGTCACAATCTCATGTTGCTTGGGATATGAGAGTGAGTGAATGAAATCTGAGAGAGAAAAGGCATCAACTTTTTTTTCCCCTCTTTTAACTCTCACTCCTTCCATTAGAACTTGGGTTGAAACATATGTTGCGCATTTCCTCACAGAAGCTTTCTGGAAGATGGTGAATATGTGACTTGCCTCTCCTTTATTGCATGCAGACAGATGAAGTTGTCAGTGAAATTGAATTTTGAAAAAGTTTAAGACCTCCATCCTTGTGAGGGGAAGGATTTAGGGCTCTTGGAACCATTTGGAACTCTTAGTCATGCTGATTTCCTGTGGGAATTTAAAAATATTCCTGTTGATAACACATTGTAAGTATCCATCCTTCCTGTTGCATCTTACCTGCGTTTCTTGTCTAGGTTGGGCTGTGCTAACGTTCCCAGTGAATTTTGATCTTTCAAAGTTTGTCCTAGCAACACTATAGATGATCAACTAGGAGTGAGACTAAGGTTAAGAGCATCTAAATTGTTACCTGAATTATTTCTGAAAGATCTCTGGAGAACAATTTGCAATAGTGTCTGAGGACTCTTACATCTTCTCTAAGTGCTTTTGTTCTTGCAATTGTAGCATTACACAAGCCCACTAAAAGCAGTGATGAACATCAAAGGGCATCATAAAGACATAGCCAATGTATTGCTGTGTGAAGCTGCCACACTGCACTGCAAAACAGTTGAACCTTGTGCAGGAACCTCCAGCTCCCAAAATACCTCATCTCATTCAGAGGAGGGTGTCGGGGCAGTTCTTGATGGACTGTGAATAAATATGAACTGTGGATCTGTGTTTCTGAGGAATGTGCGGTGCTAAAGACAGGGAGAAAGGAAAGCTTTATCTCTTCCTAGGAAATAATCTTTTCTTCCCTTGCTAAAGATGCTACTTGACATCACTTACAAGTGACTTGTAAAAACATACAAAAAAAAACTAACACAACAAAAAAACCCACAAAGCACTGACTAAAATGTTAATATTTCAGCCGAACCAAACTTGCTCATAGCACTCAAACAGGATAGTGAGGATATTGAGATGATTAGTATGCGGTTACTTCATCTGATCTTCTGCTGAAAAAAATCCAAAAAAGCTGGACTAAATCACGAGCACAGCATCTTACACTTACCATTTGAAATTGAAGCCAGCCTTATGTCTCTCATAGTCATTTAGTAACATTTGAAATGAGTCAGTGGACTCTGCTTCCGTCTGCTAGTTTTGGGAGAAAGAACTGCCGGAGTTGGTATTGTTTGCAAGCAGGTGGGCAGGTTCCTTTATCAGGGATACAGGGAGCAAATTGTGGGAAAGCATTTGAGGGCTCCTGTGTCTTCTCCTGGTGTTTTGCTTATGAAGTGATCCCAAAATATTGGTGTCAATGGGCAAAGCACGGCGATGAGAATAGCCAGCTCTTACTTCAGTTCCTCTTCATGACTGAAGAGGAGAGGGAAGCAAAAGCCTAGGAAGTCTCACGAAGCCATCAGATGTTGCTCTGTAGAACCCCGAGAGCTGATTAGGAAAGTTTTTTAGTTTCCAACTCCTCTTACTGATAAAATACTTCAAGAATGTGAAAGAGCTGTGGCTTCTTGAAGAGCTCGTTTGCCAAATCAGCTGCAGCAGGCTGTGCTGGAAGAGCTTTCATGTTCCTACCACAGCTATTGAGCAGATTTTCCGGTCTGGAGATGAAGCCGGATTTCTGGGAACCACTGTAGTTCGGGTCAATGTACAGGGAAGGCATCTCCCTCTGGGGAAAGGACCTCCCTGAGGGTGTGCAGAGGGTTTAACTTGTTTAGCAGAGCTCATTGACCAGCAGTTTGTTCATTTGCTTGCTTCCAGTAGCCATTTTACATCATAACACGGGCATCACATGCTGCTGTATTTTCTCATCTGACTTCAACTGTCATACAGGATTGTCCATACAGGATTGTTCTTATAACAGCATCAGACTCAAAGTTTGGGTAGTTTTTCTTTATTTTTTTTTCCCTTAAGTGGAAAAGGGTCAGACCATACCGTGGTTATATTTTTAATTGTCATCATCTTATATTGGGATTTTTGATCTTGAGTTGGAAAATTAGACTCCTGTACATTTACCTTTAAAGCTTTACAATCTAATTTTGTTGCTGACTCTTTTTAGTGCTTGCTTTATGAGCCATTAAGAAGATGACAGCCTTTTTTTTTTATGACGGACAACTTGAATTAAAATGATATTTTGGCAGAGTTGTAAAGAGAACATAAATAAAAGCTGTAACAACTTTCCTGTGCCTCCTTTTTAAGTGTTTTTGTGCAAGTGATGAATATTGTGAGAAATATCCCTCTGTGATAGGAGAATTGAAGACAGCCAGTTCGTAAAGCCGGGCTTTAAACACTTTTAACACATAAATTAACTTGTATGCTAGAGTTGCTTCTGCGACGATGGAGCAAGAAGGGAAACCAGACACGTGTGACTGTTTATGCAGCCTCGAGGTGCCGTGTGCGACTGTTAATGACACCTTGTTCCTCCGGAGACAGGAATGACTAGCACAGATCCAGTTACAGTGATAAAACATCCCCGTGTGAGGAGGCATTTGAAGCTTCCCCCGAAAGAATTCGACTACCAACAATTTTCATTGAGATCTCATTTAAAACCCTAAATATTGAGAGTCACAGACAATGAGTCAGCCATGGCATAAGCTTTACTTAGCAAGTTAATGGTTATTTAGAATATAGTAATTGTTCTGTGGAAACTTAAGCCCAAAGCCATAGGAAATGCTAAATTCCAAGTTAAATAGCTTGTTGAGATTTGAAGTCTAGAACTGGAAAAGAGCAATGGTTATTGATTGTTCAGTCAATTGATATATCAATTGATGGATTTTGTCCATATTAAGTAAATGCTGTTTTCAGTAGAACAGTCGTGTGGTTTCTTGCAGCAGCAGTTGCTGCTGCCGTGCGAGCCTGCATGGAAGTGCTTCGGATCAGTGCACCAGGATAGTCCAGCAAACTGTTTTTCTCTCCCTCATCTGCTCCCTGCACCACCTTCAAAAAGAAAAGAACAAGTTGGTGCCAGATGAGCATGAAGCTTCTGTCAGTCTGAGAGTCTTTATTCATGCCAATATCTCAGGGACTGGGTCAAGGTGCAATCCTTATGCTGCAGATGGACTAAATTTCTGAATTCTATTCTCAATATCTATTGCAGCCAAAAAGGGGTGTTATTATTTGTCCTCATACGCAGTTGTGACTACCTTTTAACTTCTGAATTACCTGTACAAAAGAGGGTTTCTCATGCTGTTAAGTATCTCTGTCTTGGAAATGGGCATAACTGAGGAAGGAATATGTAATAAAAACTTACTGCATAGTTCTCCCTTTTCACTTGAGTAGCATCCCTTTCCCAGGTCTGTCCTTTCCTTAGGGGCTAAAATTGCTATTTAACCAAATGGTATGTCACAGTGACTGTGTAATCTGTGCTGCTTTTATATGTATCATATTTGTATGTATTTTTGTATATATATGTATAACTATATATACTTATAATATGCCACATCATTATTTTTCTACCTGTGTGGCTTCAATGCCATTTTCCATTTTCTTAACACAATGGACAACTCAATTGTTTTAATTCCCTAGGCGTGTATGATATCTAAGAACCCTAGTGTTCTGCAAGCCCAGGTAAGTTAGAATTTATTAACGATGCAGTAACTTTATTTAAGGAGCAAAGGGAGTTCAGAGCCTTAGCGCAAACACGGCTGAGTTCCAAAGATCCCAGGAGTCCCCTCTTCTGCCTGGGAATAGTGGATGCCGAAACGGGATATAAATGAGCAGGATCCCTGTCCCATTTTTTGGCAGTGGATATTTTAAGAGTGAACTTGCTATCCTGAAAACAACTTCACCCAGTAGTGATAGTTTATGTTTTAGTAGGTGACGTTCCATTGCTTGACAGTTTAATCTTTACACCTTCACCTATTTAATCCTCCTTAAGGTTTTCCCTCTTTTATATGCCATGAGATTGGAGATAATGTGCAGTTATAATTCAAAGCAGGTACCGCTCAGAAGTTTCAAGCCTCCCAGCTGCTTGTCACATATTGTCGGTCTTCTATGGATTTGTCTCACAGCCTATAAAAGTTAGTTATTTTCCATGGCACAACTTAAGACGTTTTTGTTTTTGAGTCATCTGGTTCTAGAAGGTGAGCGAAGCCTCCAAGGACAGAGAGTGGAACATGGGGGCGTAAAAATGTTGCTGTTACGTGCTAGGAAGTGCACAGGTTTTAGGGAAAACTGGGCAGTAGTCCTTAAAATCTAAACGCCCTGAACTTTTCCGTGTAGCTGCTTGGAAAACGTGATGGTTTGTTCAGGCACTGGAGCACACAAAGTACGCCTTTATTTTTATGGCTTGCAGGCTAAGGATGTAATAAAAAGACTGAGCTCTGTAGGATTAATGAAGTTTAAAAATCCCACACGAGGCCAACCACCTTCCTCAGAAATGTCAAGTCATTCCCTCTGTGATCACTTTTCTTTTAAATTATGTAGTTAATCTCACAGAACTGCCATCATCCGCCGGGCTCACATTAGCTGTACAAGCCCCTATTTGTTCCTTGCCACGGATGCTGTAGGAAGCACAACAGTCTCATCTGTAGTACTCATAGAGACCTGGAAAATTGTCCTTTCTCCCTAAAAAAGACTTTGCTCAAATTCTAAATGACCTGTAACCTCTTCTGGCTTGGCGGCTCTCGGAGACGTCTGCACCACTGAGCTACGTGTCCTGCGAATGTTACTCGGAATATGCTGGGATTCCTGGCAACTTATAAAAAAACCTGGGATACCCACATGGCACGGGAGTTAGAGGGCACCTGGTTTGCAGAGAAAGCGTCACAAGCCTTTGTGAGGACCCTCTGCCTTTTCTTGCCGTTTAGACTTTGGGATTTTAGTTCTTTAACTCGCACAAAGGCAGCTAATTTAATTTTCAGAAAGCAGCTGACTTAGCTATTCCTTGCAATAATAAAATTTAGTTCGGAAAAGACTGGGCTAAGAATAATGCTCTTTTCTTTTGAATTTGACAGTACTTTATTTACAATCCAGGATTATTGTACCCATATTTTTGGCCGGTCTCCTCTTGTTTCATTTCCAAATCGCTGCATGAAAGACTTCATACGCTATTTTTCCCCTCATTAATGTTAGAAGCAAATGCAAGACTACAGAGATACTTGGGCAGAGGTTTTACCCAGAACAACTTGTAAATGTCGAAATGGATGTTTCGGGTTGAGGGTCACACTGATGCATTGTTCTTTCCCTGGATTTTCACTGGCCTCCCTCCTATCTCTAAGGCTTTCTCTCCAAGACTGAATTTATTTCCAGTTGACTCTTCCATTGTGCACGAGCCCGTCCCTCCTGCACCGCTGTGTTCTCAGCAGCC
This sequence comes from Nothura maculosa, assembly GCA_032353885.1. Classification (NCBI taxonomy): domain Eukaryota; kingdom Metazoa; phylum Chordata; class Aves; order Tinamiformes; family Tinamidae; genus Nothura; species Nothura maculosa. Next base: position 1,276,002 of record JAUBOD010000947.1, read on the forward strand.
TCGGCCAAGCCCTGCACGTCCTTCAGCTCCTGTCCCCCGTCCTCGTGTTTCGTGTAGCTAATGCAGTCCTGTCCTCTGTGGGTAGAGAAGTTGGCAGTGAACCAAAGGAAAAGATTCTTTGTCTGCTCCATGTTTTTTTAATACAAGGTTTCCTTTCATTGGAAGAGCTTTTTCCAAAGATGCTAAAATTGTTTTCTGAATGCACTACATTTTTCACATTTCCTTGACAAAATGCTAACTAAAAGAGACTACAAAGGTTTTGCAGATCCCTTGTTTTGAGAATCACATGCTAAGATGTTCTATTATGATAGCAGGGCTCATGTTTAGATGCTTTCCTTCCTCACCTGCCCAGAGGACACAGTTGTCAGCTATATTTTGATATCCTTTTATATCCTTTGCTAAGTGTCCTGTCCTTAAAATAGCTGCAGCGTGTGTTTTGTTTGGTCTTCAGGTTAGCCTTAAATCAAGTATTGAAATAGATTCCAATTCTATTGTGCAAAAAAAGCCGTGACTCTCTTTCCTCACAGATAGAAACATTTTTTCTTTCTTTCTTTCTTTCTCCTCAAGGCTCTGTCTGATTTTGATTCCAACGTCTGGCTGCAGCGTTTAGGAGGAAAAGCTTTTCACCAAAAAATTGTTGTGACACTAGTTTAATCTCTTCTGCTTTTTCCGATTAGTGTCATTTCAGCAGAAAAGCGAAGGATTATTTTGGAAGAGCCCCTGACGTGTGCTTAAAAAAGGCACCGTCGCAATTAGTCACAATTCCTGAATGCCGGAAAGCGACAGCGAGGAATCTTTTCCCGTCTGTAGCCTTTGCACTTTTTGTGCTCCTGCTCACTGATCTCCACGTGCTCCACAACCACATATTGATGTGTCACAGCCAGGCTGAGGCCTCATGCGGAGCACAGTTTGGGAGGCAGTGGGAAAAGGAGATCCAAGTGTTGGAATTTAAATCCCCCTTGCTCCGAAGGCATCGGTCGCTTTTGGAACATAAGCAGGTCTGCATTAGGAACAGAATTTCCTTTTTTGAGGAAATCTAAGATGAAATCCAACCTGAAATCAGGTAATTATTCATGTAGCATGTAAAAACTGTTTGTAAAGCTTTATCACTGTTACACGTTTGCTTTTCCATTAATATACGTATCTCTGCTTCTGGAGGTTGAGTAGAGTGGTTTTATTTTTCCGGAAAAAAAGAAACTGTTGATTTTTTGCTGGTTTGTTTGTTTGTTTGCACAAGCCTGGTTTCCATGTTGCTGTTCATGACTGTTTCAGTAAGTGTTTCCTCCCAGATACAACAGCAGTTTTTTGTCTTTTTTTTCTTAGAGTAGAGTTGTGATTGAAAGAGCTGATCCAAGTCCTGTTGAGTTTTTCCTAAGGAGATGGTTCAGTCCCATCAGTTCCTAAATCATTCCTTCTGGGCAATACTCTGGCTGTAAACAAGCCTTTTCACCCAGGCAGGGGCAGCTAGGAAAACCATGACTTCTCATAGAACAGCAACACTGGTTTTTGTAAACTGGTTTTATAATTCCTGGGTAATGAACATAAACGTATCGCTAAAATCTGTAAATGTTATTTTAGGTTCAATAGCATGGTTGGAATTTCATATGCAAAATGAAACCTCAAAATTATGGTGGGAGTGGATTTAAATCAGTGCATGAAACAGAAAAGATCTTATGGGAATGATGCGTGGCAAGAAGCATGTAGTTATCAACCAGGCTCTTTCCATGTGAGACAAAAAGTTGTCTGGGCTGGTTAAGACTTCTGAAGAAGAGAAATGGCTTTTATTTTATTTTTTTCTTTTTACTATCTGTCCTTCTATTAAGAAATGAGATAACAGTCTGTGGCTGGTTATAAAATACAGTTTTAAAACATCACTAAGATGTTCAGGAAGCAGAATACACGACTTCAAAACGAGAATATGTCTCAAGCTAATTACGGTATAAATGACTGATAATTCAGATGCAGATTCAGTGCCACGAAGACGGCTGTCAATAGCACTGCATATTTCATATTGAAGTGTGTTGACAGATATGTTCTTATCTATAAAAGTCTCATCAAGCTAAGCGTAACGAACCAAAACGGAGGCACTGCGTTTTTATCTGCTTCCTTCCTTCCTTCCTTCCATCTCTTCCTCCTCATCGGCCCACAGTGAACGTTACTACTAGTTCAAAGCCTCTGCACAGGTTTAGTTCTTGCAAAACAAGTTATTCACAGGCCTTCTCCTTACTGTGGGTATTTCCAAGACTCATTTTTTTGTCCTAGTGCCTTTGCACATGCTTTTCTGGTTAGCCACTCATACGGCCATCTGTTTATGTTCTCTTATAGGAGGAATATATTTTGAAGATAAAGATTGCTGACTCTTATGCAATCTCTAAAAATTATTCCTACTGCACATTGGATAGTTCTCAGTAAGTCAGTGCTTTGCAAATATTTGGTTAGTGGAGGAGCAAAAGCACTACCAATGAAATCAGCCCTGCCCTTGCAGTTATAGATGCCTTAGATATAGATATAGATACCTATAGATATGAAGTAGTCCCCCTAGACTTTCAGTTACTGGGAGAGGAAAAGGAGCTTCAAGGGCATTATTTTATCAGCTTTTCTAAACACTCTACTTGGATGAGATTGTTCTAGACTCAGTTTGTTTTGAACTAGATGTCCATGGTGGTAAAATGAACTGAGGCTTGGGCTGGATGTAGACATCTTTCTAATCAGCGGAATCCCATGCTATGCAAGTACCAGAGCTCTGATGTTTTATTAATAGTTGTAATAACTATTTACAACATTAAGGATTGCCTTAAATACTAAGGCAACTGAAAGCTAAATCCTCCAGTCAATGCAGTTTCAGTCTGGGAAAGACCAAAATTTGCTTAAGCAGGGAGAGTGAACAGAGTGAGAAAATGCTTAATTATCTACCTTATTTCCTGTACAGAGGAAGTTTCTAAGGGCTGAAATGGATTAAGAAAAGATTAAGAAGCTAATGACAACTCAGTGTAAGAACTTTAGATGCTTCCTTATTAAGCATTACCAATACGATCAGGTAACAGTCAACAGTTGGATTTTGGATTTTATTTAGCAGTATGTGGGGGTCCCCACCCGCTCTCAGCTCCTTGGTGCCAACTCTGCTTTGGGTAGGAATTCTTGCCTCAAGATATTGATGTGTAAAGAGGAGACTTGCACATGCTGTTAGTTAGAAGGCCCCTGGCTGCCAAACTCAATTGACTATGGGATACATTAACACCATAAGGAAAGAAGGAAATCTGTAATTAGTAGTAAGGTAGAAGTGTTACAAGTCTATACAGATGTGTTAGATGAAACAACTTAATGTTTCAGATAGTTTTTTACTTTTTATTGCACCATATGCTTTCATTAGACTTTTAAAGTGTTAACAGTGAAGCGGATGTTTTAATGGTGAGTTATGCTTGTAACTGTCCATAGCTTTTATAAAACAGTAAATACATTAATTCGTGACCCCTGAAACATTTTTCTTTTAAGCACTCTTCTTTTTACAAAAAAAATGGAGAACCTTTTTCAATGATCCATTTTATGAAGATGGACTAGATGCTGTTGAAGAGCCCCATGAGCACTTAAATAATTTCACTGCAAGTGTCCTGCTTTTTTGCTTCTGAGTGGAGCATTAAGGTCTTCTTGTGGTCTGGACTTTTCTCTTCCTGCAAGGAACTCATGAGATGAGAGCACAAATGTCTGCTTTGCTCAGATGGGCCTCATGAACCGACACTGATACTAATTTAGCAAATTGTTCTTTTTTACAACAAAACTTACAGCTGGTCATGGTTAGTGGGCTGGAGGTTCTGAAATGGAAATTGGGCAATGGAGTTTCTAATACAATTGTTAGGCTCTCTAATATTTGTTGTGTCTGAAGATTCTTTAAATATTAATATTCCCTCTTTCTAAAGTTGTTGCTGTTTTCAGTTACTGGCTTTTTAATACTTCTAATGCTTTCTCTAGGCTGCAATTTGACCTATATGTATTATATAGGAAAACAAGACCATGACTAACTGTTTGCATTGCAGGTGGTGTTCAGGAGGCCTCGTCTTGGAGGAAGTGGGGCATGTTTCCTCTGCTGCAAAATATGAGTCCTTGCTTCTAGATCTTTCAGTCAAACAAACACTGCTAGGGTTATGTAGTACTCAGGTGACAGACAATAATCATGCTACAACAGTACCTGTTTTCCATCTATTTTCATCCATTTTCAGTATTTTAGCTGCTTAGTACTAGGCTGCTTTTAGTCCTGGCAAAGAGATGTTATGTCATTTATTATTTATTGTTAATTTAGTTTTCCTTCTCAGGGTATCTGTTGGTATTTGAGGTCGCTTGAACCAACCAGGGCTGTACAAATCATCTGCATCCTGTTGAGTTTACATGTGGTGGTGTAATAACCTTGCTTTTTACCCCATTCTTCTTCTACACACCCCTAGTATGACCTAGATAAACAACGTATTCCTCATGTTGTGCTGTGTGCCGCTCTCCAGAAAGCTGGCTTTAGTTGAGCTCTCCTGCTCTCTGGGCTTATCTACTAGATAGCAGAAGAGGGAGGGAGACAAACAGAAGGTCTAAAGGCGAGCAGAAGTTATGTACATTGCTGGCGGACTTCCTGTGTTTGAGGCCTGCAAAGAAGTCTTCAGCCTAAACAAGAAAAGTGCAGATCAGCACTGGAAGGATAATTTCATTCCTCAAAGTTCAACAGTTTTTATTTTCGCTGCTATTTGAAATCAAGTTTGAGGGTTGCAGTGTGAAGGGTTGGCTGATAGACTTGAGCTTCAGATCATCATCAAATTCCTAACTGTAAGTGTAAGCTTAGCCCAAGATGTACTTCAGAGCTTATTCTTAGCTTTGTAATTTCAGACTGAAGGTTGAGTCTCTTTTATATTTGAAGTAACTGGAATAAATGTATTTTATTTTCTTTTATCAGAGTGTTTGAGATAGGATTTGCATTGGATAAATAATGTGAACTTGGTAGGTGTGTCTTTGTGATGAGATGAGTATGTTTACCTGGGAAGATGTATAAATATTGGAAAGTAAGCCTGAAAATAAATGAAAAAATTGTGTCATTAGAAAATGAGTCTATTTGTATGCTTTTTCCATTCTACTGCTGCATGCTATACTATGCATTTGGATGGAATGATTTAAATGAAATTGGTTAATTAAAAATTACTCTGGCAAGCAAGCATATTTTTTTTAAAGATAACTAATTTAATCCCTTTTTGCATTTATAATGTAGGTGTTGTCTTTCTAAGTAGGCAGGTGCAGTATACACCGCCCTGAAGGACATTGAGAATAGACTGGCAGGCAAGGGTGTGTTTTTTAATTGAAAGGCTCATTTTTTAATTCACTTTTGTCAAGCTCTGGTAAATTGAGAAACAATGCACTAGCCCAGTATTCTTTTTTCTATGTTAAATAAAACTTGAAATATCTTGAATACACGAAGTGGAACAATAACTTAATCAAAGCAAGTTTCATATTTAATGCAGTAATACTTTTAAACAAAGGAAGTGTTATCTGAAGACTATGATGAATTCAACTCATGAAAATGCCTTAAAATTTCAAAACTAGATCTCATCTTCCATAACTTTTTTTTTATTAGTGTTCTGGAAAATGCAAATAAGTCTTTTAGCTTTCTGACTCCCACATGGTTTCTGAGCTGTACCTGAGCTAGCTACTCAACCCTGCATCAAGAGAAAGCGCCAAAATGTTCTTCTGCACCTTGAAAGAAGTAGGTTTTCCAAAGCCCGCTTTGCACTTCGGCAAACTCTAATTTCAAGTACTTAAGTGTTGGCAGTAAAAGCAAATGGCAAATTTGTGTGCAATAGGTTCAGCCATTAGGTACCATTATTTCTGACTTTATTTTACAGTGCATTGAAGTTGAAATAATTTTTCATTTAAATTTCAACACATTTCTAATGAATCTTTATTCCCTTTCTAATAATCAAATCTGGCACCGCACACAACTCCTTTTCACCCTGAGGTTTTTAGCTCCCAGCCTGAATGTTTTAAGCTAACAAACTGCAGAGAGAAGCATTTTTTTTTCTGCTGCCTTCCCTCTCATGTGACCTCGCAGCACACAGGATTGGCAAACTGACCCAAATGAACAAAAACGCTTTTTATTCGGCTCGATTGCAGCCAGGTTGCGTTCTGGCTTTGGTTCCTCGCAGGACCACCCCCACACACAGCAGAGGAGGAGGGTGAAGGCCGGAGAGCAACTGCTGCTGCTCGAGGTAGCTCTGCAAAGCCGAGGAACAGGCTGAGGCCCAGGCCTCTGCGCTCCGCCTCACTGAGCCGCTTCACCTCCGGAGCCCTTTCTCCCAACCAGCCAGAAGGGTCTGCGCTAGATTTCCTGGAAAATACTATTTTATTATTTGCGTTTTCAGTCACACGTTGTATAGCATCATATATGCTGCCTTTAAAAAAGAAACACAAGTCTTTGGGAGAAAAAGGGCTTAGGTTACAGGTTTGAAGTAAAGACTTCCTGTCCATCAGAGCCTTTGTGTCTTCCCTGATGGCAGAAGAGCAACAAGACAAGTGTGTTCCTTAACTTGCGGTAGGGACTTCCCGCTGGCTCTGCAGGCCTCTCCCCTGAGTCTTCTCTTCCTCTGGGAACAATAGGAATTAAGGGTGTCTTCTACAACAGCACCTCATGGTCTCCATCTCCTTCAGAAAAAAAAATGATGACGATAGCTTTTACTGTGGGCTTCTCTCTGGATTTTTTTTTTCCATTTCTTTTAATTTGTACCAAAATTAAAGCTAAGTTTAATATTTCCTTTTTAATACATTTTTCCCCCCAATTTACTTCTCCCGAAAGCCTGCCGATGGAAAGAGGAGCGTGTGTGCCGGGAGGAATGCGGAGGGCAGAGGGGAGCGCATTCCGGCCGCGGCGGTGATGGGAAGCAGCTGTGAGCGAGTGAGCCGGCCCACGCGCTGCGCAGGCGCCTGGAAGTAACACCCGGGTGGATGCTGCAGAGCTTCCCATCTCCAAAAACGCACTGCCCTGCTTGCTGTGCCTCCCCTAGTCTGAAGTCCTAAATGGCCTTTGTTTTTTTAATTTGCATTGAAGAATTTCCTGTTAAGGTTAGTTAAGGTTAGCGCTCGTGGCTGCAAATGCATGTTACTAGGTCAGGGCTCTTACATGTCTTAAAAATTTATCTCTGTGTGTGTGCATGTGGGTGGGAATATAGAATATACATATATCCTCATGTGAAGTTTTTGCTTAACAGATAAATCTGTTAGATGTTTTTAATTTGGATTTTCAAGTATGGAAGTAATCTGAAAGGCAGACAAATTTCCTTTCTCTAACCATTCATCAGTAATTCATAAAGCGGTAGTGATGAGAGCTTTTGTAGATTAATTCTGCTCTCCAGGTTTTCAGACTGTGATTTGGATGTCGAGGAGAGGAAATGAGTGACAACTGATCAGACAGTGGCATCACCCACGTTAGCACGGGGGAATCCTGGTTTTGACTAGTTTGGAAACAAAATTACTATGGATAGTGTCGTAAAAAGAAACGTGATTGTAAACAAGCTGTGGCCATCTACTACTCCTGTAGTGTTAACTAAGTCATAGCTTCTCCAACTTGTAATACAAGTTCTTTTACTGAAAGCATCGCTTTTCACCTCACTTCTTTGTTTACTTGTTAGTGGTATGTCATTTACTTTGTATCTAATAAGTATATGTTGATATGATGTGTAGAAGGCACTAATTAGTGTGGCCAGATTGTGGCTAATTTGTAGTGTGGAAAAGAGAGCCTGGGTTCTGCAAAGTGCCTGTCTCCTTCCCTTGGGACAGAAGTCCTGTTTTGGCACATCTGGATCTTCTTGCTTTCAGGGCTCCTCTAGTGCCGTGTTCTGCAACATCCTAGTCCAGGGAAACCTCCAGGATGATTCCTGTGGTTCCAGGAGCACT
>JAUBOD010000947.1:1293198-1306273 GCA_032353885.1 Nothura maculosa
TACAAAAATAGTTGTAGATTAATACACAAAATAATAAAAATGTGCCTGAAAACTAAGTAACTGAGAACTCGTCTGCAGATTCTTGTAAACACATGGCAATAAGTGGATGCTTCTGAAAATAAGTGGGTGCTTTACTGTGTTTGTAAAATCCTAATCTTGTGAAGACTTGACAATAGACTTGTAGCTTCTTTCAAAGCTACAAATGACATGCGTAAATATAAGAAATGAAGGAAATGCTTAGACTTTACTTCTGCACCCATTTTTAAAGGAAAAATTAAACCAATTAAATTGAATATTCAAAAAAGGCCTTAATGCCTATGAAAATGCCACCTTATGAAAACTCAACTGTGCTCTGCCCATACATAAGAAACAAATCTCTGCTTATTAAGTTCACAATGTGTGCATTCCATGTGGGTAAAATTTCATTTTAAGGCTGGTTTGTAAACTATGAAGGTTAACAGTCTCTGGAAACGCAGAATTTGAATTATCTAGAGAAAAGGCAGCTCGATTAAACAGGAAGAGTGTTTTAAGATTAAAGACTGTTTTGATGACATCATCATCAATGACCTTTCACAAACAGTATTTTCCAGGAGTGCTCTGAAACACTCCTTCCCTGGAAGTATGGTATAAATATGGAGTGCCGTTCCTTCTCTCCCATGCTGCTGATCTTCTGAATGCATTTGGTTTGGAAAGAGCAATCTGTTTTTCTGTTCTTCCTCTTAAGCTTAATTCCAGAACATGCTAAAAGGAAACAGTAGACCAAGTAACTTCTTCACAATTAAATCACGTGCTGCATCTTTGCAAAGACATCAGCAACTAAAACGTACTCTGTTTTCTCTAGATCAATGAACTGAGCCATGTTCAAATCCCTGTTATGTTGATGCCAGATGATTTCAAAGCATACTCAAAGATAAAGGTGGACAATCACCTTTTCAACAAGTAAGTACAAGTAACAATTCTTTGTAGAAGTGGGTAGTGGATGTTGTTTTTCAATTGATGGGGCTGAAATTTTGATGATTAATTTAATCCTGTGTTAAACATAACCATCTGTGCTGTTCTAAAAAGCAACAGGAGGGGCTGCTGGGTAGAGTTCTTTTCCATATGGTATATTATTACCTTATGTATATATTTTATGTTAAAAATGATTCACTCTGTGATTATTGGTAGCTGATGTACATACTAATTTTGGTATTTTCTAAAATACAAAATTGCATGCAAATATTGTTAATATTTTAAATGAAATATTTGAGTAAGAATGAAAATTTAAATCATATATCAAAGCTGAATATTTTGCATCTTCTTATAATTCATAGTAGGAAGTCATATTATTCATAGATGAGCTCAAAATGTATTAGGATGATTCAATGTAATATCCACGTCTCTTAAAAATCAAGGTACACCACAAACAGCCCATGCAGACATACAAAACTGTTAATATTGTTTTGTTTATAAATGAAATTCAAGTTAAGAAAATACTTGTAAAAAGGAAGAATTACATTGTGTCTTATAAGTTCTGTATGGCAAAGTTCAAAATTACTTTTTGCAAGTTTATGTATGAAATTAACAATAGGATATGAAAGCCAATCTGATAGAAATGAGCTCAATTTTCTTGATGCTTTGATGATGTCATTACTTTCTGATGTCACACATGATGTGTTTCTTCTATAATCCAATCAGTTTCTTCACCTTTGGGAGATTTTTAGGGCAAAGTGTAGATATCTTCTAATTTTGAGTCCAGGTGCAAAAGCAATCAAAATGCAATCTGTGTTTTTTTCATCCAATTCTAATATAGCTTGTTAGAGACAAATAAGTATATGTGCTTTAAAAATTATGGAACTTCATAAAGAGAAAAAAAATACATGTTGAGGCCAAATCTGATTTTTTTTGAAGGCATTAGAAGAGAAATTGTAAATCTCCTTATTCTCTGCTTTGTATGAACAGAATTGGGACAGAATACTCCAGAATTACTTAATTGCATATGCAAGTGAAGGAAGTTGATTTGGTGTTATATTCTTTCAGAGAAAACATGCCAAGTCATTTCAAATTTAAGGAATATTGTCCAATGGTTTTCCGTAATCTAAGAGAGAGGTTTGGAATTGATGATCAAGACTTTCAGGTAAGTTTGCTTTCAAAATACCTAAACCAGTGACATAATTATTTTTTAAAGGTTAACGATGTTGTAGCTGTGAATGAGCAAGGCAACATGATGAAACAAAATGCTTTTATTTATGTATTAGTCGGAGAAAACTAGTTGAGAAAGAAGAGGCCCTTTCCAAGTCTTTCCCCCAGCAGCAGCCAGAACAGTCTGTCCAAGCTGTCTTTTACTTCTTACCTTTTTACTACCCTGAGTGAAGTCCTCCTCATTCCCATGGGAGCACCCACAAGCCCTGCTATTCAAGCTCCAAGGTGATGCCTCTTGAAATAGAAGAAGTGTCTGGACAAAACTGACAAGAGATGCTGTGTTCAGCCAAATCACTTAATTAACACTTACTCTGGTGATGTGCCTGTGTGAGATGCAGTTTCAGAAAAGGCCGTGGCCTTCTGGTTTCTTCCTGCTTTTTTCATTTAGGAGAGAAGTGTGGTGCATGCCAGCCAGCTTCACACTGCTGCATTGCACCTCCTTTTCCCTCTGTTACAGGGATGTGGGAACAAAGAACTTGCATAGGGGACATACGTGCAGCAAAACAGGCTCAAATTGCTCTTGAGTTGGCAGTATTGTCTCTTGCAAGCAGACAGGAAAATTCTTGAACTCTGCTTCAGTTGTATTTGCTCATGCTCACTGCCATTTCTTTGTCATTGTTTATTCTTGATATACCTCATTTCAGTTGTAGCAATAATTCCCTCTGCAGCTGAGCAGCTGGCGCCTCATCCTGTCCTATCGAGCACTCACTGTGAGCCCAGTGCCTACATCAGTCCTGTTCTTTTGCTCCTCCACGCTATTTTGATGCGAGTGGAAGTTGCACCCTGTGATTAAGAATTACCAGAGGATATTTAATATACGGTTTCAAGTAACTACACAGATTCTAGAGAATGCATTTGTCATAATATCCACATTTGTATTACTAAGAATGGACTGAACGCTGCAGCCTAAACCTAAATCTCTGTCTTCCAGCTCTCATCGTCATCAGCCTTTCCCCTTTCAGTGTCAAGCAGCGTGTTACAAATGCACAGGCTGGTGAAAATGGTGCTTGCAGGTGACGATCAGCTTGCAAAGTCTCAATATATGAGCACTGTAGCTTTGGTTAGAGTTTCTGCCAGCAGGTGGGGAAGTTTTTTCATTTGCTCTCACTCCTTTCCTTGGTGGAGCTGTTGTGATCATATTGCATAATTCTTCACTTTACTGCAGAAATGTTTAAGACTCGGCAGTTTTTACAGTCAAGCCACTAACAGTTCTAACAGTTGGGCCCACAATATCAAATTGCATTCCTGGGTTCAATTTTTCTAATGGATCAAAGAGGAACTTTTTTGTTTGGGAAGACATTTGACTCCGTATGTAAAGGTTTCCTTTTCATTGACAAAGGAGAAGGATCAGTGAGTCAAAGGAGCGAGAGGTGATTGCTCCTAAACTTAAAATTACGGTGTCAGCTAATGCTTGAAATCTTTTAGAGGATGGGGTGATGACATTAGCAGGCAATCAAGGTTAAGTTTCAGTGTGAGTATATTAGAAGACTTAAGATGCTGTCATTAGTTAAATGACACACTTAGCATAATTAAAATTGCATTGCAGAATGTTTTCATCTGTGCTACTGTTAGTTCAGCAATTGCTGTGTTGCAACTCTTCTATACTGCGCTTTGAATTTATTAATGATGACAGTGATAAACAGCTTTATGTGACTGGCACTAAAAATGCACATATTTTCACATCAAAACCAAAAATACTTTTTTTTGTATTTATGTGGGTTGGGATTTTTAGACAATGTGTCCAAACAACCCAAAAGAACAGGATGTAGCCATATCTTGATGTAAATGTAACTATTTTTGTTACAGAAAAAAAAATGCTATTAAGTATTTCAAGTTTATTTATTGAAACACAGACGTTAGATTATATTAATTTTGACCCATAGGAAGATGATGTCTGTCTTTACTAGTCTTTTTCTGCATTCCAAGCAGTTTGTGACTCTGGATTCCTATTTTGCTGGATTGTTCTGCTAAAATATTTTAAAAAAATAAATCCTGAAAATAGCAATACGTTGTGAATACACTTTTGGAATTCTAAGTCATTTGAAATAAATGCACATAAGTGAAATTTCAAGTAAAATTGGAATCAAATGTGAGATATGGATTTTTCCCAATAAAAGTAAAAGCTGCTTTCATTTTAATGTTTGCATTCCCTGCGGTTTAAAAAGGGAATCTAATTTGACAAAGGCAAGCTGCCTGTATATACATTTGTTTTAGATGAACTTGTGCTCAGGAAATCATTCCAATGAATGTTGGTTAAAATGATAGTCTCTGCTCAGAACCAAAAATGAATTGGAAAAAGCAGTACTAAACTGAGAGAAACTTCTGGATCAGAAAACAAATAAGTTCCTCCAGAGAGTCTATTATTTCTTTAATGGTTTTCAGAAAAGGAGTCCTAATCAGTTGTGAACATTGTCATTCTAGTTATTGATCAGGATAGGACTAGTGGATAAACTAGATAAATCTGTTTATCTATTAGTAAAGACACTAGTAGATAAATAATCCTGATTATCTTGTTCATTAGTCAAACGCTTCAGTGTAGTTGAAAAGAATGTTCTTTCCTTTCTTTTTGTGAGGTAGAGTAACAGAAACTCTACCTCTTAAAAATATAGTGTACATGCTAATTCCTAAGCTATATTCCTTTTAATGCTTGATATCGTGTTATTCACCTTGTATGATTTGTGAATCAATACATACACGGATATAGTTTATATATGAACAATTAATATGGAGAATCCTTTCTTATTTTTGAAGAGACTTAGCATCAAAGTCCATTTTTTTTCCTGCATGCGATCTCATTTCAAAGTCAGGAGAATTCCCCTCGAGTTGCAGTTCATATCTTCCAGAAAACCATTTCTAGTAATGAGATGGTTAAAAAATGAGAGTTTGAGATCTTTGAAATGAATTCCCTCCCTTCACATGATGCAAACCACTGCCTTTGCTTGAGATATCTTCAGTAATCTGTCCAATTAGCTTTATTTCATAGCTAGTTGTGTTTCTCTAAAAGAAAGTTTGATTTGTACCAAGCTAGGATTAAAGTTTCCTGGAGATGCACGCTTAGTTTTTAAAAAGATAATTTTTTGTGTGTGTTTTTTGTTTATTTGTTTGTTTGTTTGCTGACTTGCTTTTTGTTCATGTGGGATTTTTTTCTTGCTATTTTTTTCTTCATTGTGTTTCTTTATTAATGTGGAAAATAGAGTACAAAATAGGTAACCCTGAGTTTTAGTCAGCATTTGCTAATATATGTTTATATCTATTATGACGAATCTTCAAGTAAGGATAAGAGACATTTCCTATATCGTAAAAATGTTGCCTTAGATGCTGATCATCCTTCTTATTGGTTATGCATTACTAAGATATTTATTATCTCAAATGAGAAAAATATTCTGACTGGTTTTGTTGTTGTTCTTTGTACTGTTCAGTGGTGCTAGTGTATATATATAGATCTCTTACCCAAGAAAAAATCAAGACTCAAAGCAATTCCACAACTCAGAGAATTTATAAACGAAAAATTTTACCTTACCAAATGACCTTGTGTTTTTGTCAGTGTCTTCTAATTCGTCAAAAAGGAATCCCTAACTCTTAAGATTGTCCAAGCGTTGACAAGAAAATGCCAGAGAACATTAATTATTTCCAGTAGAAAGAAGTGGAGTCAAAAACACATGTAGTAAATAGCACACTGTAGTTCTAACTTAATTTTTGATTTCTACATCTGCCTCAATAGATATTTATTTTCCAAAGTTTATTGTATAGAAAGGCCCCTTTTCATCCCAAAATACATGAGAAAGAAGGAAACTTTGAGTTTCCTTTCAACTTGATTGCCATAATTTCTCATCTTGCAAAGTCCAAGAATAGAAATCTGCTAGAAGAATTACAGAACTAATTTCTGTACATTGCAAAGTTATGAGAGATTAAAAGTTAGCAGCTAATGAAGAAACTTTTTATCCCCAAACAAGTTTAGAAAAGTTAAATCTACTGCTGTTGCAAATGCTTCTACTCCTGCTGCTCTGGAAAGGGTTTCTTAATTTACTACCCTCTAGCACATCTGTTCTTGCTTAAAGTTTACATAAATCTGGATTCTACTAGGCTCAACAGAGGGAAAGTAGGTTCTTGCCCAATAAAATAAAATTGCTTATACAAGAGAGCATCAGCCCCGGTGTAACTAACGACTCTTTTACTGGGGACGAGAGAGACCAAAACTGATTTTCCTTCAGCTTTTAGCATTTAGTGTAACAGGAGAAATGTTTGCGTTTGACTGTGGCTGTTTGTGGCAGAAATTTGTCCCGTTTGTCTGTATACGATGTAAAGTTCACCGAGAACTTGTGGGAGATGTTCTCCAAGTTCATTTTGATTTAGAGATGCTTGTTAGTTCTGTGTGTGTAGAAGCTTGAAATCTAAAATGAAAATTGATGATCCCTGCTTTTAAGCAATTTCATTAATAGAGAACCACATGAACTTGGTGTTTTTCACTTCTGATATGGCTCATTATCTTGTGATCTCTCTCATAACGTTTTATATAGAATTTCTTGAGCTATTTTGTTGTCCAGACTACGTGAACTTTATAATTCTTTAAAGATTCTCTTGTTAGAATGTCAGATAGACTCAACCTGCAGATATAATGGATGGTACTTTCCAAAATTTTTATCAGGCAAAGTTCTGGCAATAACAACTAAGTTGTCCACCTCCTAACATATAGGATTTATGAGACAAATGTCCTCCTATAAAGCCATTCTAAAGCTATTTAACAAAGGCTATTTGATATGAAGCACGTTCTCTTGCGCTGTCACGCTGCAGACAAGGAGAATGGTAGAGCATCCTATGCTGGCACTCAAAATAAACCTATGACAAAGTCAAACATCTCTGAGATTTTTCCTTTTGCTTTTAACAGTAACAATAGTTCTGGAAACCTCTGGCCAAACAGTGTCATGAACATCTCCTCAAAAGTAGACTCTTCTTTTCCAAATTACAACAAAAGTCTTAGAGGTTTTATGCAGTTTCTTTTTCATACTGTTGCTTTCAAATATGCTTCTTAACTATATACGCCTATTTGCTCATATCCAGGATTGCTGGGTTCTTAAGAAAAACAAAAAAATCACCTGTTCATGGGCCAGGCAGTGCTGCTGTAACCGCTCTCTGACCATGTGTACAGGATTCTGCGAACTACCGTGAACCACTGCCAAACTTTTCCGCTGAATTATAATGTTAGTTGTAATGGAGCACCTCTGTGTGCTTGTTTTGGCCTATTCATTCACGCAGAGTTTCCCCAGCGGCGCCCTGTGGATATCTTGGGACTTGATCTGATTTTTCCTTGGGCTGTGTCACTGAAACAGAAGCAGGATATTCTGTCAAGTTCATTTTGACAATTTGTGACTTTTGTTTGCGATCACAGTACCAGGAACTGCAGTTCTCCTCTTGACTAGACTCTATAAAATGTGGAAGGTTTAGATCAGCAAGAAGCTGTTCAGCCAGTCAGCTGGAAAGATTACTGTTCTTCTAAACCTCTCTTCACTCTGTCACCAGAATTTTTTTGTTGCCCTTTTTCCTTCTCTAGATAAAGCTCTGTTTCAAAAACAACTTTCATTAGGCTTCCTTTTTAGATTAATTAAATTAAGTATTTGTATTATATCCAACACAGTACAAATGCCTAAAGTTTCTAAAATATAATCTGTTCAGCTAAAGAAACAGTGACATTTACATGAGATGTGTAAAAGATTAGAATGAGTTAATTAAATTGACCTTTAAATCTCTCCACCCTCTTGGAGGCTGTGGCTAATCCTTGGCCTCCCACTGTGGAGATAAATATTCTTGCTGTGAACATTTTAAGCAAAGTGGGCAGAAGAGGAAGAGCCCCACCAGCAGTTTGTCTTTAAAAGCGAAGACAATATTGCCCCAGTCAGCAATAGAGCTTTCAGTTGCAGCGGGGCAAAGCTCTTCTGCACTTTAGTGGCACGACCTGTGGCTCTGCTCCACATGTTCGCTCACAAATATTGTTCTTTCAAAACAAATTGCTCCAAAGAGTTCACCTTGCTGTTGGAAACGAAGTCTCGTTGAAATTCAGTTTGTTTTCTCTGATGGTTAGTGTATAACTAGCACTATTAATAATGTTATTACTATTACTTAATTACAATTATTCTAGTAATTCTTACTAACCAGTGTAAAAGGTGAACTTCTAGAAGATAAAAGAAGTAGTTGATCCTGTTGTAGTGACCCTTGATGGTGCCTTTTACAAAGTATTTGACTTAATAGTGGATGACTTCCAGATTCTTAAAATGCTAGTTATTGTTTTAAATGAATATATGTAAATAGTAAAGAGGTTGTTACATGTTAGTAATCAAAATTTGATTGCCAGTGAGCAACTGATATTTTGTGTAGTAATAAAAACTTGCAGAAGATACAAAACCTGTCCAAGCCACAAACTGAGAAGAACTATATAAATATCCTTAGAGAAAAACAATACTAGATATTTTAGGAAAGAATAAACAAGAATGATTGGAAAAGGAAATCATTCTAACTCAAAATTAGACCTACCTTTTCAGCTATGCAAATTCTTAAAAGCTAGAGTAAATACAGCTGTGAATCTCTGTATTTGAAGTTGGAAAATCAACACCATCTTTCAGGAAATTATGCTTTAACCAAAGGAAAGATTTGAAATTCCATTGAGGAATTAAATGGGGAAAAAATATGTCTATCATGAGACATTTGAGTTAATTCCAATTTGTTAAATTCTATTGAAAACTCTAAAAAAAAGTTCCTGCAAACTTCAAAGATTTCTGGATGAGGACCCCAGGGGAAAAAACCTTTTCATTGCCGGATAAAATTTTACCACAGGAAATAAGACGAAAATCTGCATAGAATATTAAGAATCTGGAAAATAATTTTGGAGGGCATAGACAGATCTACAGTAAAACTAGATGATCTTTCAGTTAATTTTTTGAAGATCAGGTTCCTACCACAGGTAAAATGATGTGCTGATTTCAATTTAGATGTGCTGATTAACTGTCTGTATCAAGAACACTTTGGGAGATGAAATACTACATAGGGAGGCTTTCAGACATTTATATTTAAACCCACAGGTAGATTATTTTATCAGTAATTAATTCTGTGGTATGGGGTAGATTCTTAGTGATCTGTAGCCTGTCAGCACTGGAGATCGGATGAGGGCTTCTGATTGCTGCTACTTGGTGCAACTGCAGGTGATCTTTCCTATAAAGAGGAGGCTTCCAGGCAGTGAGCAGAATTTTACAGAAATTTATCTGTTAAGAGGTATCCCTGGGCTTGTCGTGTCAAATGTGTCTTCAGTTGTGTCAGTAATTACACAAGTAATTTAGCCTAGTCTTTAAAGGACCTCATAAAAGTATTCACACTTAAAAAGTACAAAACCTCTTCATTCTCCCGAGACAAAAAAAAAAAAAGACAGCAGGCGTGAGATTAAAAGTTCACAAATTAGAAATGAATGGGGAATTGACAGAGCACTAACACTCTGCGCGGGAGACTTGAAGCGAGTTGCTAAGTAAAGCTGTTAAGTGGAACGGGATCCGTGTGGCTGACAGATGTGTGAGGGGGGTGAGGCGGCCTGCGGCCCCGCGGCCGATGCCTGTGGGAATCCAGAGAGAACGGAGTCTGAGACACCGTTTTCCAGTTTTCTTCCGGATTTTGGGCTCGCTGGCACGATGTTCGTTAGCTTGGTGTGACTGAGGCTCCGACATCTTAGAGAGAGATTCTCCTTTGTTTCCTCGCGCGGCATGGAAGTGTTCGGTATTGGCAGTAAGTGCTGGTAAAAGGCTTGTTAGAACCTCAAACCCGTATCTCCTCCAGAGGAGAAGATTTCTTCCGTATTGGGGAGATATCCTTCCTGTTCTCCCTCTGTGGCTCGCAGATCAGTTCTAGGCGAGAAGTGGCTTCTCTCCATCTGTTCATATTGGGCTTAGGCTTAGAAGTGGAGCCAGATCAGGCTGGTATCTGCCATGATAGATCTCTCTTTGTCGCCTTTCCCCCTCCCTCAGCCCATAGGCAGGAGCTTATGGACTTCTGCCTATTCCTTTTTTAATGCTCCCAGCGTTAGAAAATCCTTCAGAAAAGGAATATGGTTGAATTTTGGTCTCTATTTCTTTTCAATCCCTTGGAAAGCCCTACCAAAGGAGGAACCAGTGCCACCATTTAGCTGAGTTTCCTGCCAAACACGAGCACAGAGTGAGACCTTTGCTGGCTTCGAACAGGATGAGTCAGCTTCCCTCCCGCTGGGTTTGTGCCCAGATGTCCAAAGAACATCTTATTATCCTGGTTTGCTCGCTTTTTCTGTAGAAATTATAGCTGAAATTTTTGTGTTTGTTGTGGCAAAAATCATCTCCGTTATAGAAATATTTTAGCATATGTTGTCTCACTGCATATGATAGTAAAAAAAAAAAAGTCTATACATTAAGCCAGTTGATAGTCTGAACTGCAGTTAAATAAATGCATATTTTCAGTCTGCCATCTGACATTGCTACTTATCTTTTTTTATAATTGTCTATGTTAAGAAAAAGATACTTCTCTTAAACCTTTGTCTTTATTTAGGCATGTTATGGGCCTAATATCTAATCTCAACAAAGAAAAATTCAAAAACTCTTTCATGATCTGCGTGATATACAATGGAAATTGGATGTCACATGTGCTATTACTGATGTTTTAGACTGGAATTTCTTACCAGTTTTAGGTTAACTGGTGGCTGGGTTCCCAAGAGGATTTTGCAGGATATTCTTGGCCATTTTTTTGCATTAACTTCCAAAAGACACATTTTCCAGCAAAGAGTCTCTTCCATTTCCAATGTATATACTATCTATTTTCTAGTGTTTGCCATAGCTGAATTTGTAGGGCACAAAATATTTTGGTTTACGCTTGCAGAGTTAGGTTAAATATTTAAGTTAGCTTTTCCTACACCAGAAGAAAAGTATCGTAATATAATTAAATTATTTTTATGTAGGCATATTGTTTCTACTTCGAATTCCCTGAACTCTTCTGGTTTGATTCTTTCAGTAAAGATTCTTGATCTTATTTGCTAATAATTTTTGTCAAAGAAGGAGATATTTTGTGTGGTACATAGAAGTTTTCCCTGTAAAGATATTTGATTTTTTCCCTGCTCACAGAAATGAGGATTAACTGTCACAAATAGAACTGTCCACAGACAGCACTCAGCCATACACTCACAGCACCAGAAAGCATTAGCATTTCTCAAGTAGACAAGTAATCTCTTGGTAGACTAGTAATCAGCACAGTTTGATGAAATTCAATTATTTTTCAGCTTTTTAAACTGTGCTTATTTAGTAAACTTATGCAAGTATGAAAATACAGTACAGAAAATCACATCAGTAAAGACTGTTTTCTACCTTCCACCTTCTTTTGAAGTTTAAGTATTTTGTATCTCAAGAATGAATCATAGTGAGAGAGTTATTACAGAGATGGAGAGTAAGTAAAGGCAAAATATCAAAGATTTAAATGAGAGGTCATTTTTGTCTTAAATGCATTTGCTATTTCACATCCTTTTAACCTCTAATAATTACTAAATCCAGACTATTACAGAGAGGGCATCTGGATTACCTAAGCATGAATGTAATAGCACTGCTTAGCATAAGAGTGATTTTTTTCCTAAAAAAAGTAATTATATATGAGATAAAATGATAGTTATATTAATGCTTACTAAACTTGATATAGATAACAAATAGTAAAATAACAATCTACTCATAAATGCATTACTAGTTCTAACTTTTTGAAGCATTAAGAAAGAGTAAATTGTGTGTCAAATATTTATCTGCATTTACAAAATATAATACAGACATATTCCCTTGTTAGCAACATATTTATTTGAGTTTATGGGTAGTTGATAGTTGTATTTGGAAATCAGCAGTTATTACAGTTAGCAATCAGACAGAATTCATCTCCATTAGAAAAACATCTACTGCTGGAAAAGACAAGAATCAGGGGGGAAAAAAGGGTAATTTACTAAATCTGGCTAGTTTCTTTTTTTAATTTTGTCTAAATTGTAATGAAAACCATGCTAAAGGGAGTGAGTATTAGTTGATTCTTACTTTAACAATTGCCATGCTTTTTGAGTCAAAATTATGTATTGCTTATGCTGGCTATACTTTGAAATGCATCAAGTATCATATTCCAACATGAAAATCTAAAATATTAAGAATTTGAATAAATGTATGTTAATTTTAATGGTTTCCTACATTATCATACCAGTTTTCTCTCTTTTTTAATCATGGGCTGAAGCAGTTTGTGCTTGCATGAGCAAAGACGTTTGGAAAGTTTGAAGTAAAAATGGGTTCTTTTTGTCTTTTTGTGGCCACCAAATTACTGAACCTAAGCAATAGACTGCTCCACAGAAGAAGCATCCTGTGATGTACCTCTCTTAAGGCACTGCTGGCAATATTGATCTCCAGAGACACTGGGCTGGAAGCAGCATGTTTCTCCCTGTAATGAAACTCTTCTGAAGTGGTTCTCCTTCATTCTGACTTCTGACAAGTGTTTTGGTGAAGAGTGTTCATGTGTGCTACCGTTATGCTGTCTTGAGTCCTCCGTATCATCTCCGCTTTTTCATTCCTTCTGAAGAGGTCTTGCCCTGACTCCAGAAGCCACAGGCTTTAGGCAAAGGATGGTTTCGAAGACTAACTCCATAATTCAACTTTCAAACTAATGGAGTACTGACAACAAATGTAACATTAAGAGGGTTTGAACCACTTATGATGCCTTTCCTGTTGAGGTGGCTTCCTCGGCGTATAAACATTTCAGTGGTGGAGAAGTGGGGAAGGAATTTGAAGATGGAACATGTGAAAATGGATACAAAATAAATATTACTGCAGGTTTCTATTTTCTGAGTTCCTGTAACTGGTGTTTTCATACCATGGCGTTATGAAGC
>JAUBOD010000947.1:1306373-1326157 GCA_032353885.1 Nothura maculosa
GACTATGAAAAGCCAGTTTAAGGAACTGAATCCACAGTATTTGTCCCAAAAATTGTTTTCATGCATCTAGAAGATCTAGTTATTTGCAAGCATTAGGGGAACATCCACATCCTTTCTTTCTGTTGTGGATTGAGAGGATAGCAAAAGAAAACATCACTTTTAATCACAGGCATTAATAATGGCTCTGGTTCTTTGAGCCTAGCTGTAGAAAAGGGGTAGTGTGCAAAGATGTGTTTCTCTTGCATGAATGTCATAATTAGGCTTTCGTTCCAGGAAAAAACTCATAAAATTTTGTGCATCTAGGCAATGTATTCCTTTTTTCCTACTGATCCTGAATATTTCATTTGAACCAAGAAGCCTTGTGGGAAAATGTTTTGGTTTTCTTTTCCCTAATATTAAATTCAGAAAGCGTCTCACAGATGTGACAGGATTTAAATATGCCCAAGGCCAGTGGGATTCCTATACTCAGTTAAACAGTATAAGCGCCCCTAAATATGGACACTTAAGTGGCTTCTTAAATTCAAGCTATTAGCTTCAACTTTAACTAATTAACTAATCAGCTGCTCTTGAGCTTGTCTGCAGGTAGCTGGGTCTATTTTACAAAAGGAGGAACAGGACAGTGATGGGCTAGACCCAAATCTCTGGAATAGCTCTGGGGCCAGAACTCATAATCTAACGCTCAGTCTTATGTTGGCTCAAGAAAAACACTGCTCAGTTGCAAAACGATACTGCTGAGGAATCCTGTGTGTATAATTATTGTGGTGTTAAACGGTGTTTCTTTTTTGTTTAAGGCTATATAGTTTCTCCTGAAAGCTGGTAACATATGTAGCAAAGTGCAGCAAAATCTCCTTGAACTTTGTGAGCAATTTTTAAATTGCTGATGGTCAATACCTTCCTCCAAACACTCTTTTCCAAATATCTTTGAAATGATTTGTCGATCTGAGATGCATGCTATAGTAGAGTTCAGCTAGTGCAAATGCTTTTAAAAATATTTTAAAATAATTGTAAGTGTTCTGAGCTTGTTTTAATGAAATCTTGCATGTTTTTATCTAACTTGGGTTTTTTTAACTGATTGACAGAATTCCTTGACAAGAAGTGCACCGCTTGCCAATGATTCCCAAGCACGGAGTGGTGCCCGCTTTCATACATCCTATGACAAAAGATATATCATCAAAACTATAACAAGTGAAGATGTAGCAGAAATGCACAACATCCTGAAGAAATATCATCAGGTAATTACCATCAGCATATGGGATCTCCTCGTAAATGTTGTAATGCAAGAGCAGGAGGGGAAAATGCGTATGTGTGAGAGAAAGCAGTACTCTGTCAGCTGCAGAGATATTGGATTATTGGTGTGATGTCTATCTGTTTTTTAGAATGCTAAAATCTTAATAATTATAGCAAAGGGATCACTTCCTTAATTTTGTTTTTATTTTGAGCAGCAAATTCACAAGGCTGAGCTCTTCTAAATATCTCAGCTAGCTCCAAGCAGCAAAATGATATGTCTCCGTGATATGGAGTTACCAATTTGGAGTCCATGAGCTCATTAAGAAGCTCTGCCTTTCAGTTAGCACATGCCCAAGCTTGACCCTGTTTTATTCTGGCCTAACTTGGGGATGTCTCTGTGCTGCAGACTGGACCTTCCTGGTCTGTTCTGTGCATTCCAGTAACAAGAGATTGCAAAGAGTAAATGTTTGCAAAGAGTAAATGGTTGCAACAAGAGAAAGGAAAAATACGGTATAATTTACATAAATGGACAAGTTGTGTCAGTGTGAATTTATGTTAAACCACTGTAAAGTCAAGAGCAAAGAGAAATCTCTCAAATTAATACTGAGAATTGTCACAATGTGGCAGTGCGTGTTTTGCGTGGATGGCACAGTTGTGGGTGTGGGAAGAGAAGGGCAGGCACTTCAGGAAAATGGAAAACCTTAATAAAAGTCAGTGTGAGTTTTCTTAGCCTCCAAACAGTTTGAATAAGCCATCAAAGCACATAGTAAAACTGCAAAGGCTCTAAAAACTCTCTAAACTATGATTCCTAAAACAAGTTTTTTTCCTCCCTTCCAATTTATCCTCACTTCTGTGGGCCATGATTTCAAGTTAAACCTTCAGGAGATGCAGTGTTTTCATTTCTTGCAGACTTTTATTTTTGTCTTACAATATTTAGTAATTTTCTGACAGTTTTGACCAATACAATAGGAAGTTCATTTTAGAAGCAACTGTTTCTTGACACTAGTGTTTTTTTTTCTACTGTGGTTTTCGTAAGCTCATTTTAAAGCCTTCATTTGAGAGAAAAGAGAGGCCAAGTCTTGATTCTTAGGTGTTTGGGAGTCATTTGCCAGGCATCTTTGTGACGCTTTAGGCCATTTCCCTCTCTCTTGTGTTCAAGAGATATCTGTGATTTCCGTCAAGTCCAGAGCAGTCTCTGAAGCCCTGAGTGAGTTAGATATGAATCCTTGTCTGTCTCTGCATGATGCTGTTCTGCTTAATTAAAATGTAAGACTGGCATGGTTATATCTTCATGTAGATAAGTAGTGTCATTGTCACTAGGGTCCACAGTACCACCTTTTAACTACTGTTTTACTGAGAAGAAATTTTAAACCATTATCTAATTTTAATTTTTCATTGTTATCAGTTTCCAAACTTAGCATTTTAGCTTTGATCTCCAAAGTTTTGATCTGTGAAGCACTTGAGCAAGATTAGAGGTTTATTCCATTTCTTATTTGACATCAGAAGCTAGTGTTAATGATTAATAAATTTTGAGATGTTTAAGCTGGTGGAAAAGCCATATGGCTTTTCAAAATGGTTGTCTCCATTCAAGACTGTTCCAGGAGATAGTGCTGACATGAATGAACTTCTAAATCACTGTTGGAATTTTTCCTTTCCTTAATGATTTGAAAGCACCAGAGTTCATGAGAGTTTAGGATACAAGTAAGAATATTTTGTAAGTTATCTGTACCAGGCATCCAATTTCACTTTATACCAGCAAATTATCACTATAAGAAATAAAGCAGGCACTTATTTAATACTAAGGATCTTATCAATACTACATTAGTACCTTAAATCCTTTGAGTTTAAATCCAGCTTTCAGTGGTGCCTCCAAAACATTCATGAAGACTCAGCGTGCATTTGTTTGAGAACTTGAGAGCACTTTACAAAGCTTTATAAATGCTGAGGAACTCAAGCACAGAGACAGCTTAATAATTGGACCATTATTGCAATGAATTTATTTTGGTGTCTTTAACAATGTACTCTTAAAGGAACAAAATAGTTCTAATAATTGAAGAAAATCTAAATTAAATCCTATTAACCCTAGTGATATGGCTGATAGGAGGTCCCGTAATTTGTTGCTGGAAATTGAATATCTGTCATTATTAGGAGCAGAGCTTGTCTAATTTTTTCTAGACATTATTCAGATGAGTGAAGCTTGACTAGGTCTAGGGAAAGCAGTGCCCTGGTGTGATGGTCTTGAGATGATTCTCTTGACTAAGTCATCCCCCTCACAGATTGACATTGGACCACATTTGTGCTAATAAACAATACTAAGCCAAATAAAATCCCCTGGCACTCAACCCCAACTCTTTATAATAATTCATTAGAATAATTCCTGCTGTAATAAATCATTAGAATAGTTCCTGTATTGGGCTTTGGGCCAAATTAGGCAAAGGTCAAGAAGTTAATTTAGGCTTATTCCTAGTTAGGAGTGTGAATATAACCTTCCTGTTTTGGAGCAGGAAAAAAAATAATAATTTGGGTTTGGGCTTTTCTGTTCTGAACAGAATTTATGCCAGAAGACAGTCCAAGACCTGGTTACTAATGAACATGTAATTTGTGGTCCTCCTGGATGGTTGGTTGAAGTAGTGTAAGGTTTTTCAAATACTGCACTGGGAGTTTTTGTCAATAAATCAAGTTCTTGAGTTCAGTTCTGTTTTGGTGCATTCTCCCCTACCAGTAAATACCAAGTTCCCTGTGTTGACTTGCACACTCGTACTACGCAATGTCTTCCATATTTATAATTGTTATTACAACTGAAGAAGTTAAACTACTAAAGAGCACACAAAAGTACAACCAAGATGGGATTTCTTAGGAAAAATCCTGGCCGATAGTAGAAGTAAATGTTGTTTTGAAGTAACTGGTGGTCTTGGAGTTGAGTAATTCACAAACGTATCCAGTTCTTGTCATCCTTCTTCGTTCATCTGAAAGGGTTGTCTGTTCTTTGCAGATGTGAGGCAGTGAGGTTATGGTTACACGATCCATACACACAAAGCACTGTGCAGATTGGAGAAATCAGGATAGAGGAATCCTGATATAAAGAAATAAAATGAGTAGTAACTTGCTTAGTTTGCCTGAGTTAGCAGCTTTCGTCTTCCTGGCTCGAGTTCTCTCATAGTATTCTGTGACATTTTCCAAAACTAATTGAGTTAGATGTCCCAACTCATTGCAATGTAACTGCTATTTAAAACAAAGAACTTTGTATAAAGTAGCAGAAAACAAAGAAAACATCAAAGCATCAAAGGCTACATATTAAACATCTGTAAATAACTAAAACTGAACCAGACTTGAAACAGTAGAGGGAGAGGCTACTATAAAAACAGCATGTAAATGCATATTGTAATTCTATATGAAAATGTAGACTTGTAAATAGTACTCCTGGCACTTGCAAATTATAGTTGCTATCCATGTAGTTGCATTTAGCCTTTTACTCTGTAAGAAACTGTGGCTTTTTTTCTGTTTTTTTTTTTAGTGACAGTCAAGCCTACAACCTCGAGCAGATGGTTAGCACTTCAGTCTAAACACTGACACTTTCTGTCAACTCAACAGATGAGTCTGATGCCTTTAATACCGAGGAAAAACATGAGAGCTCATCATTTTCTCTTGCAAAATTAAAAAAAAAATAGAAAACAAGAAAAGAAACACTTAAGCCTCCTCTTGTGGCCTGGACAAATAGGGGAATAGATGTCTCCATACATGAAGCTGCAAAGCATGTTGGCATTTATGCCTGGACTATGGAATCCTTATTGCATCGATCTCTGAAAACAAAATGACCTAAATCATAAAGCAGCTAGGCTTATAGGCACTGTGATAAATACAAATGTATATGGCATAGCACCTTTCTATCCTGTGAATTTCCATGCTAGGCAGTTTTTAACTGCTCTGGTGTTTTCTGATACATAGTATGAAATGCTGCTTTTATTCATGTTTTGTTGATAACTTGCAGCTGTTATAACTGCTGATATTATTGGAACACTATCATTTCAGAGTAGAACTCTTCTAGCTATTCTTCAGACATTATTTCAGCTGAGGATCATTTACTTGTCAAATACATTAGACCTATTGCAATAGCTCAAATCAGACTTTGCAATATTGGAAAAATCACTGCACTTCTGCTTACCTAATTTCAGAAGCAGTTTGACATTTAAAATTCTTTAATTAATCAATCCTGTTAATATTCATAATCGTAGACCTTTTTCTATTGTATGTTTAAACAGTAATCAAAGGCAAAATCCAATATTCATTTCAAATGGCTGCTCTTGCTCCAAAGTTACACTCTGACAAGGAGGGGATGGAGGAGTGACGTGGATGGAGGTGGCGACACCAGCCGCTTGTGGTGGTGCTAAGGGCGAGTTCAGCTCGTGGGAGACTCTGTCCCCAAAGCCCCTGTGATCCCCTGGGCACAGGGAGCCCCTGCACGTGGGGCTGGTGGATTTGGCAGTGGGGTTAGGGAGGCTCCTCGCCTGCCTCCCCTTGGAACTGGTGCAGAAAGGGAGTAGCATCCAACACCTGCACCTCCCTGACGTCCTGTGGGGTGAAGTTCCTCTTGTGTGGAGGGGTAACTAAGTGCAGAACATTCTCAATGTGCTCCGCTGTGTACAAGATGCAGCTCCTGGGCAGCACCTCCAACATATCCAGGAGCTTCAGCAGAGTCAGACCAGTCTGTACATTTCCTACAGTGTTATCTCAAGGCTAAAAAATTTGGGCAGCTTTTCTACCATGTTTTCTGTCCAAGCTGCTGTCTAAATTAGATCGTTGTGATGATCTAGGTATCATCCCTGCTTTGGGTTCTAAGACTGAAGTCAGAAGATGGCTCCTCAGAGCTGGACATGAATGTGGTGGGGATCTGAGCCCTCTGAGGCATCTTCAACATTGTGCAGTTGCTGCAGGCTGGAGAACATCAGAACTGCCTCCAGGGCTGGGTTTGAAGGCCAAGTCCTGCTCTCCTGCCCGAGCAAGTGCTTGGGATCATTCCCTCATTCCACTAGCGAGACATTAGCAAAGAGATTCTCCTCCTCTTTTAGGGCTCAACCCTAGACTTACCTTCAAACATCCTTCAAACAGCTTAGCGTTAGCTTAATGTCACATTTTTGTCTCTAACATAGATATACAGGAGAAAAATGTGAATAGCTGTTTTGATTAATGTTATTAACATGCAGATTTGGTTTTATATTTTAGTAACTGGAGCAAACACTGCAGTAACTTCAGGCCGTTTCAAAAATTCTAAAATACTATTGTTAGTTTTTTTAAAAGAAAAAAAAATCCCAATTCAAGAAATTATACCAGAATTACCTAGTCTTTTTGGGGAAAAAAAAAGTTTTTTAAGGAACAGAATAGCAGGATGTTCTGAAATTTATGAAGCAGTGACACAGCCTCGTTAGCACAGATGGTGCTGTGTCTTCAGCCCGAATGCCTGTCTCGTGTTGAGGTTAAGGTGTCTCTCCGAAGGTCGTGTTCTACATGTGCATTGCAGGGCTTCACCTGCTGGGCAAGGAGCAGATCATACCCTGCTGCTTCCTCCAAGAAAACTTGCCATTTCCGTGTAATTTCAGGCTACATTTGTGTGTCTCCTGTGGGTGTTTGGTCCTGTGGACAGAAGTTAACCTAGCAGAAACAAAAGACAGAGAATATATTATGCAGATATTAGTATTTTATTAACTAAAAGCTTGAGTTTTTGTGGGCAAAAATCAGTGTCAGTTGAATAAAATTCTGGAGATAAATGTTCTGCCTTCTGAAGCAAGATACTCAGTCCTTCCCAGTGTTTAAAACTTGCTTTAAAGATTAAATTATTGCAAATTGATGCAAAAGTGCAATCTTCTGCCCTTTGAGAGTAGGTCAAAGGCTGGATCAATTCTTTTCTTAAAAAAAAAAAAAAAAAAGGAGTTTTTGCACACCTTTTTTCCTTTCACTGAAATGGGCTTCAAAGAAAGGAGATTTATTATTCCTTGGTACTGACACGCAGGGGACTTTGTGTTTTTAAGGGAAGGACATAAGGAAATTGCAGAGCCCCCTCGGAGCACGTGGAGGGGAGGGACTGGGGCACAGGCGGGTCCCCCCATGCCCTCCATAGGTCCCTGGCATCCATCCCTTCCCTTCCCAACCAGATACCTGTGCTGGTCCCCACACGCTGCCGCTGGTCTCCATAGCAACGGGCATCCCGGAAAGTGCCGGCCGGCTGGAAGGGGAGGAAAGAAAAGGAAATGGAGAAGAATGGAATGAGCTAGAGGCGCCGGCAGCAGAAAGGAGAAAACAAAGGTGGGAAGAAAAGGAGGTAGTTTCTGGAGCAGAGAAAGGGAAAAGGAACAGGAAGGCACTGAGGGAAAAAGCACAGGCGGAGAAAGGGAGAGGGCACTAAGAGCCTGGTTCAGGGCTGCTCAGAAATCAAGGAATGACACCAGGTTATTTACTGGGATGGAGCATAAAAGGTTAACATGTAAGTAGGTGGGAAACCATTACTGGAAGCTGAGAGCAATTCCATCACAAAAGTGGTGACAACACAAACCGGAGGAGGTTTGGAAAACGAAAGCCAGGGAGTGGAGGGGCTGGCGTGTGGCCAGGGTCTTGCTGAAGGAGGCAGCGTTTCAGTTCCTGCTCCATCCATGTCAATGCTGCGTTTTTTCCTTTCCTTTTCATTCTTCCCTTGTAACTTACATCCTTATGTGCCAGGGCAGGCAGAGGTGGGTAAGCAGAGCAATATAATGGGCTACTCTGGCAATGCAAATGTGAGTGAGGAAGCCTCCCTGTCACCCTGTGTCCTAGAGGGGAGGTACCTAGGAGATGGGGATATAAGGAAGATTTGTTAAGACACATAAGAAAAGCCCTTTACTCAGCTCTTCTTGTGAATCTGGAGGCTGCATAAAGTATGGCCTTTGCTCTAACTGTCTTGTGAAACACCTTTTATATGGAAACAGAAAAAAAAGTAAAGATAAGAATATATGTGATCTCATCTGAACAGTCTGTGTTCCCCCCTAAGCCCATAGGGCCACCGTTTCCTGCAGGTGAGGTGCTCCTGAAAACAGGAAACTTGTCAGCATGGGATTTAGGTGGAATTCAGCCTGCACATCCCTCTCTTCCCACCACAGTCTGGAATTGTTATTGAAAAAGAATGTCATGGAAAGATGTGAAATTTCGTATTTGAATATTTAACAACACAGAATGATGGAATTTGCTCCCACTGGCTCTGTTGAGGCCTGGACTTGAACAGGAGTTTTTTTAATATGTATATATATTTATAGAAATATATAAAATTAGATTTTATGCATGAAACAAGCAAAACATGGTGCTGTCCAGAGCACTTCCAGAAGAAATGGGCAAGCCCAGTGACTCGTTTGATGATGGAGGCATCGAGTGCTGGGATCCACAGCCTAGATAATTGGGCATGGTCGTCAAGTTTGGGTTAGGCTGAAGTAAAATTAACACTGGCCCAAATCTGAAACAACACGAAATGTCAGGCTGTGAACCAGAGGGCTTGTATCCTAAAACCTGTGAATTTGTTGTGAATTCCTTAAATGAGATTACTTCGACTTGTTCGAATAAATCGACTTTCTGTGCCTTGAAAATCGACATCTAATGCTGGTATAACATCCCAATTTTGTGGTTTTTTAATTCAGCTAATGAATTCTTTCGGTGGTTCACATGTGCCCCGCAGATAATTTGCTGTGAAATTACTAGGGCTTGAGAAAATGGCAGTAACCTTGGGTGAATGTAGATGAACATATTGGGAAAGTTGACGCAGCTCTTTGGACAGCTGCACAACCTCCCTTTAGAGGGAGCGATTCCCCACGCAAAGATGCGCGGGAGGAGGCAAGAGGATGTGAAAGTGGAGGGCAAGAAAAGTAGGAACAACCTCTTATCTTTTACAATGTCAAAATGTTTTTAAGTAATCGTATCATAAGGCATTCCATTTCTTTAAATTAATTAATCCTGATGAGTTCATCGACTCGTCGTTTAAGCTTTTGGTAAGTCAAGCTCAGTGTTGCCTTAGTCATATTGCAGAAAACGTCGGAGATAGTGTTTGAAAGAGGGAAGAGACTGAGCATTTTTGCTTAAAAAAGAGCTCCTGTCAGGAGTAGGAATGCTGAGTTTTCACAGAACTAAGATAGGTTTAACTCAGGATTTAGTCTTCACTAATGTCAAACGTATTCCTCAAACTGTTTTCAAGGGGAAGTGCACTGGGAGAAATAGGAGGATTTTACACTTGTTTTTTTCCGAAAAAGAGCCCAAAATAGTTTGTTTGCCCCCATACTTACACGCACTGTTCTTTCTTTTAGTCTTCCTTGTAGCTTACTATGGTTGTCATGGGGAAGGAGGAGGCTGGACTTTTGGGTTTTTTATGTGAAATGAGATGGAAGAAGTTCTGCTTTTATTAAGGATTTTTGAACCTGTATTTTTATAGAAAAGCTACTGAGAATTTAAGGTCATAAAGAATTTCTTATTAATTTTCATCTTAAGCCCAGGGTTCAAGACAGCTCAGACAATTCCATGTTTGAAAGATTACATGCTGCACAGCTGACCAAATATGTCAACATGCTGATGATACTTTATTTTGTCCATGGTAATAGTGTCCTTGCACTGTGCAGAAGAATCTAAATTGTCTGAATTAAGAAGGAAAAATTATAGGGTGTTTATAACACTCTTTTAAAAAACATGGCTCTTGTTTCTGCATTTAAGGACTTGTAAATGTATTAGCTAAGTACTAGAGATACATTTAGCAAGGCTGCTTGATGGAATTGTTGTAATGTTCTTTTTTAGAAAGAATTAACGTAAAGGAGTGAAGGTCTTTTCTTTCACTGCACGTTAGCAGTCCTGTTAAGCATGTACTGGCTTATTTTCTAGGCTCACTTTTATTCCAGCTGTGAGTGGGAAACTTCAGGAAAACATTCCTAAAAAGCACCTTGAGGTGACTAAATTGCTACTTCATTTATATCAAGATGGACAAATTGAAAATCTGCCAACCACAGTCACCAGTGCAAGTCCTGCTGGACTCCCACCCAAACAGATGACACGTTTTGCCTCCTCTGGGATGCAGATTTGGGGGATTGATAGTTTCAAAGGTAGGAAGCTCTAGACCAACCTTGTAGATTCTGAAAACAAGTGCCATTCCTCCCTCTTCCCTTTACATCTCCCCATCAGGATAAGAAATACTGTCATGGGAAACACTGGAGCCATTATAGGAGTTCTTTTTTAATGGCAATGGCAGTCAGCACCAAGTGGGAAACAGCTGTTGCAGTAGTTCATCTACTTGGAGACTTACAGGGCTCTGCAATGACTCGGCCAAGTCCCTTTAGCTCCAATGAAGAGCTCTGCTCATAGTGCTTCTCATGCTCTCTGTTCCGGGCTGGAAATACTGACTTATTTGTAAAATATTAAAATGCAACAACAGCATTAGCCAGTGGCTAACCCTAATTTATATATAGATGTAAGCCAATTTTCAGGAATTCCCTTTTTTTCATTGTTGCAGAATACAAAGTAGTTTGGGAGGGGGTTGCATTCTGCTGCGCAAAGCATTTTTTAATGTAATTACAATGAGTTTGTTAAATGTGTTCTGTGTTAATGCCATTGCTCTTTTACAGATGGGGACACTCAGGACCAGAAAGGTTAAAATCACAGAATTGTAGCAAGAGTTAGAGCTGAAGAAATAATTTAAGTGTCAAGACGATGCTCTAGCAACTGAGAGGAGAGGGCAAGTAAGGGGTTAGTCTGCTAGGCAGGACATCTAGGCTCCATTCCTGCATGTGGCACAAACTGGGTAATTCTGAATAAATATTTAAGTGTCTCTATTTCAGTTCACGTATAGAAGAAGAGAATAAGAGTATTCTCTTACACAGGAATTCAAATTCTGTAGTTAAGAGCTGTAGGATTAGACATGGATCCTTTAAGTAGTTGAATGGCCTGAAATTTTATGACACTAAACTCAAGAAATTGGTTTCATTTTTATCATCATTGCAGAAACTGATCACCCTAGAGAGGGATTCGCTCAGTAAGTATTTTTATGAGCACAACATTCCCAGCCTTCCAAAATATTAGAAACATATGTATTCTTAGCATATATATACTTGTACAAGTATTGATATTTATGATCAAATTAACAGTGTAGTTTGAATAATAGAGATTTTAAAAAGTTTTCTGGAGCCCCAGTATTCATAGCTCTCCTTTCAATTTGTGATCACATCTGTAAGAGAAATTACTGATGGGCAGAACGAGCTGTGCATCTTGTAACACATCGTAACCGCTTTGTGAGGTCGTTAACTATCCTAGGCTCAAAAATCCTTAATCCAAGAACTCTGATTAGAAACCCTTTGGATGGTTAGAAACAAGCCCAGGTGCTTCTCAAATGCCAGGTGATCACGTGTGAACTGCTCGGTCCCGAGTTTGCCTTTGTGAACTTTCCCTGTGCAGCTTTGCTGCATCTTAGCCATAAAATCCTCTTCCTTGCTGGACAAAAGCTCTTCTGCCCCATTGTAGGCGCTTGGAGGGAGAGGTGCTAGGCTGAGAACTGGAGCAGTTGTGGCATGAGGACGAGGGGGCTGTAGCCTCCAGGAAAGCCCAGGCGAGGCAGGAGGTGTTGCAGGATCCCAAGGAAGGCAGCAGAGCTCAGCTGGCAGTCTCAAGCTTCGATGTTCATTCCCTTTGGTTCTTGCTGGACAGGGCTGCTCTCAGGACTCTTGAGTCTTTCTCCAAAGCTCTTTTGGCTTTTGCAGTTTAAATATGACGAGTCTGCATTTGATATGTGCAGATTCCAGTACAAAGTAAGTGAGATAAGGAATTCCTTAAACTTACCAGAGGAACCAAAATTGGAAAATCTTCATATTTCCAAGAGCTGTTGTTGCACTGTTTGTTATCAAACATTAAGCAGCATTATTAAAGGATTCAAACTGCTTGTTCTGTTAACTGGTTATAAGGTCTCCTATATTTGAGGGGGAAAATACTTTTAATCAAGCAATTGGCAAAAAAAAAAAAAAGCAAAAGCTTCAGTATTCAGCAAAAAAAAAAAATTAAAGCTGACCTGCTTTAGAAAGAGTTAAGTTTTAGTTTTCATTTCCTGTTTCGGACTCTGGATTTCACTTTTTTCCAAATTCTTCTCTTTGAAATTTGGTAGTAATAGAAAGAGGAAAGTTCTTGATTCCTTCTCTGTTTTACACCAGTGTTGCTTAACTCTTCCTTGATTTCATATAAGTGGAGCTGATAGAGTTGGTTTGAGGATTAATATAGTATGGAGCTTTTTATTCTAAGACTTAATATTCATTCTTCAGTAGTTGTCATCAAAGTAGCTGGTACTTTTTCTGCTTCCACAGTACTCTGGACTGTTAGTTGTAGGTGATTTAAGAAAAAATATCAACCAGGTGGCAAGTCTTTTCAAGGTTACTAGTCCATTTACAGTGGAATAAGAAGATCTTAATGAAATAGTGATGTGTAAATTTAAAAGAAAAAAAGAAAAACAAGAAAAAGAAAATAAAAAAACCCAAGTACCATATGTTTTACTGCTCAACTGTGCTGACCCTGAAAGGTAGGCACCCCATGGAAACTAGCAGAAAATCCACGATAATAAATTATATCCCTCATTGGTGACAGAGCACCATAAATGTTCATTACAATAAACAAGCATTGAGAACTGAGAAATTTCGAATTAAAGACAATTCAGGGCAACAGCATGCAAAACACAGCAGTGTGGTGTTTGCAAAAGTCATAATTATCATTTTTGAAATCAGTACCAAAAATGCTATCTGCATTGGTTTTCTTTTGGACCGTGAAAGTGCATAGGTTTGCCAAAAAGAGCCTGTTCTTTCTATGAGGTCATCTGCAGAAGTCAAGATTTTTAAATGAAGCAATTCAAGATTTATTTGTTTATTCCTTTTTAACACTGGCCTGAAAGTAGGATAATCTCCTGAAGAAGGATTTTGCTTTGGCATGATTTTTGAAAGATTTGTCTCCACACAAACGTATTCAGCAGAGAGATGTGCTGTTTCTGTGAGTTTTATCGTTAAAAAAAAAACGAAATATATGTAGATACATACACACACACACACACACACACACACACACACTTATTTCTGTTTTTTCTCTTGTTCCTGCAGTTTATTGTGGAGTGTCATGGGAATACACTTCTCCCCCAGTTTTTGGGCATGTACCGGCTTACTGTGGATGGAGTCGAAGTATATATGGTTGTGACGAGAAATGTGTTCAGCCACCGTTTATCTGTTTATAGAAAATATGATTTAAAGGTGAGAAATAACGTGATGAGAGAAGTGGTAAAGCAATTTAAAATACCTAACACAGATGCCAGACTCTTGATTGTACCAGATTGCTCAGTGTTTTAGTGAGTTTGTTTTATGTAACCACCCAAATTAGGGGCATTTGATTATTTTTAAAATTTTGGTTAGCAGAACTGAGGGAGGACTTTATAAAAAGTACACATTGTGAATATTTTAAAGAACGCAATTTAACCAGATAGCCTTGTTAAATGTAACTAATGGTTAAAGATTAAAAAAATCAGACAAATACAGTAACAATTTTGGCTGTTATAGGTATTTGGAGAGCCACAGCTGATTCAGCAGAGACCTTTTATATAATGACTAAATGTCATCATTTAAACTAATGGAATGTTACTTATTATTACAAAAGCGTTGTCAAGTTTAAGTAAAAAAAAAAAAACATGCTAGATTACAGAGTTTCTGTTGCTTTTATCATAAAGTGTGGTTTGTTTTTGTTCCAAATTGTTTATCTCCTCGTTGCAATTTTGCCAATAATCAATGTACAGCATTTTAGAATGAATACCCAAAACATATTCTCAGTCTCTCTACATAAGGAATTGTATTTATCACCTCACAGTCTCCCCTGAGAAACCTCCTTCTTTCTGACATGTTTATTTCTGCTGTTTAACTCCACCAGTGCACCTCCTTCCACACAAGTCTCCTCCTCCGGAGACACTCCAAACCTGCCTGGAACACGGTCCTGTGCCACATGCTGTAGGTGTCCCTGCTTGTCAAGGGGACCCTTCCAACCTCAGGGACTCCGGCTCTGTTGCCTATAAGGTCATTTGAGGCAGGTCACTTAGTGCCCCCTCTCCAGGGCTGTGTGATGCTACAGGTCACACCAGCTTTTCCTACCTTGGAACGTCCACATGGAAGTTGGTAGATACTCAACTCAAGCTCATTTCCAAGAAATGATTTCCAGATTATCATGAATTGACCTGTTGATGTTTAGTACTATTGGCAGGACAGCCAGTAGAGCATGCATACTAAGAGACTACAGATCAGCAAAGGATTTCAAAGGTATTGTCCTGGGCATTATTAAAACAACTTAAATATCGAATTTGGCAATTTCCCTAGTTTGACTATTGTAAATCCTCTTTTTCTTTAACAGATGGAGAAAACCATTCAAAATTATATGTGTATCCTCAAAGAACTCAGTTATCAAAGACTTTTACCTGGCTTCATTTCCCATGGTACTTCTATATAGTGAAATGAAATCCCTGCTTGCTGTGCCATACAGAGTAACTAAAGCTACTCTAATATTCATTCATTCATTTCCCCATCCAGCTTTCTAGGTCTCTCTGTACAAACAACAGAAAAAAATAGAAATACTGAGGTATTTTTGAGACTCCTAAAGTTCTTTAAAGCAGCGCAGCTCCACTCCAGCACTTCCCTGACTCACATCTTCCAACAGAATGCACAGCTAGTTTATAGTTACCAATATCATTCATCATCAACGGGCTAGCATGCTGCATTGTTATGTTTTAAAGGTATAACCACAGCTATTATTTCTTGCAGTGCCACTAGGTGACGGGTAAGCTCTGGTTATGTGAAACGGCACATTCCTGCTCTAGATACTTACACAGGAGCATGCACAGTGTTTTTCCCCACTTGATCTTACATAGAAAGCACCATATAGCTTGCTAGTTTTGAGGTTAAATAAGAAGCCTTTTACAGCATTCAAAATGTCTTTGGCAAATGACATTTGAACAAAATCTTGCTAGATCTACTGTTGGTCCCATCTCTCTTTTTTGACTTTATGTTATTGGAAGATGCTTTCTTCTGGTTATACTTTTGATCTTTTATGTTTTAATTTATATCCTGCAATATCACTTTCAAATGTCTGTTAAATATGTCCAAGTAACTATATAAAATAGACTGTTCCATAACATGGCAGGTAACTGGCACCAAGGATCAGAAGACTGCTAAACAAACAGAGCCTCCCTTGTGATTCTCTCCAAATTGGGATGAGATGTGAAGAAGAAATGCCAGCAGTGGGGGGAGAGCACAGGTGTAGAGCATTGAGCATTCAATGGTCTTTCTTCTTTCATGATATAACTTCTTCAATTGATTGCAGCAGTTCAAGGGATTGGGACATTCTACCTACCGCGTCACCTTTCTTTAAGACAGCTCTTAAGTTTAGCAAGATACAGCCCAGCTCCTACTTGACCTGTTATTGTAGAAGATATACATATATTCTGAGATAAACACATTTTAGATGCTTTTTTTTTTCTGTTTCAGGGTTCTACTGTGGCTCGAGAAGCCAGTGACAAAGAAAAGGTATGGTGCATTTTGGCTTATTTTTCACTGACCTAAACTGCTAGCTAAACTCAGGTCATGCGGAATCACTTCTAATCTGCCCCTTTTCTTTGTTTTCTATCCTATGCTCCCCTCTGAATTCTGCCTCTTTCCCTCCTTTCTGTTTACTGCAGACCTTTGAATATTGTTTTGAAGTGGTGATGAGGTGAGACAGTTCCTCACCTCTTCCTTTTCCCTTTTTCCCTCCCTTTCTTAGGTTCTTCAGAAGCTACCTGTGGTAGAAAAAAAAAACATTAGGAACTTCTGTTCTTGCTTCTTTGTTTTGCTTTATTTCTTGCTCTTTAGTAATAAACATTTATGGATAATCCAGGTCAATTAATGGAACGATATGATGTGGCACCATTTGTAATGTGAAGGTAGAGTTGTATCAAACTTTGATTTGTGAGAACCTTTGCTGGGTGTGTAACAACATGTGCAAACAAGCAAACCAATGTCCCCATGGTGAACTTGGATGTATGCCCAGGGAAGCAGTGGAGTCACCGTCTCTGGCAGTGTCCAAGGAATGTGCAGAGGAGGCACTTAGGGACATGGTTTAGCAGGGCTGGTGTTGAAGGGCTGGTAGTTGGACTCAATGATCTTGAAGGTCTTTTCCAACCATAATGGTCCTATAATATGCAGCTATAAGAAGATAGGTTCTTCTTCAAATTCCGTAGCTGCAGTTTTACTTTAAAAGGAAGTTGGTCCCTTTGGTTCTTTATGTCTCCTACTTAGGTTCACTTGGAAAATTTAGTATTCTCAAAATAAGCATTTCCCTCAGATTTCCGTAAAATACCCCGGCAGTGATCCTTTGGGAGAGGTTTGTGTAGACATCGTGCAGGTACCTGAAGATGAGGTATCATCGCTGTTATGGGAGACTTCGTAGATTTCAGGATTTGGGGTGAAGTCTCTAAGAACATGATACTTGTTGTCCAAGCATTAGATGCACCATTTCTGCCTCTTCAGATCTTCAGCGAGCCCCACAGCTGCACTAGGAGTGAGACACACAATAGCAGTCCGTGCTACCGCTTTAGCTATGTGGAAAGCTTTATATTAAGTTTTTAATAAGCTATGTGGAAAGCTTTATATTAAGTTTTCCCACTTTTTCCTAAGGAATGACTTATAGTATGAATACTTAGATTCGTCTTCCAGCATTAGCCAACTAACCTGTGCCAAATGCCAGTTGAAGCTGC
This sequence comes from Nothura maculosa, assembly GCA_032353885.1. Lineage (NCBI taxonomy): Eukaryota > Metazoa > Chordata > Aves > Tinamiformes > Tinamidae > Nothura > Nothura maculosa. Next base: position 1,323,382 of record JAUBOD010000947.1, read on the forward strand.
AATCATCTGTATTAGTTCTGTGTTGCTGGACTAGATGAGGCTCTTCAAGATCATGCCTTGAATGGTCTTGGCCCTTTCCTTAGGGTCTATTTTTGTCCTTGTTTGGTAGTGAAGCTACTAATATTTTTAAAGCAGAGAGATTAACCCTTTGGTGTCTTACAAGTCATGTACATGTCAGGATACATTCATTTGTCTTTATTATAGATATTTCAAATAGTCATAGTCACTGTGATCTCAATCTCTCCCACAACAGGCATTAGAGTGGGAGCATTTTACTTATATAAACTAATTCAAGTAGTTCTAAAGCACAATTTTTCATCTTTTATAAAGAAGTGTTTCTGTATTTGTAAGAATAGGCGAGGAAACTTGATCTTGAAGCTATATGAGCAATGATACAGACTGGGGTTTCAACCCTGCAATAAGAGACATGTCTGTGCATGGTGCCACCAAGTTCAGGACCTTGAGGACTGTCTTGACATAAGTCAAGATGGATCCGTTATTCAAAGCTGGCAAGTGAGAGCTCTGCAGCATGTTTTCCCCTTTTATTTTTTTTCTTACGTAGCCATTACTATTTTTAAATTTCTGTTCTATTCTAGTTTGTTGCCTTCTGTAGGAGTATCGTGCCAATTTGGAAGATATTGGAATGTCTGGAAATTTTTAGCTCAATAAGGGAGAAAAAAAGGCATTTTTAGCAAACTGTCTAGTGTTTTTGACATATCACGTCTCAAGAAATTGCTTTGAATGATTTAACAAAAACAGAAAATCTCAAATACTTAGCTGGTGTGATAACTTGTGAGCTAATTTTTAGCCAGAGGCAACTTAAATCATCAATTTATGCATTTCCTCCTAAATGACATTAATAATAGTAGAACCAAATTAATGACAACATTATTTAATTACATATTCTAAAGGCATCCACTGCTATTCACATCTGAAAAACAAAAAAAGTAACACAAGGCCGGACGCTTTGAGTGATAAAATGTAGGGCTAAGATATCTGGTAATGCCTTCTTTATTGGATCTTTTTGTAATTAATTTTTGATTCCTAACGTCAATATTCAGTTAATCAAATTATTTTCTGAATTCTGTATTAGCTACATTTACAGCTGTGGAGCTCTGAGGCCAGAAAAAATAAATAAACAAACAAAAAAACAATCAGTGGCATTAGGACTTGCTAATGCAGATTGGGAAGTTTAGATAAATGATTTTGAAAAACAGCAATGTTCCTGATTTTTTTTTTATCTCACTGCTTTTTTATGTTTGCTCTATTAATGAATAAGAGGCCATCAATTATGCAAAAAGATTTACTAGACATTAAAATATCAAATCAGAAAGAAGAGTCTTTTTCTGCTTCAGTTTTATAGTATAAAACAGGTACTATGGTCCAAACCTTTCCTTTTAACCAGTTTTAGGAAGAAAAGATGCTGGAATGACTTTCAGAATGTTACATTCTGCCCCGTTCTCAGTTTGTCTTCTGTTTGACTGTTTTCAACTGTTTAATATCCTAACATACTGATGATAAGCTCTGAAGCTGTCGTTTCAATATTTTGTGATACTCAACGTGGAGACAAGCTCCATCCCTTAGATTTCACCTTAACACACGATTCCTCTCATTTGCATTACAAGTGCTATTTTAATAATAAAGGCATCACTTTCTTGGCAACAAGTATCATAACATGCACTTACAGATGTCTCGAATTTACAAAGAACAGTATGTTTCAACAGTTGTCGAGTTCTGACAGCTGCTCCTATTTTTTTAGTCTTTAGTTCCCCTTTTTTTTATTTTTCTTATTAATAGGGGGCATTTTCTATTCATTCCTGGGACAATTTTGCCCTCTTAAGTGTAACAAGGATAATGCAGAACTCCCCGGTGGTCTCTGTGCTCACAGTTACGTTACGAAACGAGCCCTTACAGCTGAGCGTGCTTGTCCTTCTGCAGAGCTTCAGCGTGGTGCCAGTGACTGAGCAGCTCAGAAGGCAATTTGGAAAGCAAAAATACAACCTAAAGGAATTGAGCATAGGCCTACCATGGTTCATCTTCCATATTGCATGTTTTTAAATCAGTTTGTATGTTGTTGAAATGCTGTAGCAATTTATTCAAAAATAAACATAAATACACAGAAATTGCAGTAAGTTCATTTGACCAAAATATCTTCTATCGAAGCTCCTTCTTAAAAAAAAAAAAAGTTATCATTATTATATTACATATTAATTGTATTAGTTATAGTAGATATTCATAGAATCAGAATCCTGAAGGTGGGAAGGGACCTTTAGAAAACATATAGTCCAACCGCCCTGCACATGCAGATATTAGTTATATCTATTTTATTACATATTAGTTAAATTGCATGCAAATTCTTTAGCTTTGATAATTAGAATGGAAGATGCTGCTAGATGTGGCAAAATACCTTTTACACTGTATTTTACAACATACAGCAACATGAGAGCTGAATTATAACTAATGGAAGAAGGACATGACCATAGGAGCACAGCAGCAAGCTCACTGAAGCTTGATTTTTTTTTTCTTTTGATTTTAGGTAAAACTTGACTCAAGATCAATGATTCCAAAATCTTGCATATTTCTTCCTGCTACATTAAAATATCTAATTCCAGAACAGTATTTTTCTTATTCTTTCTCTTTTTTTACTTATTTTCTGTACTGACTGCAGTCTACTTCACGCACCTACCTCACACAAGACGTGTGAGGCCAGTCTGTGAACTGAATCTCAGGCAGGCATATACAGACAGTATGACTTTCAAAACATCACACTGCAGGG
>JAUBOD010000947.1:1370589-1389939 GCA_032353885.1 Nothura maculosa
TCCATTAAAATAATATGTATCACCATTAATGACCTCTGCCTGTCGGTCTGCATTCCTGAGCGGGTGCCGCTGTCCGCAGCAGCCCCTGGGAGCAGAACCGGCTCCCGGCTCCCTCTGCGCCTCCCTCCTGCCCTGGGAGTCGGCCCTTCCTGGGAGACCTCGGCCCTGGATTCGGGGCTGGCCGCGCACTCGGGTGTCCGCTCTGCTCCAGAGCCTCCCGCTTCCCATGCCGGCCTCATGTGGGCCGGCCCATGCCGGCCACAGACCGCGTGTGCCGCTCCACGGGGCTGCCTTTTCCTTGGATTTGCACAGAGCTCAGCTGGCTGCCACAGCTTAGCGCTTGGCGTTATTATGAACAGTTAATCCGCATAAAAATAAGGCAGAACCAATGGAAAAGAAGGAAGCGGAGCAGTCGGAATCGCTGTCCGTGAAGGAGACCCTGCTGGGCCAGCCAACCAAAGGCGACTTGTGCACTTTGGCACCACCCTTCCGTAGGGTTGATGGTGCCCAGGGTGGGTGACAAGGGCCATACCAGCGGCTAAGGCAGGGCCTGGCCTTGGCTACTAACTTCCCAGGGCGCCTGCGTGGGCAATGGGGTGAAACGTGTGGGCTTGCGGTCCCACAGCACCTTGACCCACCCAAACAACGGGTGTCACTGCCCAGGACCCCAGGCAAGGCCGGCGAGGTGGGAAACCAGGCACTGAGCTTGGGCAAAGTCCCCTTGAAAGCGGCTGACGAACCCAGCTAGCCCCACACCTGCTTGCCACAAGGCTCTACCTCATCCTGGCTGCTGCCAGGACCAGGTCTAACACACACGGCTTGGATGCGTCTCACCCTTGTTGGGTACTTTGTGCTCATGTCTGCTCAAGATCAGGATCAGGATTAAATGCTTCTAGATCTGGCCAAGAGCAGCTCTGTCCCTGCACGGACAGTGAGAGTCTCTGTGATAGAGCAAGAAGATGCTGAGGACTTGCTGAGATGTGATTTTGAAGATTATAATGTGAGGTTTGAGCTGAATTGCTCAACTGCGAAAATATAAAGCTTCTGAAGAGTGAGCTTACTGAAGAGACTAGGCACTCCCCCATCCATCTAGCCACAGGCAGCTCCTCTATCCCCAGAAATCATTCAAACGTGACCCAGGGAGTCGCTCTTGAAAGGATCTTTGAAAGTCCACAACATTTTATAGAAAAAGACAAAGCCGTGTGTACAGGAAGTGATTTTTGTCTTGCGCTCCTCTCTCTTTTTCCAGATAAGTCCTATATGTGTCAGCATCACCCGGAGGGTATGATGAGCAGTCACCAGAAACCACAAGGCAGCCTGGTTCAAAGGAAGGCGAGGAGAGCTGTCTAACATTTTGAGTAAGCATGTGCATATTTGATCTGCCCCTGCTAGCTGCTCTCATATGGGTTCCAGCCCATTGGAATAAAAACACTTTTGTAGCCGTGGAGGAAAAGAAAGCGCTCGCAGGAGCCACTTGCTACATTCACAAGAGCCATGTGAAAGTGCCAAAACTCCCCTGTAGTGGAGCACACCAGGCTTCAGCTTGACTAATCTGGGCCTGGTTGACTTTTTGTGAGCAGTGTGTTGAGTCAAATCTGGGGAAAATGGGTAACTAGTGACTCAGTCAGCAACCTCAGCCCAGCTGGAGACAAAGCTCCGCATCTCTTCTAGTTTGGGACTGTCCCTGGTGGCAAATGTTCGAGCACCCAACGAAAGAACATGGTGCTGAGGAAGGTGCTGAGCCAGGCAGATGCAGAAGGGTTTGTAACACCCTGAGTGCAGGTGTGCCACAGCTTTCCTTTCCTGAAACAGCAACGAGGGACGGCGAGTCAGGAAGCTTCTGAAATTACTTTTTCTCTCTGTTCTGAAATGCTGGGAGAGACATTTCCGATTTTCTTCTTCAGTAGCGACTCTGGACATCATGTAGTTTATGTGACCTTTGGCTGTGCCACACCATGAAACCAGACACCAGTAGGAGGGGTCCAGAACAAAGCGGGCAGGATTAATCAGCACATTATTTGCACTGTGGCACCGGGCCATGCGTTACCGCACAGCCAGGCTGCTTCACCTTCTGGCAACGGGAGCAGCCCAAGTTGTGTGGCAAGCCTTTTGCTTTAAAAAAAAAAGAATTACAGTCTTCACGTCTGTTCTGCTTTTATATAAATACCAGGTCAAATGAATGAGTGGGAGAGGGAGGGGAAAAAATACTCAGCTGTAGTGGAATCAAAATATACACATGAAGTTAATGTGTGACTTTCATTCAAAATAGCCTATTCTTTGCATGATTGTTTGGGGCTTTGGGGGATTAACCAATGAAGAACAGGATTCTGCTTGTTCGGCCTGGCGTTAAGCTGGTGTGGTGCTTCCCTCAGCGAAAAGGTTGGTGCAGAGCCGCTCCAAGGCCTTCCTTCCTCACCACCACCATGCGCCGGTGAGCAAATACAGCTCCTCTTCCAGTGTCACCATGGGCAAATGCCTTCACTTGCAGCAAGCTACATACGGGGAGGTCCACTGAGCTTGAGGATAATGAAATATACTTTATTGTTATCCCAGTTCTAGATCAAGCCTGGATAATAACAGAGAAGAGCAAGAGTTCTTAGATTCATATGCATTTGACTGTAAGGCTAGAGATGAGCGACGCCTGGATGAGAAACAAGAGTGGAGTGGTGTGGCTGGCGAGTCAAGATGATTCACGATGGGGTGACTCACCACCAATCCAACACAAATGATCCCAGCCATGCTCTGCTAAAAGGTTCCCCAACTGTGCAAAACTTAGTATGAAACCAGGAACATCGGGAGTCCCTGGGTCAAGAGCAATGGGGCAAGGAACGCTGGAGACGGGGCAGTCCAGCACAGCACCCGCCCAAGGACGTGGTGCAAGGGGCTTCCTACAGGCACCAACAAAGGTCTCCTGCTTGCAAACCCTCATCGTTATGAAGGACTTCAGGAAGAAGGTAACGCCATATTTACTATTTCATATTTTTGTACTGCTCTGGAAGAATCTGCACAATCACTTCTGAGCAACTTTGCAAGAAACTCAGAGATGGAGCAGTGGGAAATAGCCGAAGGGAAGGCTACACAGTCAGAGTCACCTTGATGCTTTTGCAGGGCACAGGGAAACCCAAAGCTTTTCAAGGCTTCCAAACTCAGGCATTTGCAAAGGTTAAAGCTGTACGACAGAAGAGAGGCCATGCTGATCAGCAGAGGTTGGGAGAAAGACTGTGAGACCACAGCAAATGAATTTGAATTCACAGGACATATTGCTGTCAGAAAAGGGGCTAACATCAAAACCTGCATCACCTCTGACATCAGCTCTCATGAGCTGTTCTGATGGCCACATACAGAGGAGAATATGAATGAACCCCAAAGAGTCCTAAAGGACAAAAAATGTCCTACTGTGAGAGACCAGCACTTCTCAGTGTGTTAGCTCTCCAAAGGTTAATTTAATGGCCATTTCCTCATTGGTTTTGAGAGAGAAAATTCCGTATTTCTCAGCAGCACTGGGGACAAGACTTTCCCATGGGAAGCCAATAGCTTTTAGCACCACCTCAGGGCATCTTCCTACACTTGGATGCAGCCCAGAGCCCTGAGCCCACATGGATCCTCTGCTGTTGGTTCCTGCATTGGTGCTGTGGATGGACACAGGCTTCCCATAGCGAATGTGTCTTGCTCCTTCCCATGACTTGGTGCCATGGGCATCTGCCTCCCCTGCTTGCTGGAGCAGGCTGGGCTCTGCGCGTGCTTGGAGCAGGAGGAGCAGAGCTTTGACACCTCCTCAGCCTTTCACGAGGGTCAGAAGTTGAAGCTGGATCAGTTTAAGCAGGAAACAGAGCACAGTTATGTACGCAGCATTATCTATGAACTGAATAAATGGTAATTAACTATTGAAACAAATTACTGGGACAGAGCGAATGCTTACAAATTAAAAGTGTATGTTTGCTCTAAAAGCCAGTGTTTTCTGCAGCTCTTGGGCTTGAAACATGACTTATTTCTTGGAAATACTATAGGTTCAGTGAGGCAGGAGGTCACTTAGATGATCACTCCAGTTCCTTCCGGCCTTAAATTCTACGGCTCTGTGGAAATTATGTGTCAGAGAGGGGTTTTTTTTCCTTCCTAGCCAGACTGAGAGCTTGAAATCCACATGGTTACTGACAACTCCCAACTGTCAGTAAAGCTGTTTCACAGAAAGTGTTACATGACTGATGTCTCTACAACTGCACTTTCCCAAACAGATGGGGGAAAAAAGGCATTGGGCTCAAATCAAATTAGTCTTGACAGATTACGCAAAAGAAATTTAACACATGCTCCACATTTTGAGCAACTTCTAAATATAACATCTTCATTGAAAACAAAGTATATGACGGTGCTAAAAATATGTAAATAGAGAGAGAGATTAAACTTTCTTCACGTTATAGAATGAGGATCACGGTCAGGGCGGGAAAAACAACATAGTTTCTGGATTCGGGAGACCCATGTCAGCGCTGCCACACCTTGTTTAACCTTGGAGATAAGCCCGTTTTTGAAAGCCCACTATTTGACTTATATAGGTTTGTCTATGCAGAGCACAGGGCAAAGTTAAATACATTCCCATTGTGACTGATGTCGTGATTGCATTTAGAAATAACAAATCCTGGACATTATGGGGAAAAAAATAAAGGAACACATATGGGAAAATGTGATAGCTCAATTCTCTTACAGCTGGAAACATCCTGGAATAAGGACTAATCAGGGCATCTTGCTCTACTCCCTACTTTCATTTCATTATAATTAGGTAGAAGTGTAATTTTATTTTACCAATGTAGTTATGCTGGTAAAACATTTACTGCAGATGCAGTATTACTCACACAGAGGTGTTAGTATCGCTAACACACTCTACTTACCCCATACACACACATTACTACACTGTATGCATCAGTATACATGATTCTAGCTGCATTTCAGGAAAAAAGATACAGTGACGAAACAGAATAATCCTGTAGCTGCAGAGCTGGCAAGTGGCTGCACTGCTGAAATGCAGCTAGGTACTGCTGCACTTTGTATGTATAAAAGCCTTTTCCAATTACTTGTAGGAATTAATTATAGCAGAAAAAGTATTCTCAGGTTGAGAATCACAAAAAGATAGCCGTGAGATTTGCACAATGAAAAAAGTGGATGTTTTTCTAAACAATTTTAAATTACACAGGTAAAACAGGTTCTGATAAGTACAGCAAATAGGTTCTGTATAACAGAGGAATTATTTTCTCTAGAAAATTACTTTTGAATTCATTTATAGCCATTTTAATGCTGTAAGTGATAAAAAGCAAATCACATCTTAGGTTCTTTATTCCCTGTGGAACCTGCTTTGCAGGAGAGAGTAGCGACAGCTTCCTAATTATTGTTTTTAAGGTAATTTTTAAAATAAGAAAAGAAGCTCCTATGTAATTATATATTTAAAAATATAATCTATTTGGCACAATAGCAGCAAAATTTGAATTGCAACCTCCTATAAGGTACTGGCCCAAGGAGTTTCCTCCATGAGCCCCATAAGAGCAGTGAGAAGGGTGTGAAAGCACCACGGCACGTGACCCCCTGGACCAAGGCAAGTGGTAACCGGGAGTTCGGAGAAAAACAACAGGTCTCTCCACAAATTTTCGGAGCATGTCCATGAAATCTTGGGGATTGGCCATGTACATAAACCTCGGACCATAATAACAGTTTCTAATACTGACACGGCTTCATTTGCCTTGTCTTGCCCTTGGACCACATCTAGAATAGTCACGTCCCCTCCAAAATAACAGTCGTGGACCTGTGTCGGGGCAGGGGAAACGAAACCCTCAGGGTTCAGCCTCCCAAAACATTCACTTCTCACTCATAAAAACTCATCCCAGGTTGGCAGAGCTGGGCCCGACACAATCCTGCAACCCTCCTTCCCTGAAGCCGCTTTAATTTGCTCATGGAAACCGAGTTACATAAGCAGGTCAGTCCTTAACCAATTAAACTAGTAACCTGCTACAGGGAAAGAAAGATCTGCATTAAGATTCTTACTTTTGTCTTCTCTACAGGATGAGCAAATGCGTCGGAAAATGAAACCTGCTGACACAAAATGCCTCATTTGCAAAAGCAGCCGCGCGGATGGGGCCTCTGCTCAGCAGCGCACGTTTGTCATCGCACCGGCTCCGAACAGGTCCGTTCGGAACGGGAATGGCAATTAGGCATTAAGGAATACGCGGCTCTTAATCTAGCCTCTTTGTATCTCAGTTTTAACTATGAGACTTGAGCCTGCCTGGCTGCTGGGGGAAGACTGAACCAGAGAGTGCAGCAGGGGTGACGCTCTGCCTTCCCTCCCTGAGATTTTGTACATTTTTCTTTCCTTGTGATTTTCCTGAGAAGTGGGGGGGAAAAAGTGTTTTTTGTTCTTTGTATACTGAAAATACCTATTTTTTTATCTGGCAGGCAGGAGGGAATTGGTTACTTACCCTCTCTGCAAGCCAACATAATGGTAAAGGAAGAAGAAGTACAAAATCTCCACGAGAGAGAAAACAAAGCCTGTCTCTCTTCCATCTTGAATCCTCACAGTCCTGGCAGACAGATACGATGCTCGGCACATTTAAAGGTGCAAAGCACATAATAATAGCTGGAGCACAGGAGCAAGAGCTGCATCCACGTGTGTTTCCAAGCAGGCAGCCTCGGGAGCAAAAAAAATCACAGGCAAGACTCTTTCTCCATCCTCTTTCCTCAATATGTGGCTCTGTATTTTACAAACTCCCCCATCTATAGAAGGTAATGTTACAAAATGGAAACAGGCGCCCGATTCCAAAATTGTGATTCGAAACCTCTTGCACGCAGCATAGAAATTAGACCAGAGAAGTGATCTTTTGTACTGATGGGGATGAATTAAGAAGCTTTCATTCACGTTCATTATATATTTATTTCAGCTACATAAAACCCAGCTTGCTTTGGGGGTTCAGAGTAGCTGGAAAGATTTCCTAACGCCAGCATGCCAGAGTCTAATGGCTGGTTTTAGTTCCAGACAATGTCAGGGATGGAGAGCAGCCCCCAAACTGCCACATAAAAGAAACAACAGTAATCTTGCCTTACGCAAAGATTTTTATTTTCAGACGCTTGGACTCAGTATTTTTACAATTGCTTAAAAAAATGCTTAGTGGTGCTAAATTTAGTGATGCCACAAATAGATATCAAAATGATTTCTTCCCCTTTTTTTTCTGGTCTGATGGGAGTGATGCTGTGTCAAGTATGGAAAAGGGGTACATGAGCCCCATGCCACTGAAACAAGAAGAGCTTTGCCTCCTGAAGCGTCATGTTTGCACTATGGATGTGACGGTGTGCTCAGCCTCTCGGCCAGGCCGTAGCAGCTCAGCCCAGACCTGCTCTGCACACCCGAGCTGCCCAGCCTGCCCTTTGCACTGCACCACTTCAGCCAACGGTGGCTTTATCCCCAGCCCTTGGAGGTGCGGTCTGGCCTGTCAGAGGGCTGTGTATTTTAGAAATAGTTGATACTTGCTTAACAACAGAATCCTTCACCTGATTGATCTTCCTTCTTCTTTTTTTTATTATTGTTATCCCATAATCTTCCTTCGTGCCCTCTATCTGCAGAGATTTTGGCTACTGTGGTAGGTGAAAGGTCGCACCTGGAAGTCATCCATCACAGAGGCGTTTTCCCCCGTGGCGGCCGCGCTCTCGGCTCTTTATCCGCAGGCTGCCGTGGGCAGGTAGGAGCGATCCCAGCGAGACGCTGCCCACGCACTGCCCAGGTGACTCCTGTTGTCATTTTAAGCCTGTGCATGTCACAAAACACCTCGGTGTAAGTGCCAGGCTGTTCCAAACTGTACTGAGTGCCCGCGTGCGGAACCTGTGCTGCACCAGACTGTGTAGGCTCGGGGTCCCATCCCAGTCACGTCATTTGAAGAAAGGGACCTAAACACCTTGGATGCATGGCTTACCAAAACTGGAGAACGGGAAGCATTGCACGTGATGCACATACCTTCCCAGCAAACTCCAGCAAGGAATCAGTGTCTCCGAATCCTTCCCCTGGGGCAGCCTTATGAAGACAACTCGTCTCCAAAGCCTTGCAGCAGCAGCAGCAGCGGAGCGAGCCGCGCTGTCAGCTGCCTGGCTGGAGCCGCCTGCTGCGGCTGCCGCCAGCCCAGGAACAACAGGGCTCGGTGCAGGAGGGACAGGGTGGGAGCAGCCGGGGCAGGAACAGCCTCTGCTCACGCAGAGCGACCGGCGTAGGGAGCCCCAGTCCATGCACGGTGCTGCCTCTGCCCGCAGCCCATCCACGCGGCCGCTGCGCGTAGGGGAGAGGGACACAGGAAATCCATGCAGGAGACGGGCAGGAACACAGCAATGAGCCCTGGAAAGCTGTCAGCAGCCCCGAGACAGTGAAGGCAGAAAGCAGCCCTGAGTATGGAAAGGAGACCACTGATTTGGTGGCAAAATGAAGACCCTAAGGTAGGAAACACTGTACAAAACAAAGGGAAAATGGAAAAATTAGCTGAATAAATCTATGGTGAGAACAGCTGGATGGGCATCTCTGGAGACCGAGAAAAAACAGAAACAGAATGGAGAGATCATCATCATCTGTCCGTACTTGTAATGATGACAGATATGACGGCCTGCCCAAGCCAAGCGCTCGTGGTGCCTTCGCCTCGCAGGCAGCGCTGTCTCTGCAGCCACCTCGAGCCCAGAGGAAACCTGCCATCCTTTACTGACACCTCCTCTGCTTTTACTTACAGAGCTGTATTAGATTTGGCTTCAGCATCTGAATTTCTCACCATGCTGGTGGAGATGCACAAGGCACATTACTTGGAAGCTGGGCAGTGTGTGAGCAGGCGTAGGCCAGGGCTTGATGGCCTTCCAGCCCCTCTCCCAAACCGGATCCTCTCAGCGTCTCCGGAGCAGCATTTGCCACTCATGAGGTGTCACGTAAGAGCTGCCACCTGCCTTTGCTGGTTGGTCCCCTAACTTTTTATTGCTATGTTTCTCTAGACCAGTGATTTTGTCGTTAGATATTGTGTTCAGTTCTGTGCACATTTCTTCTGTTAAATCCTCCCCGTACGATTTCAGGGTAGGGTTAGAGTCGATTTCAGGGTAGGGTTGGAGTCTCAGCTGCTCAAACAGGCTATTCCTTCTTTTGTAACAATTCGTCCTTCTCACTCTCACCCAAGGACAAGAGGAAGAAGTCTCATGGATTGAAAGCTGGAGGCAGGGCAGGAAGCAATAATGAAGGCTTAATGGTCAGTTTTCAGGATGGAAAGCTGGCAGTCGAAGAGTGCCTGGCTATAGGATAGATGATGGGACTGGCTTATTCACTATTTTCAATCAGAAACTGAAGAGAAGAGCATGCAGTAAAATCTCTAGGTTTGCACGTGATACTAAGCTTTTGCAGGCAAGAAACTGCTCAATAGGACCTCACAAATCTGAGCAGGTGAGCCATGAATCCACAAGCAGATACTAAAACACCCCATTAAGCAGATAACCCAGCATACCAGCCCAACAGCTGGAGATATGGTTAGGCACAGGCCAGGCCGGGCTCACATGCCCACTGAAAACAGCACCACGACTGCTCTGCGGGAGACGTGGCAGGGTGGAGGGGCCACTGGCCTCATGCCATCATTAACGGCTTTGCTTTTGACATGCCCTGTCACACACTGACCCAAAACACTTTCTATTTCCAGTGCTCACTCTGAGGGACAAATTCCCAGTTGGGTCCTAGGCTTGGAATGTGAAAAACACACTCAGTGCCCAAAGGCAGTAGTGCTCATCTTCCTCCTTGTCTTCCTGACCTGCCAGGCAGCGCTTCGAGGGCCACCACACCAGTGAAGTGAGGAAGGTCCTGAATGTGCCAGTGAATTTCACATTTGGCTTCCTCCTTCTCCATTGGCAACCCTTGAAGAATAAAGGTCTATGTAAAAGAGAGAAACTCCTGATTAAATCTCTCCTTTCACCACCTCGCCTTTCCCTGAACATCTGTGGGGTTGGGAGAGCAGCCTTTCATGGCCAGGACCACTCAGCTTTCCCTTCTTCCTCTTCATCCTGCTAATGGACACTGTTCCTGCCTCTCCATTTCCACCACCTGCCATTGGAGCCAAAGCTAGCAGAAGCTGTTGCCTCAGCCTGCTGGCTCCACAGCCACCCTGCTGGGAGCCCAACACAGTCTGTTTCAGCTCCAAAGCAGAGACCACCTCCTACCACCACAGGGACACGCTGCTCCATGCAGAAGGTCGCCCTTGTGGTGGAAACCCCATGAGCAAACGCGCTCCCGTGTGGCGGACAGGCCTGTGCCGCTGTGGGGAGCCCCTGCCGCTCACCGCACAGGGCAGGTGGGTGGGAAGGAACCAGACACCGGCGAGGGGGAGGTCTGCAATGCAGGGAGCAGAGAGGGTTTGCAGCTAGCGTGCTCTGGGGCAGGCCCCAGCCCTCCACAGCTCAGCTCCTGCATGGTAGGTAAAAGGGAAAATTCTCCATCTTTCCCAGCTGCTCTCACTTCCCTTTTCTTTTTTTTTGTTTGTATCTTGAAGCCCTTCCCGCAGTATCTCCCCCTTGCCAATGCCCAGATGCGGGATCTCCTGGGCTTCGCGGCGGGGAGGAGCGGCGAGGCCGGCCAAGGAGCCACTTCTGCTACCACTTAGAGGAGCTGCCTGGCGGCCCCCTCCCCCCGGCCTCCATCACCACCCACACACAGAGCCATCCATCAGCGTCGCCCCCGCGGCATCTGGGGGCAACGTGCGCCGGGGAGCGAGGCTCTGCCGCGAGGGGAGCGAGGGAGGCTCTGCCGTGAGGGGTGCAAGAGGCTCTGCCGCGATGAGGAGTGAGGCTTTGCCACGAGGGGAGCAAGGCTCTGCCATGAGGGGTGCGAGGGAGAGACTGTTGCGATGGGGAGCGAGGCTCTGCCGTGAGGGGTGCGAGAGCCTCTGCTGTGAGGGGAGCAAGACTCTGCCGTGAGGAGTGTGAGAGGCTCTGCCACGATGGGGAGAGAGGGAGGCTCTGCCGCGAGGGTAGCGAGGCTCTGCCTAGATGGGGTGCAAGGGAGGCTCTGCCGTGCCAAGATGAGCCACCCCCTACAAAGGGAGGCCGTGGAGGCCGTGCCCAGTGGCCGCCTCCTGCACCTCCAGCACCAGCGGGACGGTTAACACAGAGCTGGCTGAGAGGGACGGCGAGAGGAGGGAAAGGGAGGAAGGCCGTAGCTTGCAGCTTTGAAAGAAAGCGAGTCATTAAAATACATGCACAGATGGATCGCGAGGAAGTTGTCTGATAAGCTGGAGCAGGGAACAAATTCTGTTTATCTGAAGCGATGAGCAAATTTTGCATTTCTTGCTGGGTAAGCGGAGCTGCATTAGCTCCTGAATCCTGTCCTGGGATACAAACTGCAAGCAGGGCGGCAGGCCCACACATGCCACGTTTCTGATGCACAGGACACTGGGGGCCCAGAACGGTTTCCTCTCCTCTCAAAGCCTTTCACATCTAGAGATTTCTTTGAGATTTTACACAACAGCTGATAAAGCTACACTGTGTGGCTCATCCCAAGCGTGTCTGCTCCTCAGTTTGGAAACGTTGCATTTTGTGATCACTTCCTATTTTGCCCCCTCAGGGCTCAACAATATGGCAACATAAGACAGTTAAGGCCTAAGCACTTGTAGAACTGAACAAAAATGCTCTTTTAGTGAGGAGAGTTCCCACTGCATTATACAGTAAGATCAAGCCCCTCCACTGTTTTGTTCCTTTATGTGGTTGACCAATCTACAGTAGTAGATAGCAGTTAAGCAGGAAAGAATTTATATCAAGCTTAAAAATACTGCTTGCTGTGCACAGTGCTCCCAGTCTCCCTGCAGGGGGGCTCCCAGTTTCCTCGCGCTTCTGTCCTCTCGCAGAGTTTGCTCATCTCACTATGGTCCCCACTGTGGGAGCTGTGCTGCTGCCTCCTGAACGCCTCTACTTGGGTGAGCATCTCCGCCGAAGGCTGAAAGCAGCTTTGACCCGAGTGAGGGTTTGAGGTCCTCATGCAGGCCCCTCTGCGGCATCGTTCATCTCACACTTCCATGTGTTTGGCTCACTTTTCTCCATTCTGCACTTGTCTGTCTCCTCAGGACTCAGACGCACTAGCACCACATTTCATGTGTCTGATTGCATTGAAAATTCAATTGAAGTTTAATTAGCTGCTTTGTTAAATATTATCCTACTACTGAATTTTCTTAAATTACTTTTTACAGCCTTTTTTTTTTTTCAATTTTTTTTAGTTCCTTCACTGGTTATTGCTAGGGTTTTTCACACTAGCATCTTGTCAGGTGACTTGGCAATACATAAAAAGAACTCCGGGTCTGGTCCTTTAGCCTGCTCAGGCTGGGGGAAGGGGGAGGTATATCCATCCTTCAAGATTCAAATAATTTTCATTAAGATTAGAGAAAATTCTCCAGGGAGCCAGCAAAATACAGATTTTCAATATCTTTTGTAGTTATGTGTCCTTTTTAGGTGTGTACAGATGCAGCTCTGTTTCATTTCACATAGAAGGAATCCAGCTGAGAACACATTTTGTTATAACTCCAGATGATGTTCAAGAGGGTAAAAGACTCATTTTTCTCAGGCGGTCACAAAACAAGCTGCAGTAAACCAGCATTCACTCCTCGCTCTCCTGCATTATGCAGATGAACTCAAATTGTTTATGAAGCAGCTTCAAAGGCAGTTGAAAAAATAAACAAAATAAAAATAAAATAAAATAAAATAAAATAAAATAAAATAAAATAAAATAAAATAAAATAAAATAAAATAAAATAAAATAAAATGGATATTACTGCATTTTTTTCATCTTTAAGTTTCTTATCTCTTAAGAGCTGCTGCTTAGATCAGAGTGGTTAAGACAGCTGCTAGAGCAATAATCCATTATAAATAAAATAATAAAGTTATCCAACATTTCCATTGGACAGTTATAGCATAAACACAAAATCAGGTTCCAAAGAAAAAAAAAAAGTGACAGTTGGCTTATATTTAGGCCAAGGATAGCAGTGCATGACCTCTTGTTCATTGGAGTCAATAGCAAAATTTTAACAGATTTTGTGACTAGATAGTCATGCCTGGAAAAAGAATAAGGTAAATGGATAAATGGATAGATAAATAAGAGAAAATGATCCAAACAGCAACTCCACACCTCCGAGTGAAAGCTAAGTTTCGCACCCTTGCTGTCAGATGGGGCCATGCATCACAGGCACAGCCATAACTTCTGAAATGGCAATTTCTTAAAACACTGTCATCAAAATGCTTCGTTTTCTCCACTCTAAACAAGGGAGTTACCACAAGAAAATGAATTAAGGTCAGCCACGCATTGATCAGCTCAGTAAACACCAATAACACTCAGCACTCATACGGCAGCTTTCGGCTTCAAGGCACTAATGAAGCCTCCACAGCGCCCTGAGATGCCGGCAGCAGCACGAGGTGCTCCCCACATCTCGCCCAAGCAGTGAGATGGGCTGCGTGGGACCCACAGCTCCTCCAGCCTGCCCTGTGGCTGGGCTGCGGTGGGGAGCTAAGGCCCTGCAGCTGAGGCCAGACCAGTGTCAGCTCCATCTCCATGGCCACGAGTGCAGGCCGGGAGCACAGGTCCAGCTCCATCTCCATGGCCACGAGTGCAGGCCGGGAGCGCAGGTCCAGCTCCATCTCCATGGCCACGAGTGCAGGCCGGGAGCGCAGGTCCAGCTCCATCTCCATGGCCATGAGTGCAGGCCGGGAGCGCAGGTCCAGCTCCATCTCCATGGCCATGAGTGCAGACTGGGAGCACAGGCCCAGCTCCATCTCCATGGCCATGACTGTGGGCCAGGAGCACAGGTCCAATGCCTACTCTCCTGGAAGCTTGGCCTGCCCCATGGTGCACCCCAAGCCCTTGCAGGCCTCACGGAGAAGCCAGGGTAGGATTTGCTCTGGAGTGACTGAACAGAGCAGAGTTTCATATTGATACACGGCTGACAGACTAGGTGAAGGTCTCCTTGTAGCAGTTCCCAGGGAGCAAGGATGTCTGTAGCAATCACAAGGCAGCATCACGCTGGCATGAGCAGCACCACCACCATGGCACAAACCAGGCACAAGTGCCTGGCCCCTAGGCAGGAGGAGACACAACCACAAGCCCCACACAGCTCTAGAAGACTACTGCAAAAGGAGGCATTACTCACCACCGAGACAGAAAACATGCAGCTTCCCCACATACGTCCCAAAGCAGGTGACTGCTGCACCACCGTGTCCCCAGTTCTTCCGAGCCCCCTTTCTGACTCATCTCCTGCACAGCAGGTGATGAATCTTCTGCATATACAGAGCTCAAGCCAGTCCCTCAAAGTTTTGGAAATATTTCCTACTATCTTCTTATTTAAAACTGGAAAATTATTCTCCCATTTTTTGCTGGAGAAAAAAAAAAAAAAAAAAAGATTTCTTCACTTCTGTTTTGTTCCCAGCAAGAAGCAGGGCTGTTCCTGACACAAACGAGCAGATGTGACAGTGAGAATCGGGTTGGATTTGGCAGATCCTCATGGAAATTAGTACCAAAAACTGGTATTAATGGGCAGGAGACATGCCAATGACCTGCTCTCCCACAGCCAAGAAGCACTAAAGATGCTTTGCAGGGGGAAGTCTTGTGAAAGCAAGGCTAGAATCCATTATGGTCTCAACTGACCATGCTTGCAAGGACATCTGTGTATATATATGGGGAGGGGTTATACAAATGTCAGAACAGATTACAAATAGGAGCTGTTCTTTCCTAATTTTATACATTACTTGAGTCATAAAAAAAATGAACTTAGTAAACTACCTTCGCTCTTTGTTTATATGGAATGTAGTATATACCTCATTTTTGATCCTCTACTGATTTCCACTATTGAGGCTCATTTTCTGTGACTTGAGAACCTGAAATTATGCTATATATCTTTGTAATTCATTGAACTAACCAGCACTTATTTTAATTTAGTAAGGAAACCTTTGCCTGGGTGTGACCAAATAAATACTCTGTCTAAACCAACACCACATATAAGGCTATAAACTTGTCTCAGAGCTCTAATGACATTGCAAGGAAATGGAGCCTCAGCCTTCTCATAAACATAATTCCATGAGACATCTACATTGCCTTTTTTTTTCAATAGACTAAAATATAATTATAGCATTGTTGGGCAACAAAAGCTTAATCTTGGTAATAATCCAGCCTTCCAGGTTGACAATTGCTTTAACATTCACAGAAAAATCAGACTGAATTATAAATATGATAATAGTGATAAAACACATCATAAGTTTGGATCAATGAAGACAAAACTTCTTTGGGAACAGAGGGCACAAATTTTCCCACAAAATTATGAAGAGTTTTGCCATTGATTTTGATGCAGAAATAATCTGTGTCTTAGATTCAAAGAGTAGATTTAGATTTAGACTTAGATTTAAAGGAAGAAATCTAACAGCGTATCTCTTCTGCGCTTTTTTATGATGAAAGGAATGGCCAAAGTTAAACTGAGTACTTATAACTCAACTCAAACTGGGCATAGGAATTAACCACAAATGTGTTCTTATCAAGGAGGAGATCTGCCAAAATCTCTCTGGAAATCTGCTGGCGACTTTAGCACCTCCCCATAGTTCCTGTCTACAGCCTGCTAGTGCCCAACACTGAACACAACTGGTTTCTCCTATAGACTCCAGATTGGTTGGTGCTCAGCTCTTTAGGATGTTCCCAACTACCTCGTGATCTGTGGTGGGAGAAAACACGGACCGCTGAGGCCCACGTTTCCCCCAAGCGAGAGCAGCTCCCTGGGAAGGACGGCATGATTCAGCAACAGCTTTCTTGGTAGGAAAAGCATTCTCAGCACTAAAACATGCTTTAGCACTGCTTGTATGTGTTTTCTAATTCCATCTTTTATGCAATATCTTGCACTATGGTACAGCGGTAATAATGTAATTAGTATTTTCACTAGCTAAATTATAGCGTTGACTGCAGAATATAGCATAGTAGCATCAATATTAACAGTTAAGCATTAGACAAAAATGACATCAATAGTTTTAGTACAGTCAGGAGAGACATTGTAATTTCCTCTTTCTCTTGGATTCCTTCAAATTGTATCAGAGGAGGAAAATCACAGAATTCACTGTCTTTTTAGTTCAATTCAAATTATGAAAATCAGCTTCTCAAAGATTTCTTAGGTACCATTTGAAAGTTCTTGAATAATTTTCCTTTCTGAACATGATATTAGTTATATAGAAGTGAAAACCTGTGGCATCTGTCTCTCTCACCTGAATTAAGTCCCCAGCACTTCTGCAAGTTAATAGAGAAGTAAAACAGATAACTCGCAGCTAAGAAGCGAATATATACAGTGATGAAATGGTTATCCAAGCCCATAAAGGGAATTTTGTATCAGTGCAAGTGACTGGCTTTACAGGCTAGTGCTAGTCCATCTTCCCTTGCTTCCCTGTCCACACAGTGAGATCTAAAACTGAAGCAAGCCAGAGAGTGGCCACCAAGCAGCCCTTGGGACAGGCGATGGGGCTGCCGTCAGCCGCCTCCGTGGACACAGAAACCAGAGGGCTCTAATTAATCCTCCATGTCTGTGGAATTCGAACTTCCTTCTGGCTAGGTTAATTTACAGCCCCCTAGACCAAATTGGGAACAGAGAAGATCTCCCAGCACCTCCTAGTTACAGTAACTTAATGTTTTGCTTCATGAGATTCATTTCTTCCTTCTTCACTTCCATTCGCTTCATTTTGTTTGTTTGTTAAAATGAAGATCTTCAGTATATTGATTGCTTGAGGTGAGATAAAGCAATCCCTTGGTAAATCCCTGGAAACACAGACCAGATCATCCATGTGACCATTGAACTGTCTGAATTTCCTCTTTGCAGAAACTCTTAGTTTCTGGTGGTTCTGATAAAGAGGGGAGTTTTGTACAGCATTTAATTCATCTGCTGAAAGGAAAATTTATAAATTCACTTGTTTCTTTAAGGTCTTGGCTTACACCTATAGATATAAGAGCATATGAACTAACATAGACAAAAATAATGCGTTGAGCCCTTAGAGAAGATCTGCAAAGCCTTGAATGCAAAAGCCCCCATGCTAGCATCAAAGGAACTGGTAAAATGATCTTTCTGCTTAAATCTACTTCTGCTCTCAAGGCCAAAGTTCTGGTTTACTTTTTGTTTATGGGCCTACTCTGTGAGAAGAACTCCAGCTTGAAACTCTTCTACATCCTTGAGCTAGGAGGGAGGAAGGCAGGCACTGCTGAGTGGTAAGGTGAGACCGACATCCGAAGGTGTTGGGCTCAGCTCCAAAATGAGTCTGTTCCTCATTATCCCTAGTACCACAGCCACAAAATAGCATGAAAACAGCATTTACACAATGAATTTAAATGCAAATCTATATTTTATTCTATGAAATTGAGACAAACGACACAGAGCTGAAGCTTGCCAAAGCAGCAATTACAAACATTAATCTAGTTTTAGATGATGGCTCAAGCCAAATGAGGGATGAGATGGGAACACACTGCATCAGAGCTAGTGCAACACTACAGAGGGAAACGCAATGCTTGCCCTAGCAATGCATGTCTGAAACAGGAGTCTAAACAGTGCTCAAGCTGCTGCTAAGGATGGACACAGACCCACACTGCCCTGTGCAGCCTCCACGGAGGCCTCAGCCCCACGGTGCGGGTCTGATGCCCCACAGCAGCCCACGGCAAGAGCCCGGGGGTCTCTGAGCATGGGTGAGAAGACTTGGCACTTCCCTGATGGGATGTGCACCCTCCTGGAGGGAGCCCTGTGACAGGAGGCCGAACGCTTCCGTTGGCCTGGGAATAGGCTGCGTAGCGGCTATGAGGACACAGTTATGCTAGGTCTGGTTTAGGTGGCGTGCTGCACACTCACATCCCTCTCAAGGTTTGCCTGGTGCAATCCCTGCCTTTGGGAGTGCAGCCTCCTGGCTCTCCCCACCACAACGTGCACGTTGGGGACGTGTGTGGAGCTCCCTGCCTGCCCTCTGCACCCACTGCCCCTGCCCGGGGCAGCTTCTCTGCCCTCCTTGGGGAAATAAGAGCCTCAGCCCCATGCAAATCCGCGGGAAGCCCTTGCGTTACAATCTCTATTCAGGATTTGATTTTCACACGTGCATTTTGCCTGTGCAAAAATGTATTGGGCATTAAGGCCAGTAAAAAGTGTTCTCCCACTAGTGCCCCCGTATTAATAGTACCAGAATATAAAAGCCAAAGGGGACATGAGAAAACATTTGGTACAAGTGAGTTCCAAGAGCTCGTTCCAGTGTGGGCTAAGGGAAGAACCCGGCAGAAATGGATTCTGTATTAGCATTCAGGACACCACCAGTCCCCACCTCAGCTAGGACTCCACACAGCCAGACCTGGTGCATCCCCTGCTCCTCCTGCACAGCATCCCAGAGCACCAAAGACCTCCCAGCAGGAGCTCAGGCCTCTGGGGAATTAAGCCTTAACACAAGATAGCCCATCAAGGCTTTTGTAAACTGTTGAAGAGGCTGACAAGAATAAAAGAAAATAGTAATTTAGAATTTGGCAGAGAAAACCCACTCTAAATCATTTCCAACTGCTGTAAGTCTTTGCTTCTGTTTTACAAGTAATAGAAGGGGCTGTTTTATAATGTTACTCATTTAATACATTTAAGAAAGTTTCTCTCCTGCAGGGGTTTTCAAATACTGTCTTCGCCCTGTGGCTGCCTAACTGCAGCATCCCATTCCAGAAACACTGCTCATTACTCTTTGGGGGAAAAAAGGTCACAGACTAAAGGATAGAAATGGTTAGAGAAAAAAAAAATAAAAAGGTAAGGGACAGTATTATAGTCTTTTCACATGACACAAGAGGATAAAACTATTCCCAGAATGTCCTACAGAAAAGCAAGAGTTAGTACCTCCAGTAGCTCCAGGTATATGGGGTCTGCAAGTTCAAAATTCTCCAAGCTCCAGGTGGATTTGAACTCAGTTCTGTGGCAATTTCCTTTCTTCAGGAATAAGCTCAGGGCAACCTTAGGCCCATCACACAAACCAGTGGGGATCTAGTACCTTTAGTTTCCTCCCCCTATGCCCAAACCTTTGCTAACAGTGTCCCTGCAGCCGGGCAATTCTTGGCTGTTCCTGAGCCCCACTGAGCCAAGTGGGGCAGTTTCCCACAGGGTCCTGCCCAGGTGCCCCTGGAGGTCCTGGCTTCCCTCGTTCCCTTCCAATAGGGACAAAGATATATAAAGATATATAAACCCAACCACGCATGGCTGCATCCCTCTACAGTGAATGATGAGGACTTCTGCACATATCTTATCCTTAACACCAGTGTCTCATGCAGAATATGGCCTTTTTATCACAATTAGACCTCATTGCTTTTTTATTTTGTAG
>JAUBOD010000947.1:1390039-1414919 GCA_032353885.1 Nothura maculosa
TATCCTTAACACCAGTGTCTCATGCAGAATATGGCCTTTTTATCACAATTAGACCTCATTGCTTTTTTATTTTGTAGTTACACACATGTTTGGAGATGCAAAAGCAAACTATTTTCTGAAAACTAGCAGTAGGAAATATCTCAGGATAGAATAAATTCCACAGTTAAAAAATGCACTTTTTCCCTCACCAAGGTAGGGAAGCTCTAAACAACATATAAAGGCAAAGGGGGAAAATGGATAAAGTCCTGAGAAGGCTAAATGTTGAATGTTATAATCACAAACATTTCTTGTGCAAGGAAAAGGAAATGACTGATTCTACAAAGCTTCTGTGATAAACCATCACCCCGCCTGAAATTCCCAAAACATGCTGCATTAACTGGTAGTGATGTTAGAGAAAACAAAAGGCAATAAGAAATGAGGATAACTGCATAAAGAACAAAATATATCTTTCCAGAAGTGCCGAGTCTTTCAATGAATCAAACAGTAGAATGAGATTTCACAATCTAGGAAGAGTTTTAACAGTTGTATTTGAATTGCAGTCATAAAAGCATGAATGTGAAATACAGCTCTAATAAAAAAATCTAAGTTTATAAAACTGGTTGATAACTTTCCACCCTTTCCAGAAGAATCTCAGAATATCCAGGAGAATAATACCTGAAAGAGAAACATTTTTTGCGCATTAGACTACAAAATGTGTTCTGTGCTAAGGAACAAAACTCTATTCATATTAGGAAAAAAAAAGAATCCAAGCATTAAACACTAGTCAAGGAATTCTGTACTTATTCCCCAGCAGTGCTTACGAATCTGCCTTCCAACTTGTGCTATTGTTTATAGCTAAAAGTCAAGCTTTCAGGGAATGCTTAGCCTCTTTTAGGGCATGTAGGTAAGTGGATAGTCTGGGGACAGGCCAAGCAACCAAGAGCACTGTCTTTACCAGGCAATGTGGCCATTAACTTCCTGAGAAACTATGGCCTTTAATGTAACAGCAGGAACACATGCAGGAATGTGGCACCATAGGCTGCTGGGGTGTTCCCACATTGTCCATGAAATATAGGCGCACATCCCCAATGCAAACATGAAGCTCACATCAACACAAGTAACATTGATTCTGGAACAAAATTCTATCACAACCACCTTCTTTCACTAATGCTGGCTCACTGTGGAGATTTCCAATAGATTTTCTCTAGGGCAGAACCCTATGGTGCCATTACTGCCTGGCTGCCATCCAGCTGGGTTTCCAAATGGACCAGCTGTGGGCTCCCAACACACAAGTGTCAGCAGAGCTGTATTTAGTTTTTGTTTTCCAGGTTAAACAGAGTATCTGAAATTTATTGCTGTTTTATTCTAAAAATATACATCACAGCACATTCCTGGGTTTGCAGGCATGTTAGTTGTCATCTCTGAATGCTGGAAGCTTTAACTATAAAGAGAAACACTTCCACACAACGCCTGCCGAAAATGTATTTGAGCAGAAATCCCTGATGTTTTCACATTAAGGAAGCCCCTTTCTTCTTGGTGATTTTCATTTTCTGGCTGATTATGCTTTCTGCATAATGTATTTCTTTTTAAAACTACTATTAGTTTTCTCGTTGTAAAGCTAACTTTTCAATGCATTGTTATTATCCAGAGTCTGCAAACAGTCTGAAATAACAGTTCTCCAGGACAAATCCAGAGCTGGAGTTTATTACAGCAGCTTTGCCTCAGGGAGCGGAACCAACCTCATTCTACCGCACACAGAAGATGCTTGAAGGGGCCTTTTTTTATTACATCACAACCTATTTGAGTAACTTTTGTTTTGTTTATAGAAAAAAAAAAGCATCTGTACCACAGATAAACATTAATTATATCCAGAAAAGTATAAGCAAATGTCCCCTCTCCCTCTGAAGTATCCCTATTTGCAGCTGCAGAATAAAGTTGCTTTATGATTTTGCTTTTGTCCATTTGACAGCCTCAGCTGACTTCTTTTTATGGAGACAAATAGGGCTTCATTTTGCATGAGTTTGTGGCTACTCTGAGCTCAAGAACTCCGCTGCTACAATTAAAAGCGATGATGCAGATTTCCAGAGCCTGCAGAGGGAGTGCAAGAGTACACCGTGCTTTTGATGTGTTGATGGAGGTTAGCACTGCTAAATGGGTATCTAGAACCCACAAGGACATTTCCCTCATTATTACAATTTAGGATGGTGACATTTTGACTGTAAGCTATTTAACAGTGTTTCTGTATTCATTAAGGGCAAAGTTCACCTTGGTGCAGACAGCTGGTGTATGGTCCTTTTATATAACACTTAAGGCTCATGATGAGGCTGGGGGCAGGGGGAGGAAGGGCAGCTGGGGCAGAGCAACCCGCAGCCCCCGGACCCTCTGCGCAGGAAGAGCCTCCAAATGCACTCGTTTGTACAGGCTCTTTAGGAGGTCAAGGATGCAGCCAAAGATCCACGAGTACCTGTATTTTGTGGGCTGAGAAACCCACAGAAAAGCCACGGTGACAAAGTGACCTTGCCCCAAACATCCACAGCTACGAGCACCGTCGTGCTGAAGCCCCATGGTCTGTCTGAGCACTGGGGCTGGCTTCTCTCCCTGCCTCACAAGAGACTGATATCTGGGCTTTGTTTAGAGACAAAGAAATTTGTTCTCAAAACAATTAAAAGCATAAAGTGTTCCACAGTACATATCTAACTTCAGTGGTTAGCGCAGCAGTTACTAATGGGGCAGCTAACCAAAGGTTACGCTGTTTATAATAAAAAAAAAAATTCACATGAGGAGTTAATCCTGTACATTAGATGCTTGCTTTCTGTTGCTCCTGTGAAGAACATCCAACAGTGCTGTAAACATGAGCCCTTTAGACTCTCCATACCTCACTATCTCCTCCGGATAGCAGTTGTTGATGGCATTGATGTACTCCTGCAGCAGCGAGCCCGGCTCCGCTTTAATCTCTTGCACCTTCTTGAGGCCACCGGTGGTTACAAAGAGACGCCGCGCTTTGCTGTCGTGGGGCAGCACCTACACAGAGAAATACATCGTAAAACCAGCAGTTTTTAAAGCAATCTTTGTGCTACTAGGCTCAAAATTGTTTATTTGTTTTTAATTCAGATGACAGATAAAATGAAACACATCAGAGGTGCAGCTTCCGTAATGACTTTTATATTTTCACGTGCAGTTGGACAGAAAAAAATGAAAACATAAACCAGCCCTTTATTGTTTAAACATATTTTAACATATACTTTAATACATAACATGCATAAGAATACTGAATTGAATATTTATATTTATGTAAATAATATTTCTTAAATCATTCTTACAAGGAGAATATGATTGCGGCGATTAAATAGATAATAAAAACACAATATGAACATGGAATAACAACAGCATCTGTTCCACTTAAACCAAGTTATTCAGGTCTTTTATGTCAATTCCCACAGTTTAATTGTGGAGCAGCATTTTATATCATCATAATGATCTAGTATAGATTATTGCATGAAAACAATACTGAGAATTCTTGCAAGTGAACAATGCAGCCTTGAGGCATTACATGCTCCTATTAAATTCCTAGATATTAAAATCACCCAGCGCCCTGCGTAGCCATGGAAGCCCTTTGCAAACACACGCAGCCGGAGCGGAGCGGAGGAGCTTGTGCAGCCGAGGGGGATGAGAAGCAGCAGCCCCAGACAATGCGGCCCGCGCGGTGCCAACGCGCCGCTCCGAGCGGGAATGCGGGAGCAGCCCGGGCTGGGCCGGGCCCAGGGCCGACAACACCGGGGCCGCGGGCCCATGGCGGATCGAAGGGAGTGCCAGAAACCTCCTGTGGCTGCGGCAAAACGTGTAGCTGGGCTTAAAAGCAACTCTAAGCGCTATGCGCTGCGTGGGCAAAAACACTGTGTAAGGGTTGAAACTTGGTGGACAAATGAAGTCATAAATTGGACTGAATGGGTAAAACAGAGACTTCAGGGTGGACAGGACTGCCTGAAAGGGTGGATGAGGAGAAGGATGAGACTTCTGTCATGGGTATCAGCCGGCGGGCTTCATTTCCCTGGTACCGGCAGGCGGCACCGAATCAAGCAGCAAGTAACGAAACGCAGGGGCGCACGGAGCCTCTCCCACACGAGGGCCCGGAACAACCGGGGCCTTTTCACCCGAGACCTGGAAAACCGGCAGTTTCCAGGCGCCTCCCATGGCAGGAGCTGCCAGGGAGGGACCAGCAGCGGCAGCTCCCAGCCCTTCCCCACCTCCCATGCACGGAGTAACCAGTTCCTCAGCCACTCATTGATGCTCCCATCCGGCACCCCCAAGCAGAACACTCTGAGTGCTCAACACATCTCCTTGTACTGGCTTAGCAAAGCAGGCAGACCAAACTGCAGCAATTCAGGCAGGAATCTGAGCTTTCAGATCCCGGCCATTTCCAGAAGAACACCTCACCAGGACAGCCTCGCACCCCCGCAATAGCTTGTACCAAAGTTGGTCAGAAAAGGAAGGTCTATAGGTGAGCAGCATTCCCAGCAGCCAGGAAACACAGCAGACACTAGAAATCTCCTCATCAGTCAGCAATTCTTTTCATCATTTGAAATGTCTTGATTAAATGGTATCACTTCCTGCAGGCTGCACCCAAATAGGCAATTTGCCTAACAATAAACAATTTCAGACTCGAGAGGGGTGAGAAAAGATCTGGTATTCTCGCACTTCCTTAATTATTGGAACTGAAAATTAGTAAGGACAGAAATGGGAAATCCTTTGTCTCACATTGTTGTAAAATACCTGACTTTGGTCACTCCTGTACAGACCACTTGCACTTTATCTGAAAGAGCTGTGACTTGCATTTATATGACACATTGGCTCAGCAAAAATACTTGCATGAGGAAGCAAGGAGTAAGAAAAAAAAAAAAAAAAAAGAAAGAAAAAAAGCTACCTTGCTTATAAACAACTGTTTGTCCTCTGGCCAAAATGAGCTATCACAGGTTCCAAATTAGAAGTATCTTGCTTTTTCAGACAAAAGAGCAGGATGGTCTGAGCTACTCCTGAGAGAACAACTGCCTTTAGGGATACTTGGTGTTTGGAATGGTGTTAACGTCTTTGCTAAATGGAAAACAATGACCCTGTTACCTACCGAGGAGAGCTCATTCTTACCTTGCTGAACTGCCCGACAATGTGCTTGAGGATGTTAGGAGGAGCATCATGCAGCAAAGGTTCAAGTGCTGGAAGATATGTGCATTTCTGCAGGATGTTCTTTAAGGCTTTTTTAGTCTATTGAAATGCAAAATAAAATTTTGCTGGTAAGACATCAGTGAAACAACGAGAAGTCACATCACACATCACTAAAGCCTGATCGTAAAAGCAAACTGATCAGAATTCTCAAAAGCAATTTCTGAATAAAAACTATGATATCCATCAGGTTACTTAATGAAGAATCCGTTTTCTACTTAGATTTATTAAACCTCAAAACTTACAGTGCATCATATACCTACTATGTTATCTACAGTCAAAGCAATGGCAATTTTCCTTTTACTACAATGGAAGCAGAAGCAGGCCCTTTAAGGAAAGTACTGTAATGTAAGAAGAAAGCTAAATCAAAGCACATTTTAAATTATCATATTTTAGAAGAGGCTTATTAGGAAAGCCTGATAGTCCGGGATAGCAGCACCATGCACTGCCCTCCAGGAAGCACAGGAGAGGGATATGGATAAGGAATTGCACATCAGTGCCTGTTTTGGCACAAGGGACAGGCTGCTGGCTCCTGTGGCATTATAGGTCCAGCCTTGATATTTTGGTGACCACTTAAAATGACAACGCAAAAGTTGCCTTCTTATTTCACAGCTCTGGAATTTATCATACTCCAGTGGAATGTAAAAGGGCACAGTACAAAATGGGAAACCATATCCTGTTATATTACGCTGCTAAGGCTGTTCATTTATTGCTGCACAAAAATAACAAATGCCAAGTCTGCCAGCTCTTGTGTAGCTAAGCCCTAGATGTGAGTTGTTCCATGTTTCCAAGAACAGGGCCCTGAGCTTTTGTTACTGTTTTATTACAATAGTGAAAGTGTGAACAAATTTGCAAGTAGTGCAACACTTTGTACAAAAGACTATGAAAAAATAAAAAGGAAGACTATTAAAAAGTTTTTAAAATCTTCTCCAAAATGAAGATACTTTAAAAAACAGACAATTATGAGAAATCATAGCATTTCTGGGAGAAAGCAGGTCTCACCTGAACTGTCAGAAGAAGGAACTGAGGGACTAGTCACAGTGGATGTATCACATGGTTTGGCAATTGCACACACATTAGGGCCGGGCAGGCCTGATAAATGGTCCCAAACTTCTCAGGCTCTCCCCACCCAGGAAATGTGTTTGATCAGACATCAGCAAAAACACCCACCATTCAGCACTTTGCAAGCCCTTATACCTGTTGGTTACAACAAATACTGCATATTGCAGATCTGGTGACTATACTTGCTTTCACTTGAAGATCTTCTGAGCTGCGGGTGTCCATGTACATGGCAAGCAGGGTGGGGAGCACGTTTGCTACTGCCACGGCACGTGCGTGCTCAGGAGTGTGCCGTCCAACCTGGCCCAGGGCCCAGGCAGCTGCCGCCTTAATGTGGTCTTCATGCTCTTCTACCAAGCAAGCACACAGGGGTGGTATTCCCTGCAGGATGCATCAAAAACACAACCTTCACAAACCTAGACCAGCGAAGGACAGCTTTAAACTGACACAGATCTTCAGAAAATGTTTCTCTGTTTACGCTCTTCCTCTAGAATAGCCTGTAAGAGAGCATATGCAGTGCTCTCTTTTTCTTTTTTAACATCATGACTAGAAAGAATTTGTAATAGTCTTTTCAAACCCAGCTGAAAGACAGATTGAAAAACAGTTGAAAGACAAATGCAATACTCTATAAGGCAGAAGGCAGTTTGGGCCGGCACATCGAGGTTAAAGGTTCGAAGGAATACATGACACAATTGAGGTTGTATTGAGAGGAAAGGTTTTGATTTTGTCACGCAGAAAATACACCAATTCTAGTGCTTATAAAGCTATAAAAGAGGTCTAAGATCAGAAGGACTCAATCATTACATTATCTAACTTTTTTTTTAATACACTAAATTTCGCCTCATAAACCCTTTCTCAAACACAGTAACTCATGTTGGCTCATCCAATAACTTTCAGGAAGACTCATTTGGGAAACATCAAGGGATATTTCACTTTCTTCCATTTGTAACTGAAGTTCTTCAGGTTCCATGTCACAGTCTTTATCCTTTCTTCACAAGATTACAGTCATTGATGGCTGGTATTTTACATTCAGAAGGTACTTAAATAGGAGCCATTTCACAATAGTTTAGGTACAGTAACCCTAACTAGAAGATGTTTTTCATCCCTTACATCATTTTTGAGTCTTTTCTACACTCTCTTCAGTTATTTTCAAGATTCTTCTCAAACATAGGCAGGAGAAGTGTGCACAGTACCTCATTGTGGTATCACTGGTACTACAGATGGATTAACCTCTCTCTTCTAGTAATACTTCATCTTCTACTCTTTAATACATTAAAAAGACCATAGAAGTGTTGGGTCCACTTGGACCCCTCAAAAAACAGTTTCCTAAACTCCTTCTTTCCAGGACACAGGATACCTGTACTCCATATTAAGTACATCTTTAAACCTTAGCGTCTCAGTGACTGCACCTAGGTTGCTTTCATACCGTCCTAGGGCAGGACATGCCCACAGCTTTGCATCCCATCCCACAAAGCTTGGCTCCACCTGGAACAAAATTGTTAAAAACTGCAGTTTGGATTTCTTTGGAAGGGGGAAGGGAGATCATTGATGAAAATCTTGATATGAATTATGAAATTCATGAGAGTTTGCATGCAGGCCTACAAACCTCTCACTGCACTTCCTTGGAGTTCTGGGTGCAAATATTTATTTTTTACATTTTGTCAGTTAGGTGCCATCATATCAACTTAATCCTATATTCATTCCATGTAATTTGAGGCACTTAACAGCAAAAGCTTTATTTGCTCTAGGCATCCCTATAAATTGCCAGTGGACAGATGCAGACTCTTCCAAGGAAAAGGGACCTCTAGAGTGGGATGACACAGAAGTGTCATTCTCTAGCCTTTTAAATGTTCAAAGGAAACTATTTTTTATAATTTCTGCCCTTTATGCATAATTATTAATGTTATGTCATAGTGATTTCTAATTTTTACCTTGCATTCCTATTAGACAACATTTCTGTTCCTCAGTTTTTATTGTTTTATTGTTTCCATTCAGACAACAAATTTAAAATGCCCTACGTATTGCAAGAACAGGGCAACAAAACCCAGTGAAATTTCCTGCTTTCTCCTGGTGTTTTACAGTCATCATTATTCATACTAGAATACTGTGCCAGGCACTCATTTCACCTATTGCAGGTATTACAAATTCTCACTCTTCTATATTATTGCCCAGCAAATTTCTTTAAATCTGACAATGAATAGCACCAAGCTCGTATCATTTGAAAGCTTTTATCATTTGCACAACTGAATCAAGCTATGACACATTTCAGAAACCAATCTTTACAAGTCTGAGGACTTCTGTTGCAAGGATACTGTAGCAGCATGAGCAGAGTCATGCTAATGCAACAAAAATGTGCCATTAAACATTGTTCTTTCAAAATTGATTTTGATTTGGCCAAAATGAATCATTTTATAAGAAATTCACTGACTTATTTTTTGTAGGCACATAAATCATCCCTTTGTGAATGGTTGTTCACAAACCAACCTCTTACAAAGGTTTAAACTCCACGAGGACCCAGTTTGATCAGGTGTGACATACTTTCAGATATGGTTAAGTGATGATCCTATTAAAAAGTGCATTCATCAACAGCGAGTGTATAATTCTGTCTCCAAATACTTGCTCTGCCTATGTGAATTTGTGTCTCTTTCTGAGAATACACTGAAGAATTATAGGAAGAGGACAAAGTAATAGCTAACCTTGGAGATGATCACTGCCATTGACAGGTTCTCCGAATGAGCTGCAACGTAGCCAAGCATCATGATGCCAGGCAGCCTCACAGTGCCTCTGCAGCTGCCAATACAATCAATTATAGCAGCAACTCCACCTGCATTTACTATAAGCTGTGAAAGCTGAAAAGATAAATGAAGGAGATTAGATAGTGTGAAGTATCTACAGGCATAAAGCACTACATTACAGGAGTCTTTAACTGTATCAGCCCTGATTTACAAAATAAAGCTGGAATGAGATTGATGCCTCACGCTCATTGCTGGGCACCGACTGCATGGTGAAGTTCACAGCAATGAAACTGCTTCGCTGCGCTGTTTGTGATCGACTTCACATCAAGGACATCAGGATTCTGGATTCCTGAGGCCAAACAACACGGAATGACACATTCTCAACTCCTCGAGTACTCACCAAAGAATCGTGCAGTGAAAATCTATACACAAATTACTTTAAACACACACCTGCTGGGCCATGTATTCCTTAATACCAATGGCCACTCATTTTCCGAGCCAACATCAGGATACCTGTGGAGGGCTAGAGGGAAAGGCCCTTTCTCTGGCACCCGCACACTGGATGACCTCTGCTGCTGCCTAAGAGCCCTTGTGGATCCCTCAGCGAGGCACGAGGCCAAGAACAGCCGTCATAGCTGCTCGAAACCAGCTGGCATGGGGCCCTTCTGCCATCACAGAGCACCCTACGAGACACACGCGGCGAGCGTATTGATGGGCAATGAAGAATGTCAAACCAGCCCCCAGGATGTCAAACCATAACCTGGCCATGAATTATACCCAGGTCTATATTCTTTGGTGCCAGCTCTATAAATAAGGCTATCCTACACGTTTTCCTAAATGATATCACTTCTCACATCACTTGAGGGACAGCAGTAGAGTACACATAATACCAATAATGCATAAAAATTAACGTGATTTCATATTGTTACCATTTCCATTTTTTTTAAACAAAGTTTTTGAAGCAAAAGAAACCCATTCTTAACAGTTAGGATTAAAAGCACAAAGCTTAGCCAGGTGTTTCAATACAGCCGACTTCCACGAACACGAAATGCACTGCAGCCTCGAAGGCACCAGCTCAGGAGTGTTTTATTCATGAAGCAGCCAGATGAAATTTAAAGCTCTTCCTTAGCAAGCGCCGTCCAGGGGGCTGCCGAGCACAGCTGTGAGGGCCAAGGCCCGGCCTGCCCGGAGCCCCGTGCGCTTAAAGCAGAGGGCTCCAGCGCAGAGAGCGTTCCGGCTGTGGGGAGCTGCACCCCTGCAGTGCCCCCATCCCGATCTGCCCGGGAATCCTCCGGCGCGTGCCGCAGGAGAGCAGGGCCCCACAAGCCCGGGCGGCCACAGGCCGCGGCCTGCGCAGCCATGAGCTGCCGCCTCGTTGTCGCTGCCAGCAGCTGCCCCAAGGGGCTCGGCTGGACGCCGGGATGGGGACTTGGCACAGGGCACCAGCCGGAGCTGCGCGCGCCGCCGCTGCCCTCACAAGGATCCCATGCGGATCCCGTGGAGGAGGCGGAGGAACCGGCAGCGCTCACGGGATGCTGAAAGCCCTCTCACTCGTACAGCCAGAAGAGTCATTTTGGGAGGGTTATGTTCAGCACTAGCGTGATCCACAATGTTATCTGGTTTGTATTTCATTCCAGAGTCCCACTTAGGGCCTTTTAATTGATTCTACAATCCAACAGATTCACAGAGCTGTAATTATTTACCTTTTTCCATTTTCTTTCATATTCACTTTGGCAAACATCCCCCTTTCCCATATCTCTTATTGTCACAAAGATGCAAACACTGGGACTCAGATAATGGAGTCGAGCTAATAAAAGAAACTACCAGTAGTTTAATATTAAAGTGAATTTTTGACTCTCATCATTAAAAAAGATCCCTGCAGCCCTAAACATTAAAAAAGATATACACCATATAAAATTGTTAAAACATGTTCTTGTGATCTGTGAGTCAGTATTAGGACTTTCGTGAGGCTTTGCTCCATGATTTTTTTAAATGTCTAGGGCTGACAGCACTGTCAGCTCAAAACACCTTTTCCGCACTGATATCTGACAGAACGAAGTATCCAGGTATATATTATAAGATTCCTAATTTCCTAACCCAATTGATATTCAATACTCCTCTCATAACATCAGCAATCATTTCCACATTTTTCCAATAAATAAACCAAACAGCTATTTGCCCTCCCTTTCCAAAAACAAATGACGGAATAATCCCGTGCTTTATTTAAAGTACAAAATCTAACGATGACCTTGTATTAGCATTTTCAAGGTTTTACCTCAGGCGTGTGCTTTGCTATCTCTCTAATTAAAGTTGCACCATTTTTCTTGACATATTCATCGGAGTCCTTCAGGCATGTGAGCACGACTGGGAAAATTTCTGCTTCCACCACCAGCTCCGCGAGATCCACCGAGTGCTTTGCTATTTGGCTTAGAGCTGACAGCACCTGACGCTAGTAAATAAAAATTGTTGTAAAATGAACAACGTACCCGCAGCCTGCGACACACACACTCCTCCTGCACGCAAGAAGCTCTTGCATCAAGGAAAACAAAGCAGGATAGGGAAAACAATTACAGCTATTTTACAATTCACTGAGCCAATTCATGCACGAATATAATGGCATAGAACATTCACTGGATCCTGAATAAAAGTTTCTCTTTTGTTTTATCCCATTCAAGCTTGCTATGTAATAAAAAAAATTATATACCATTTCAAACTGTAATTTAAAAGAATTTAGAGAAATCTACTGAAATTACACTAAGGTGCATAGCATGAATTTCATCTAACAGACCTTATATTAAAGATTTTTATCTACTTTTTAGAGGTGGCATTTTTTATGTTATCATCTCTTTCTGTTAAACAGGAAAAATAAATTAAACAATTTTTTGTCAGTTAAAGCAGTGATAAAATCTTCAACACAGACTATCAGACGGTGCATTCTAAGACATAGCAACACATTTAATACTAGCCATTTTATTGTATGAACTGAAGTGTGTAAAATCCATTTTTGTAACGGAATTGTGCAAGCTGCATCTATTTCAAATATGTTAGATGATATTAGAGGATGCATTTTTATGCACCAAACCAAAATATACACATGATATCATATAATTCTTAAAAGAATAAAGAGTAAATTCTAAACATTTTAAAGATTAGGTTAGTAGCTCTTTACAGAGCAGCAGTTCCATCCAACAGCTAACTGTGAACATGTTCAGAAGTCTCCTGGTCACTAACCATGTAGTTACATTTTTATAATATCTGAAACAAGAGCTTTGTAAATAAATACGCAGAGCAGTGCCTTGGATTCAGTAGCAAGTAACGCCTGGCATAACTGAGATAAAAAATAATAATAATTTTGAAATGTACCTTCAGTTTAGCATCAGGGTTCAGGATCATCTGAGCTAAGTGAGCGATAGCTCCTGCGTCCACTACTGTCTGGGCTAACTCTGGAGAATGCTTTGAAATATCACTGAGGGTTGAAGCAGCAATCCTTTTCAAAGCAATTTCTGGCTCCTGGATACAGAGCACTAAAAGAGGAACAGCTCCCGCATCCACCACAGCTTGTGACAGTTCTGTAGGTCCAAGGAAAGTAATTAAGTGAGTATGGGTGACTGACCCTTGTGCAAGCCATTTTTCACCCTGACAGATACAGCAAAGGGAAAAGGGGAGGGTGCAGTTCACTGTCTCGACATCTGCATTTCAAATCAGCCCTCCTGGTTTCATAAACCGTGCGGACCAATCCACAACTGAAAAGAATGCAGGTCAATAGATGGACCCCCATTTACATGCACACATTTGAGGTAGATTAGGCTGAAATGGTTTGTTATTCTGTTTTCTTTTTCTTTTTTTAAAGTAAGCAGATGTCAGCTGTTTAAACCCTGGCTATTCTACGCTGATCAATAGGAAAGCATTTTATGCATGGCTAACAACAACAGAAAAGCCAAAGTACCAAAATTTTACCAACCACCTAATTAGAGAGCATTTTACCCTCTTTAAATGATAAGCAGATATTAGCATAGATCAAATGCCAAAAACAGAATTTCAGAAAACACACATAAAAGATTTCTCTTGCATAAAAGATTGCAAAAAATTGAGCTTGTTGACCAAAAGCTTTGCTTACATATATGGGAAAGGAGAGAAGAATTTTCACTTTAATGACATGAAAATATTATCCTGCACATGTAGACAAATAGGAAATATCATCAGTGGGATATTGTATGTCCAAGGTTAGTACAATACCCTTAACTATCTGCACCTTAACTAAAAGAAGCCAAAAAACCTGAATGTATGATCAGCTGACATGGGCAAAAATTACACTATTAGAAATTCATTAGCTGTCTTCATTATATGCAGCATTAATCACAGACCAAAAAAAAAAAAAAAAAAGAGAAAAAAAAAAGAAAGAAAGAAAAGAAAGAAATTACTGGATACCACAGGTAAAATTAATACTATAGCCAATCATCTCCTCTATTTTAAAATAGTTGTAGAAAGTAATAAAAATCATGTAAGATTCAATACTCTATTAGGTTCTTCATACAGTTTTGCTACACCTTATTATGCATATCCATTATTATCTTCAACATTTATCTTGACTTACAGTACCATGGCAACATATGGCTATTGTATTTTAGGACTCTAACTTAGCTTTTGATTTATAGTTCATCAATAAAGAGATTTTCATACTAAGAAAAATAGAGCATACTTCATTAAATATACATAGACTAATACAGTTTTTCATGAAACCTGTAAGTCATGTCATCATTAGGCTCTTAATATCCAAATAAAGTTCCTCTAGCAGACCTTTTTTCAATTAGTGAATTATAGTCACACACTGCAGTACATGTAATATCTCAAATATTTACACTGTAGGTTACTTTAAATGACATATTTTAAGCAAAATATAAATATTACGTTACAAATCCTTACTAAATAATGAAGGATTTTTTTCATAAACTCATAGAAGATTAGCCTTTCAAGGTTCACTTTTCAAAAAGACTACTTGGCTGAAAATGTAGAGTGTGCACCCTCCAAACACTCAGAAGTATAGGAATTCAACAATAACCTGTACTTACAATTTTACAAATTTGTAAGAAAATTTTCCAGAAAACATATCTGCAAATATCTCAGTAAAATATTTATAATACCTCAAAAATTCTCAAATATCTCAAAAAAGCTACATATAATTTTCCATTAGAAAAAAAAAACAAAAAAAAACAACACAGAAAGAAGAGAAAGAAATATGCTTGATCTCTTCAAAAATGTATTTTTATGCTGTACACTGACCAGGAAAAACACCCAATGATCTAATGACCAAAGGTCCACTAAGTGATATGAAAAATTATAATAACGGATAGTCCGTTAGAATATCCAGTTATGGACCGAGCTCATGGGCAGCTTCAAAGCAAGGGCTGCAATTGCCTGCGGGCTGCCAGGGAGATGCTGATATCAGGAAAACGCTGCCAGGAGGGAGAGGGTTGTGCTAGAAGAACGAGTCTCCCTGATTCTGTGTCACCTGAAATCATGAAGGGCCAGTAGCAAAAGAAAGAGCAACACCTTAAGGCCACAGCTTTGCCTAGGCATGTAGAAATACCCATACAAACTATTTTTAAAAGGCAAAGTAAATCTGATTCAATTTAAATCACTGATACTGATAAGTGCTGACGGTTACTGTTGGTCATGTTCAGTGAAATGTTTGTTCTTGCAGTGATGTTTATAAGATGCATGACTATTAACTTACCACATACAGGCCTGGACCATGTACCAAAAGACAGACAAGCTGTAACTGGACTGACAGAAAAACAGGAAAACTGAGGCACGGAGAAAGAAATATACATCTTCCCATCCCACCACTACTGCAAATTCAGCCCAAAACTATGATTCTAAGAATGAATGATTCTATGATAGTTGCATTTTTTTTCTCAAAGGGAGACTCAGACTCACTTGACCTTTCCACTTGGCAGAATGTCTCTTAATTCTAATCATATGCCAAAGAACTCAAACTTTGCTATTCAGATACAGAATACAGACATAAATGGAAAAAAATGCAGTCTGAGAAAGAGTTTAAAGGAGAAAATACATATTTGCCAGTATATTAAATATATATATATATATATATATTAGTCAAATCAAATAAGATGGAACAAGTCACAATAAATAAATAAATAAATAAATTTTTAACATTACACTAGGTCTGTGAAGCTGGAAAAAAAGGCCAATAGTTGAAAAGCAAGAGAAAAACAGCAGAGGAAAAACTAGTTATGAAACTTGCAGAAGCCCACCAAAAGTATGAAAACCCAGGGCTGCAATTTGAGGCACAGATCAAGGGATCTTCTAAAGACATGGTTACATGGAAGGACTTCTCCCTACATGACACAAAGTAGCAAGTGTTATTCTACGTATGCACTTGGACTCATAAACCATCACAAACTGGTTGATTTGGCAAGCAGAAAATAAGGAGAATTCTAACAAAGGGAGATATTGCAGATATGATAGACTGAACGATAAAGACTAATAAAAGGATTTTAAGGAGCACCAGTTTGGCTAGGAGTTCTCCTTGAGGGCCCTTCTCATCTCGCATGTGCTCGTAGGGACAGAGAAACGAAGGCCAAGGAGGCCGAGGCCTGGTCGTGAGCTCTCCTCATCGGAAAGGCCATAAAGCAAACAAAAAAAGGAGTCAGCTCTTTCCTCGATTCCCTCTGAAGTCAACAGCAAGTCTTACAAGATTGACCCAAAGTAGCTTAAAGTGTTAACTAAAAAAATTGCCTTCATGCTAGCAAGAATAAAATAAATTAAAAAAAAAACAAGTTTGGGAAGACAAGGAAGTAAATGTGTAAATAGTTCCAAGGAAGGGAACTCAGCTGAGAACCAATATCAGGTTCACACAGTGGGTAGCAGATGAACCTCCACTAGGAAGTCAATGCAGTTTTCCATCTCGACCAGGGACCTTGGGACCACCACCTGCTTTGGTGGCAGCTCTACCCACTGGAGATACCAGCTTTTGACCAGGACAATCTTCTGACTGTATTTTTATGAGGACTGTGTGACTGTGTGAAGACTCCGATCACTATTACCACTTCATAACCACAGTTTTATGCAGGCCAGTACAAGCACAGCACTAACGATAACATCAAAACCAGTGGAAAAAAAACGATAAATAAAACCAACTTTCCTCAGCAGAAGAACAAAGGTCATTAATTAGAAGTTTCTTAATAGGACCCAACAGATAGGCTCAAATGGTTGGCAACCGGAGCAACGTGGTCTGACCTCGTGGCTGACCCTGCTTTGAGCAGGAGGTTGGACTCGAGACCTCCTGAAGTCCCTTCCTGAATTATCCCATGATCCCAAGGGTGCCACAGTATGATAGAAAATCAGTATAATTCCTCCCTCAGCAACATTCTTGTGTGTAAGCAAATAGAGTGCTGTTTGTTTTTGTTTTCCTACCCATTAGCAATACGCTGTAGCAGATAAGAGAGCATGAATAAATCATATATTTTACATAGGCAAAGCAAGTGGAAAGGTAAGTCATTTGCACGCCTCTCAAATCGAAGAGCTCTGCACTTTAACCCCCTCACTGAATATGGTCTTAGCAAAAGTTATTTATCAGCAAAATAATTTTCACAGATTTATTGGTTTCTCAAACACTTTGCACTTCAGTGGCAAAATTTGCAGCACACTGATCTGTATATGCTGGAAATGGCATCAGTGTCTCAGATTCAAGTCAAGGGAACCTGCAAACGAGCAACGTAACTGCATGAGCTACTGCCAAAATCCAGAATCCGACAGGATTTCCAATGTTCTGCAATCTCACAAGACATCTGTCTTGACCTAAAATCTCACAGAATCCAATGATTTCTGGGGACATCTTTTCCCAAAAGAACTGCCTTTTAAGTGCTTGCATTATGAAGATCACTATCTTTTTGGGTTTTGTTCTTTTTTGTTTTTCCTAGCCAGAAAACTTCCATTAAAAAAAAAAAACACAAAGTGAAAGTCTTCAATAGGAATGCACACCACAGATCTCCGAGAGCAGTTTTACAGAGTCATGGATGGAATTTCTGATAAAAAGCAAAGAGAGACCCTCCCACTGCAGAACAGGCATCACCTCGTGCTGAGCGCCTTTGCTTGCCTGCAGGGAGACACCTCCTGCCCAAAACACGTTGGGGCTTTCATCTCTCTCCAGCATCCCCGGCAAGGATCCAGATCACTGAGCTATTCCTGCCTGGGACAAAGGAGCAACATCCCACACACTTATTTTTTCTTCAGGAGGGGAAATAAAAATCTTGCCTTTATCTTGTCCCAGTTTGGAATAGAAACAATTCTGAATCAGAAAAATCTTTTGTAGGTGGGGGAAAACATTTCACACCCAATTCTATTTTTAGAGTTTAGACTGCAATACATATCCACAGAAAGTCAATGAGAGAAAATCAGAGCTGCCAACACAAGCATGTGAGCCTAATCCAGTGTTTCTTCAACAGTAAACACCAGATGTTGGTAAGAACAGGTCCATCTATCTTTGTATCCCATCTCCAGCAATATCCTGTTACAAAGGCATGCATACAGCAGTATAAGAAACACATAACAAACACATCATGTACGGAGTAATTTTTCCCCAATATAGCTTCTTTACCCCAGTAATCATCAGTTAAGAGACTCCCTGTGGCCGTGTTTTAGAGGAAGGTAAATCTCCCAAGTGACTTACAGTTGGGCAGCAGGGGAAAATCTGTTTTTCTTTTCTTTTTTTTTTTTTTTTTAAACAGATTACATCTAGTGATGTACGCCCTGAAGCTTGCAGCATGGTAGCACGTGCAATTTCAGCCTAATTTTGGAAGCTGCTGTTTCTATTGCTAGCGTAAATTAACATGAGAGATACATCCACTCACTGTCAGTGAATAAACAGTTCACAACCACGGAATAGGAACTCGCACAAGGAGCTGGTTGTCTTCAGCACCCCTTTGTCAGCTGCATCTTTGCAGACAAGGCGGTCACAGAGTGAACGGGATCACCCTAAAGATCAGCCGGCGTTCAGGCAATGAGCAGCATAAAGGGCAATCGAGGCAAGTCAATATTGATTTACTGACATAACAGAACTACAGAACTGTTTATGTTAAGGGTAACACAGACACTTACTTACACTATATACATTCATACAAGTGAACACTTTCAAATGACACTTCAACAAACACACTTCAGATGGAAGCAACACTTAATTTCTATCAAGGCTGGGATTCAGACCTAGCAATCAAAAAGGAAAAGATCTTTAGCACTCAGAAGTGCTCCCAAAACGAGTTGTGTTCCCTGGAAAAGATAAATTCATTAGGATAAATGTTGGAGCCCATTTCCACAAGTTACTCCTCTCTCTAAGTGGGACAAGGAAATCACTTTCTAACCTAGTCTAAGCATACTTTAAAACCTAACATAAATATATCAGCTCATGTTGTGATCCTCGAGTAATTTTAACCTTAACCTACTTGAACCAAAGGCATTCCTCCTAACCTTACCATCCAGGCATTCCTCCTAACCTTCCTGTTCTTCCCTCAGTTCTGATTCATAACTCCAAACTGTTTTTATTAATTATTATTATTTTTATTATATAAGCAGCTAGCAAAGGAATTATCCACTGCGTGGATCAGCTTTTGACCAGGAACATGACACTACCAGTGAGTTACATAACCACTCGAGAGAGCAGCAGGCTGCTCTATATCAGATTCCTGGGATCTATTCCTGACTCCCAGAGAAGAGTGTGGTCTACTGGCAACTGCAATGAATTTGGCACCGTTAATGCTGCAGGCAGAGCTGCCAGTCGGACGAAACATGGTTCTGCTTAGGCCTCTCTTTTTACTATGTATATAAAATAAGAAGAGCTAACACTGGAGCAAAACAGACTTTGCTCCACAGTAGCAGTTCTACATCGTATACAGATTCTGAAATTTCTTCACAAAGCAGAATAAACTAGAATGTAATTTTCAGGACCGAGGTCCATGCGTGTCCTCTCAGAGCATCTCCCACACGCTCCGGCACTGCTGCTGTCGGCTGTGCTGCTTCCCACTACTGCTGCTGCACATTTGTAACCTTACAGCAGCTTCTGATTCTGAATTCGAAATTTCCTGACAGTGCAGAAAAAAGCATCTTGTTCTGAACAATTAAAATCACAAAAATACATTTTATTACAACTTGCACATGACATGAAGATGAAAGATAACACATATGAAACCTGTTACCTGAATTGTGGCGGGCAATATAACCAAGGGCCCAAGCTGCAGCTTCTTTCACACCAGGATCAAAATCTTCCAAACAAATCACAAGGGTTTCCAGTGCTCCACACTGAACTATCGCCAGGGCTAGCTGTGGGGAATGTTTACCCACTGCTCTTAGCACAAATGCTGCTGCTTTCTTGTAGAAACGCTACATAAATCAGGAAAAAAATACTGTTAATAATGTTAAGTAGTTCAAAATATAATATAATACAAACATGCATAAATTAGACTTTTTTTAGTAGTAGCAATAGCTCACACAGATCCAAATCAGGACTACCAGACATAGCACAAACAGTCCTTGTCTGAAATGGCTCATGATCTAAAATTTAGGGTAATTGCATAAACAAACAGAAAAAAAATAAAGCTAGGAGGATATAGGGAAAAGATATTAGTCTAAATAAATTTGTTTGCTTAAGTGAGTAGGAAGTGGTAAGAGCTGAAAAAAATATCTCTTAGCATATATAACTAGATTACACAGGTTATATAGGGCAAACTCCTGGAATAACTCTACCCATTTGCGTTACTCGCAGGGTTTCCCAATTTCTAATGTACATCCATCACCATATCAGCCCTAGGAGAAAACACTGTTTACGTTTGCAAACAGGAAACGAACACGGAGAATCAGATGCAGCGGGAAGTTTAAGATGTGAATCCCGGAATGCGTCGGGGCGCCTGGGCCCTTGGCCTCGATCCCTCCTCCGCTCCGCTCTCCAGAGAAAGGAAGAACCACGCGAGCGTTTTTGTGCGTCCCACAAGATGCCCAAACACCCCTGAAAATCTGCCTGCAGAGCCAGCGAGGTATGAGCACGAAGAGGGCCCTGCATGGGGGCCTGGGCCCGGGCTGGTGCCCAGCCCCACGTGGAAGCCACACAGCGCTCCGTGGCTGCGCAGCCAGGCTTCTCCCAAAGCACAGAGGTCTCCTCTACGCTCCTGGCACCCGGCCCTGCCTTGTACTCTCCCCTAAACCACAACTGGGCATTGCCTAAGAGCTTGCTAGGGAGCCTGGGCCAAAACCACGTCAGGAAGCGTGTTAGCAATTACAGAGCATGAATAGCCGTGTCCCAGGGCTCGACACTGCCACGGCCCCGCTTGGCTTCCCAGCGCAGATGTAATCCCTTAATGCCAAAAACCCAGTGTTCTCGTTCAGCTCGGCGTATTGAACATAATTTACAGACAAAATATTAAACATTAAAACATTATTCAGGGGGAACATAAGCTGGGGAAGCAGCACAGAGGGACAGACCCCTAGTTGGTGCAAGTCACCGTAAGCTTCGCCCGACGCTGTGCGGCTATGAGAGTTTACACCGGTCTCCATCTGTGCAAATGTGGCCATGCTATTCCCCCAAGGGACTGTGCTCCAAGCAAAGGAAAATACTTCTGGGTTTTTGTTGTTATTCAAAACATATTTATTTACAAACAAGCCATATTCACAGGCACTGTTCAAATGCATTATAAAGCTGTGTATTTTGCTCAGTTTAATTGACAATATTGAGCCAGGCTATGACCCTGTGCCTATTCTTCACAAATCAGTGGAATCAGTATTTATTGTGTGCTCAGAGAATCTGCCCTTTAAGGATAGATGTGGATACATGCAAAGCGAGTGGAATGGAAATGCATCTTTTATCTTATTTTGCCTATGAGAAGCAGCAACCTGTGAGCGTTGCTGAGCTCCACGTGGACTGGATGTTGGGTTTCCTCAGCCACCAAGGCACACGAGGCCTCCCCTGTCCTCATGGGAATCTGCTGTGGCCCAAGCAATGCCCCATCCCGGCATCCCATGGAGGTAAGGGCAGCACAAGCAGTAACAGGGAAGAGAGAAACCAGGGTGCTCTGGCCAACTTAGTAAGGCCTCCGTTGTTGGGGATTTTTGCCCCAAAAATAAACAAACCAACAAAAATTTTTCTTCACTTCCTCCCTTTAAAATACAAATAAATTAACTAAAACGATTATGAATTTGTCTAACTAAAACTTCAGTTTTCTTTCCCTTCTATACTAGTGTCTTGACATCAATGCTTTTCTTTGACATATTTTTAAGATAAACTGTATAAGCATTAACCAGATATGCAACAATGAAAACATGCAGTGAGTACTCAATGTTTTTCTCAAAAGAGTGAAATGGCAACGTAGCATTTCCAAGCTATATTTCCATTGAAATTCAGCTTTTCCTAAATCAAATAAATCAAAAATACAACCTGTGATTTCAATACATTTAACTCCTTTAACTCTCAGCTTTCTTTGTATTTTCCTGTGCTAGTAGTTTGTTATTTTGCATGCTATAGATTTTCAAATGGCTATATTTGGAAATATTAAGTATTCCACTACAGCATTTATATTAATTTTAGGAGTGTTTGGTATTAATGACAAATCCTAATGAATTACCACTACAGCTTTCACATTGCTTTTTGTTTAAATGGAAACCTTTTGTAAAGTATCACTCAACAGTTTGAAAACAACAATGCTATGGATATTTTTCATATAAGGAGCTAAAAGGTAACATAATATTTTAAAGTCAAACATTTAAAGTCAAAATTACATACATGACCTCTCAAGAGTTCAAACGTGCACGCTGTCTCTGAGCTTGGGAGTAACTGCAGATAGCTGAAAAGGAAAAAAATCCCCTTCCTTATGTTAAAAAAGTGATTATTGAGTAAAGGATGCCTTACATTCTGCTCAGACAAGGAGCACACGAGCTGGGGAAGAATGTCTCCCTTCACAACCGCCTCTGCCAGGTCATCGTTGTAGTTGGCCAGTCTCCCAAGCGCCAAGGCCGCAGTCTGCTGGATCGTCGGGACCACGTCCAGCAAAAGAGGTCTCAGCAGAGCCATCACACCTGAGTTACAGCACAGAGAGAGAAGCCCATGCAGTAAGTGGAGATTTTTCTGAATATTTGCCTTTATTCGTGAAAGATCTGTTAAATTACTCTTTGAAATAACAGGAAGCTGTAGGAAACCCAGAGATGTTCCCCTGAAATGAGGTTGGCACTTGGATGGCACTGCTGGCACATAACAATCTTTCTGCTCATTTTTCATAGGTACAAAACATTTCTGAAATATAAAGATTTCACATGTAGAAATAAGCATATTTGAGCACATATAAAATATATGTGTTAACAAAGTAAATATGCACAGGGAACTCCATCTGGAGGTTCTGGTGAGCTAACACTGTATGTCACTCATTATTCAGTCTGCCAACAGAACCTCTACATGGAATTACAACAAATTACTAATAATTCCATCTATTATAAACAGTGACTGATCTGGGAACCAATAGCCATAATATATTACATTCCAGACAGAAGAATTA
This sequence comes from Nothura maculosa, assembly GCA_032353885.1. Lineage (NCBI taxonomy): Eukaryota > Metazoa > Chordata > Aves > Tinamiformes > Tinamidae > Nothura > Nothura maculosa. The sequence continues at coordinate 1,412,577 of JAUBOD010000947.1, forward strand.
AAGACTTTATTACCACATCATTATTTATGATGTGTTTATACTGCATTCCACAGCGTATCAGCTAAATATGAAAGAAGATAAAGTCCCTTCTTGAAGAAGTTCTCACACATACACCAAACTGTTGAAATTACAAGTATAGTAAGCAGCTATGACATGAACCATAAGCAGTCATGGCACAGAAAAGTCCTCACATGGATAAACATTTGGCTAAAAATAAGAAATGGTAGGAGAAAACATTCCATTCCTGCAAGAAGAGGAGGTCACGGTGCAGTTCCTCAGGAGCCTGTGCTGGTTCACATGCTGTTGAGCATATGGATACTCACAGGTGATGAGGAGGAGGGCAGGGATAGTGCCCTGAGGAAACGTGCTGCTGACTCAAAGTTATTCAAGGTGGTGCCAGCAAGGGCTACTACGAGAAACAACAGAGACTGAGTGACTATTAAGAAAATAAATGCAGAGTAATACAGATGGGAAAGTCAATCTGAACTTCACACATGCAGAGATGGACTCCAAATACCGCTAGCCAGGAGAAAGATCCTGGGCTATGGCAGACAATTCCATGGAAACATCAGCTCACCACTCAGCAGCAAAGGAAGCACACACACCGGCATAACAGAGTGCCAGGGAAAGCAGTAGGAAACCCAACTGGAGACCATCACTGTACTGGTGCATACATCTATTTTGCATCTAATCCCTTCCCCTACCATGTGGCTGGAAGAGGTTCAGAGAAAGGCAACAAGGTTGATCAAAGAGGACCACTCTGTATATGAAAGCAGTTGCCATAGTTAAACTAAGGCTCTTCAGCAGGGATCTAAGCAAGGCCCACAGGACCTGGTTTAGCTTGGAGAAGGCAGCCAGGGATCAAACACTGACTCTTCCAAAACCAGGGAGTAATATATGAAGCCAGTAGGGATCAAATTTAAGAAAGAGATTATTTTTCACACACAAATTCAGTAGAACTGTGGAAGTTCTTGCCAAAGCAGTTCACAGAGGCCCAAGAGACGACTGCTCAAGTTTCCAGAGCAGAACCTGTTACTAGAAACACAGAAATCATACACACCTCTGGAAGTCTCTGAGCTAATAACAGCTGGAAGCTGAGCAAGTGCTCTTCTGTTGTTAATAATCTTTCCGAGGCATCTGGGTATGTCTCCTTTTGGAGGCAGGCCAGTGGGCTAAATGGTAAGGGCTGCTCTGACCCCTGATTTGAGAGACATGGCAGTTCTTCAGACTATGCAGGGAGATTTATAGCTTAATAGGGACCAGTTCTGAATTAGTTTTGCATTTGATAATTGAGACAAGTCTACTTGCAAATAAGAGCACGATTTCATCAAGAATATGTCTTATAGGGACTGGGGAAGGGAAATTACTTGTATTGTAGCTCTTTGAAAGTGTAGCCTCTATACTAGCCAGGTGCAAGTAATACTTCCAAGCTTCAGCACCTCGACTGGAAAGCAACATTCTCTGGAGCTCCAAAAATGCTGTGCTGGAAGACTGAACACTCAAAACCACAATTAGATTTTTTTCTACTAGTTGTCTGAGTCTTCCACTAAGTTCATTTACATTAGACAAAGCGTTAGCTGATTGACCATAGCCACCAGAAGAAAATAAAACTTCCTTTCCCAAAGGCTACGTGTGCTCATAAGCAAGACCTATAATGGTGGGATCGCTGCTTGCTTGCAAATGTCATCCAGGAGATGTTGAGCACATCATCCATGGCAAGAAGAAAGGAAGAGCTGAGGGCTTAGGAATAATCTAAAAGGATGGGGATTGGACTAGTCCAAAAGGAGGGAGACTATATGCAGACCATTCATGATGTGGCTCTGGGAAGGTGACTCCCACAAACAGAGGCTACACAGCTAATGATGGGCCTGACTTCCCAGGAGCTCCCGAGCCAAAAGAACACAGGTCTTAGGAGACACAATAAAAAGAGAAAGCTGAGATGAAGTTATGATGTCTAGATAGTAGTGCAGAAGCACTGGCTCTGCAGCACGCACTATTTTAACACATATACGCAGGGCCAGGTAAATAGCTCTGGTGTAACTGGGGCCAGCTCTCACTCCCATCCAAGCAAATGGGAGCTGAAAAGAGGCATTCGGCACAGTAACAGTATGTGAGGCCCAGATACTCCAGCCTTGCAAGGTCGATGGAAGTTCACTCAGCACTTTGGAGAAATCCCTTACTACTTCATGATGCAGCCAACAGACTGACCTGTTCTCCCAAACTCCTTCAAATGGGGTTTGCAGTCTCCTCAGCAAATCATGCTTCCTATCACAATGTATTATGTACCTTATAGGATAAATTAAAAGAGAAAGGAAAAAAAACCACCCACACACAACACTCATG
>JAUBOD010000947.1:1456990-1474789 GCA_032353885.1 Nothura maculosa
TACGTGTACATTTGAACTTCCCAGTTTCACCAATGTTTGTGAGCTCCTTAGGTGAGGACAGCAGTGCTGGCCGTGCTGGGCAGGCCCTGGGGCAGGCAGGGCCCTCTCCATGTGTGCCACCATCCAGCCACATTGCTAGGACCACAGAGCTGTTCACTTCCATGAGGACTCTGCCGACACCACGGGAGTCCAACAAGCATTTCATGAGAGTAACCTAATATAACTGTGTTGCTGTCACACTATATGTTATCATTACATGACAGTGCTTTGAAAAAAAAGGGCAGAATTTAGAGTATCTTGTACTGCAGCCACGAGAGTGTTATCTAGTGCAATTCTAAAATAGTCTGTGAGTGCAGCGAAATACCTGATTAACTTAAAAAGAGTTGTCCTATCAGGTAGATAATACTTGTTTAAAATTGTAAGCACATACTGGAGTACTTGTTCACCTAATCTATTATTTATGGGGAAAAAATGTATTAGATTAATATTATGGGCCAAAGTATCTTCTAGTACAAGCTGGTAAAGCCACTTGGGATTTATATAGCTGTGCCAATTATACTAGCAATTAACTTCATTTTGTATTTTTATAGATATGGTATTTAAATTAATGAAGCTATGTTGTAGCTCGTGTTGACACCTTGGAAAATAAACATGGAAAATATAATTTAAAGAAAGCAAAGACGCACTGGTTTAAAGTATAAGGCATTTTGAGGCATAAATGCATTCAGACAAAATCCTTACTCAGATTCCAGTTTCTTTGTTAATGTCTATACTGCTCTATGAAGAAGAAAAAGTCAGGTAAAAGTAATATTTTGGAGAAGAGGTTTTTGTCCTTATTTAGAAAGATGTTTCACAGCCTTTCTATAATGTACATAACATGGCAGAGAGAGAAATAAATAATCGTGAATTCTGCCTCGGCCACTATTCTACATCTGTCACTCAGGGAAAAATCCCCTTTGCCTTTTTGGGAAAGTTGCCTAAGGATGATAGGATATGGCTGATAACAGTAATCCATATTTAGGCAACCAGAAAACTGTGACAATATTAGCCAGAGTAAGGGAATGCAGCCTTAAAATCAAAACATCTGTTATGGTAACTTTAACTTACCCCTTTATGCCTACATGTTGCAGTGTCGTATCTTACATTCCTGCATTATCTTTCCATAAGGGTACACATCTAGCCTTGAAATTCAGCAGTAATGTTAATTTGCTTTAAACATTGTATCATAAAATTAATATTACTGAAGCATGGCAGTTCATTTTTAGATACTAATAGTACCAGTAAGTGGTCTTCTACTTGATAGATTGCAAATTGTGTTGTATTTTATCCTTGATTATGAGAACAATTTGATTTGCCTCGGCATAGCTATTAAACAGTTACGGAGAGATTGATTGTAGTGGTATGAAGGATTTCACCATTAATAGTTTTATGAGAGAGATTCAGACTATAAACAGATTTCATGGCTATTCTTAACCAGAATATCTAAGGGAATCCCTTCCTACCCCACAACTCTCCGCATTCGCTTGTCATGGAAATTTCTGTCAAAATAGAGATTTATTTGATTTTCCAGGGCTCCATATCGCAGCATCTTGCTGTATTGCCAGCATTGTATCAGTAAGGACTTTGTTCATGGTTGCATAAAGTGCCGGGAACAAATGCTCATCATAAATAGAGCCATGATTTAAAAGAAGTGCAGTACACGGTGAGTCTGATCCTGTCGCACGAAGGGTATCAAAGGATTTCATCCTGTTGGTTTTAGAGAGGATCTGTCCCAATAAATGTCAACAAATGAACTAATAAATGTCAATATTGATTTGAGATCTGCCATCTTTCTACCCCCTACTCTTGTACACATCAGCAGGATCCAAGGCTGGTACCTATAGCTGCTGCACGCCTTGAATTCAGGAGTGGAAATGCAGGGTCTGCACTTGGGCAGCCCAATCACATCCTATGTCCTCTGTTCATGCTGCTAGAATAACTTATTATGATACTGGACTTCCAAAGAATATATTAACTTCCTGACTCTCTATAGTAATTCCATACAGCTGGTTCAAATAAACATTCCAAGCCAGTGCATTTTTCATCTTGAAAAAAAAACAGCAATCCCAAAGAAGTTTTGTATTTATTCAGTGCTTACTGTCATTGCCTTTGACACCAACCACAAAATTAATAGTTTAAAAAATGGGAGTTACTCTCTAGGCCTTTGCACCGATTCTCTTTTGTTGTTCTTCATTTATTTTGTTGACTCTTGCAGTCAAAATGAAAGGAAAAATTGCTCACGGCATTAATTTTCTTGAGTTATTGCACTACTCTGCCTCACTAAAACTATCTTGTTGTCTTTTATACTTTGAATAAAATGTGATTTTTTATTTGAAACAAAAGCCATATACAGAATTTAGGCTGCTCTTGACTTTACCTTCTATAATACACTGATGCTGGAACAAATCATAACTAGATAACTATGCTATGCATATTAAACGTTTGCATGCTATTTAAAATATATTGTTTCTTCAATATTTCTTTGTTGGTTCAGTTTTTAATATTGCTTCTATTCAAAGGACTGGACAAATGTTAAGACTGAGAGTTTTAGGCAGCAGCATCATGTATATAATGGCTATTTTTTCTGAATAAGGGGTTGGTAAGTTCGTTATTATAAGCTTATTATTGTAAGTTGGCTGCAGTTTGGGCTTCAGAGAGAATGTACCTATATTCTGTTCCAAATACTGTTCATCAGCAAGATACTCTTACCAGAGAAATTTGGATATACTGCAACATGCTAGTCTTCCATTTCTATTTAATATTGCCACTTATTAAGCAATTTATAAAAAAAATCCTAGATAATCCAGGTTTCCCAGTTATATTATTATAATTTAAGCATTAATTATGGATTGTTTTAGATAATCCCATTTATGTTAATACTTTCTGATTTTTTTTCCTAATCTGGTGGGTTAATTATTCAAAAAAAATATACATACATTGTGGAATTCAGAGGTAGCCATATATGTGATACCTATTGGTAAGGATTTTTCAAAAGCTAGACACTAATTTTGATATGATATTGCATGATTAAAAGGTTCTGGCCAACTATGGGTGATGTAAATGAGAATGTGTCAGTGCAGAGCAGGAGTAGATGATGTTTTTTCACGATTACATCATACATAAAGAAGGCAAATGCGTATGCAAATTTTATAATAATGCCCTATCTACATTTTTGTGTGTTTTGTTACAGTCTGAAAGAGTGGACAGTACAGACATAAAGCCATATTGATTAAGACAAATTATTCTGTTTTCCTCTTATAAAATTATTTTACATAAGTTACAATCGACAAATATATAATCATTCTGATTTTTAATGCTTTGTGAATAAATATGCACATGTAAAATGCCAAACTATGACTGGAATCTGCTTTTGCATTCAGGAACACTTTTGCATGGTACTAGTACAGAGAGTCATGAAATATTGCTTTTATCAGAGATCTATTCTTTACCATTTTCAGATAAACTAAAGCAATCTGTACATCTGCAACTGAAAGGTAGAGGGGTACTGTAAACTGTTAATTCTAGGCAAATACACAAGAGCAGTCTGAACCCCCAGATGCTCTACTAAGGTCGCACATGTTTCTAATTAGAAACCTCTATTCTCATTCATAAATGTCTCAAAACTTTCAACTTCTGATCTGCAAGTTTTGCTGGCTTGGCTGCTTGCATATTGTGATAGTAGCCACTGGAATTGGTAGATACTGACCCTTGTGCCACAGGACAGCATATATGTCACTGTAAGCCTGACCAGGTTCATGTGCCTGGAGACTCTGCTCCTGCATACTAGACATTTATTAGGAAGATAAAGGTGACTGATTTTGAATTAGTCTACAAAATATACTTATGAAAAGAATGTTAGATTGAAATCTTTCTTCCCATACACATGACACAAATCACACTGCTTTATAAAAGCAAGAAAAATAAAACTTGTTGTTACCAATGATTGTGCATTTATCTTGAATGTTTCCAGCTTCCATTTATTAAATTATTTGGGGTATTGTTGTTTTGTAGCTTTTCTTTCGTTCTTACTGACTGCAAGACATGTAACATGACAAGCACCGAACACCTATTTATGTGGAGCATTCAAGGAAAGGGAGAGTTATAAATATGGATATTTGATGAGAACATATAACCGTGACAAAGATATTCATGCATGAATTTTTGGAAGTGACCAAATATAGTGTATAGAAATAATATAAAAATAACATTATAAAAATATAATCTATATAAATATTCAAAAGTACAAAATACATATCTAGTTCCAGGTAGAAAAGCTCAACCTGTATTATTTGGATAGAGATGTGTCTCTTTATCCCACAATATCCATTTACCACACAGCTGTTTTAAATGTGTCAGAGGACAGATTCTCCCAACAGTTTCTTGCTAGATTTTCAGTGCTGGCCACAAAGTGATGTTTAAAAAAATGGGACAGACTTCTCCCAGGAATTGATCTCTCTTTGGATTAATGAATTATATGGGCCAGAGGGTGACAGTCACCAGCCTGCACGCAAGATGCTGCAGGATATACACAGGAGAGCCCATCTTGCAGGGACTGCTGCCACTATCCCTCCAGGTAACGGAGGGATCTAGATCGGATGGTGACACCCACACTTTTATACCAAAGTGGGAAGGAAGGTTAGTGCTTTTCTAAAGGTTGTGTCGGCTACGTCCTTGTTCAGGGTGGCTTAGAGAAAAATTTCTTCCTTTGTAATTACTCCTTTTAAGGGTTGCTGTGTGGTAGTAAAACTAAAGTGGTGCAGAATATGACAAAAGTACACATAAGAGAACTTTCGTTTTTGAAATTCAAATCCTTTATAAAAAGCTTGTGAGATGACAGGTATTAATTTTGGCAGGTCCTGTCCTGTAACAGTTGCTCAAGTTGCTCCAAACTTGGATCGGGGTTAAGTTTGCTTCGTGCTGCTCTGGAACAGCCTGTTTTTGCATTCACATAAACTGCTATTTCTTGGTAAGGATGACAAAGAAATGGTATTTGATACCAGTGGGGAGCACACGTGCATATACAGTTACATGTACACTATGCATGTACGTATAAAGGTGTTTGATCCCAGCGCCCTGTGCTCCGCACCAGCGAGTTCCCCGCGCTCCCGGCCGCGCAGCCCGGCGGCCGCCGCCATTTCCTCTCCTCGGCGGCTCGAGGCCTCGGCGCCAGGCGCGGCGAGCGGCGGCGGGAGGGACTGCGGCCAGGGAGCCCGCTCGGCGGCAGGGGCCGGGGGAAGCGCCCGGCCCGGAGCCGCTCGGCCCGAGGCTGCAGCGGCCCCGAGGGGAAAGCGCGTCCGCAGCCAGAGCACGTGCTGGGAGGAAAGGAACGGGAGAAGATGGCGGCGGGGGCGCGGCGCGACGGGGGGCGAGGCGGCCGCGGGGGCGTCGAGGACGGGAGGGCGATGGGGAAGGGTCGGGGGCGCTGCCCCGCGCGGTGGCCGAGAGCTCCTCTGCGCTTTGCATTCGTAAAGCCGAAGCTCTGTGACCTACTGCCGCGCCTCCAGTTTAAGCAGTGCCACGAGGTCATGATTTTAAGAACAATTACACGAGATGTTACCTCAGGCGAACATATAAAATTCAGAGTATAGCGCTATATCGTCGAATTTCAGATGGAGCAGAAGTTACAAAATCTGTAGCTTTCTGGCGAGCCACTGGCTCGGTATTTACGCATGATACGTGCCAGAGGAAGAAGCAGCGCTATACAGAAATAAATGTGATTGAATCCTGCTTGCTTTCGTGTAATTACCTCTATTTATTTCGGTTTAACCTCCCATTTGAAATGTCATGTATATCTCAGCTAGACTAATACATTTTTTAAAAAAATAAATAAACCTGTATGGGAAGTGTGTTGAATAAGCAATTTGTTTTCCTTGTAATTAATGGAATTTTACCCAAGGTACAAGTTGAAAATAAAAATAAACGAACAGTGAGTGGTAGTTTGCTGCTGTCATTCAAACAGAGGACAGTTGGGTAATTACAGACCGAAGGAGAATTGCAGCGGTGCAGATTATTATCTTATAAGGACTTACCAGCCTCTCGTTCAAAAGAAACATGTACCAAAGACCTTGAATATATATTACTAATAAAATAAACCTAATAAATGGCATGATGGTGGTCATTTTGTGTTTACATATGAACATAAGTCAGCATTTGTTTGTTGCTTTGTCTGGTACCAAATGCCATGCCGAGAACTAAGTGAACACGTCTTGCTTCTCTGTGTGTAAATGTGTCTCTAGGGCTTGATTGTACGAACATGTAAAGAGTTTTGCTGAGATGAGAAGCTTTGGAGCTGCACTGGACTGTACATCTTTGGGATTTTGTTTGTGGATCCCACAAATCCCAAAGATCCCCTTTGGATCCCAAAAATTAGGAAAGCCACATGTAAAAAAAAACCTTATATGCAAGCAAAGCATAATGTATTTGAACTAAAAGGAAAATGTGCCTATGAGAAAAATAGATGTCAATAGCTGTAACCATTATTAATTGTATATAGTATCAAACATGCTATTTATATTATACTTCATACTTATATGCTATTTAAAAATCCATAAGAAATGAATTTTTTTATGTTCATACTTTTTTTTTTCCAAAACATTCAGGGCTAGCAATGAAAGTAGTATTGACAGTTCTAATCCTCCACTTAATTAATCTGAGAATTAAGAAAATGTTTTTTGCTGTTTATTTTTTAAAATAATAAACAGTTAAATTCATAGCCTGAATATTACTTTGTAAACTCTAGTTTAAAAGTGGACTTAGGATGGAAATGATGTATCTATGAGTCCTCTAATCGTAGAGCTAAACCACAATTTTCCACATTCCCTTCTATGTCCTTTGTATTTACTATAGTCACATTTAGTATTATTGTGCTTCCTGTGCATTTAGAGATGCTGGGGCACTTTGTGTCTTCAGGCAGGAATTAGTACATAGGTTGTAATGCTCACATCAAAAGTACTGCCGAGCTCTTGGGTCTTGTCAGGGCTTTGAGTTGAACCTTGAAATACTCCTCTGGGTCTGCGCTCCTGGGAGAGCCGGCACCGGGAGTGACTGCAGGAACAGGCATCGCCACCTAAGCTAATCCATATGGTTTATCTGCCTGCTTATCAGGTATCTATATGTGAATTAAAGAGTCAGAGCTGCAGCCCTCCCTTGGAGAACTAAGGGGGGATTGCTATCTGAGCAAGATTTACGGAGCTGGGGTAATAGCATCTCTAAATAAAACACTTAAATTGTTAATGATACGAAACACATGCTAAATATTTTACTCTTCAGTTGTTTTCATTGATCCAAATTCTAATAAGGATTAAGGCATGCCAAAAATATGGGGATGTATTGTTAATGCGAAAGGTCATTTGAAGTCCGTGGTAATTTTTAATTCAGTGAATTGTTCTCAGCAGGCGTATCTGTATGTAACATAATCTCTTGCCAGTTTTCTTCAAAACATCCCTAAATTCATCATACATGAAAACAGAACTGGAGGAAGAGGAAATGAACAATTTTCCAATTTATGTAATTTAAGAGAAATATATGGGGGGCAGGGCTTTAATGCCTATTGGCTGTATGAAACGTGGATGATCTCCACTCGACAGGCTGCAAAAGCCTGTTAGAGGCGGCAGCACCGCTTATCTCACAGGCTGCCACGGTCCTGTGACAGTGGCTGTTACAAATCTGTACATGTGTCATTGAACTGGGTTTTAGGATTGGTAAAACGCCATGATTTTGTTGTTAATTTGACCATAATTTTGTCATGTTTTGGCTAGATATTTTTGGCACAATATTTTGAACCAGCTTCACAAATTGTATGTCAAAAACAAGTGAAACCAATTCAGAAAATCAGCTATTTTAAGGTTGCTTGACTATTTCACTGAGAATTGATTAACTGTACAATTGTGTTGATTAATTTAACGTGAAAAATTCCAGATGCATAAATAGATTCATGTTTACTTCTTCTTTAGGGAAAAAGGGGAGCATCACGCAGCAAGGAAGGAAAGTTTAAATATCCAGGAATTTGGAAATACCAAATTCATTAATGCAGAATGAAAGCAGTTGTTAAAATGCTGTTGTATTCTAAAAACCAGTTAATGTTGCAATGACAAGACTATAAAGAACTTCAGCACTTAAATATAAACCATATATGATCATATTTTTTGTGTTTTTTATTTGCACATAGGTAGTTTCTTGTGGAAATCAAGCAGATGTTCTGTGTGTTACAGTGTACATGTAGTGTGAGGAGGGAAAAAAAAAGATACCACAATTACAGCAAGACTGTATGAAAAACTAAAAATGCTGGATATGTTCTTTGGAAAATACATATAAAAATACACATGTAACACCATGGGATGCTCAGGAGTCCCTTCTGTAGCAATTGACATATGTTGTTGTGTATGTTTATTAATATACCTTTTTATTAAAGTGAAATTGAATATGTATAATAATTACTCGGAGGTAGTAATAATTACAATATAAATCTCAGGAAACTTAGACAGGTTTCATATAATGAAAGAAAAGTGAGAGGGTAGTTAGGAGTAGTCTCGGTCCTTGTGAGCCAGATGCCAAGGTCTGGATTTGGACTAAAATATTTTAAAATTCAGAAAATTGGCCTCTGCTGTCCCTGCTCATTAAGCACTCTGTGTGATCCTTTACTTAGAAGCAAGTTCTCATTTTATTCGCTGCGATGGCCTTGGAGTGGCTTGTGTGTGCATGGAAAGGGAGAGAGATTTAGCTTTGCCTGTGTGTTTCTCTGCAATAGTTTATAATAGAGCTTGATAATAATAGCTAAAAAATAATAAAACCCCTCTGTAGACCCTGGTGACAGATTAGCTGAACAGGATTGGGGCTCCTTGCCTGGTCTTGCCTCTTGTAGAGCTGCTTAGCTTTGTTAAATGTCCAAACAACAGTTCTCATACACTGTACTCATACTTTTGGGCAAGGCATCATGCTTTTGGTTTACCTTTGTTTTCTTTAATACATGATGCTGTAAGGAGATTAAGATAAAATGTAATCATCTGTGCAGTTTCCTTCCTACAGCCATTTTATGTATTAAATTCTCAGGCCCCACAGTGTCCTGCAGGAGATTATCCAAGAAATGAAAAATCCTTGGTCAGAGCATCAAAGCATCATTGCCAGTTTGTAGCTGCTAAGAAGACCCTCACATCTCTTTCACTGTCACTGCATTATTGATTAGCCAGCAAAATACGGAAGCCGTATTGATTGCAAATATTTAGGGATGAAAAAGGAAACATTGTCCTCGAAGGTATTTACAGTTCTCTTTTCTCTCTTAAAGAGGCATTTTTTCTCCTGGATTTCTCTTGCTGTCTTCTGCCTGTTCCCTGTTACAAGGTGATGTGTTCAGCCGATGGTGCAGGCAAGATGGGCAAGTGGTTTTCTCTGCCTTTTGGGCTAGCAGTCATCAAAAAGCTAAAAGAGGCACGAGAAGGAGAGTGTTTGGGTGAGGATTGTGTGATTGGGTTTGTGCCCATATACCTTCGGGCAGAAATTACAGAAAATAAAATAGATTTCCCTTTTGCTTCTATTTTAATTTATTGGTGATTAAAACTTGCTCTTACATTTCTGGCAATTTCAACCTTTGGGGCTGAAAAAGGTCTTAGCTATTGTAGCCCCTAAGAGATCTTTTCCATATGCACAGTTCATCCTAATTCAGTTACTGAAATACTGTAGTGCAGAAAGGATGGAGCAGAAGAGTTGAGGAAAAAAAAAAAAAGGGAACTTGTTGAAGATTTGGGATGAGACCTGAAAGGGGACTTTGCAAATGAGTGCGCATGAAATCCAGCACGATTCCATGTGCAGTGGGCGAGCTGCCTCTCGCTGCCCCTCTCCATGAATCCCTGCTCGGCTGCGTCCCTGTGCAGGTGATTCCTGCCGGGTTGGTGCAGGGTTCGCTCTCCGCCTGGTACTTAAGCCAAAATCATTAACATGTGCCTTGTGTGTTACCTGAATGAAAGGCGAGTTCACGGGTTATTATTGCCCATTTTTTCTCCCTGCTCCTGCACTTCCCTGTTTCGATTACAAATCCCCCTCCAGGCACAAAGCAAGCTGGACACCTACAGTGCAGCTAAAGAGTTATTTGTTCCCTAGGTGGACACTAATGAATGACTGCAGCGCTGCCCTGAGTGAGGGGGTCCCGCTCTTAAAAGTTTAATAGAAAGATCTGAGAAGCTGGGGCAAAGGAGGAGGAGGAGGGGACAGGGAGCTGTGAGTAGCTCCCTCAGAGCCTCCTCTGTTCCACTGGAGAGTGGAGCATCCCTTGGGACAGGAGCTGCCAGAGGGAGGTCACTTCCCTCTGCAGTCTCCCCTTCTTTTGCTGCCAGTCAGAAGTATGGACCATCTGAAAAACAGCTGGTTTTGACTTTAATTCGTCAGATTTCTTAAGCAGACAAATGTTTTCTCTCTCATTCTTCTTTGTTGTTTCTTTTTTCTTTCTAGTCTGTCTCTCCATTCCAACTTATTCTTTTATTGTTACCTCTATCTCATACTTCTCTGGATTTAGCATTAAGAAGGGTATATTTAGTTTGCAAATTTAAGTCTTTTTTTTTAATGCTGTTATTCTCTCTCTAAATATTCCAGCTGTCAGATAAATTCCCATCTATGTTAAGGAATCATAAATGTTTTCATAAAACAGTGGAAGTGCCCCTTGCCCCTTTTTGACTGGTATGGTGATAAACTTCATGATTTTTTTTCTCCATCCAACTGAGAAGCACCTTTTTTTTTGGGAGGGGGAGGGGGATGTAGTTGCCATTACTGTGTGGAGAAAGAGGAGTGGTTATAATTGGGAGAGAGAGGGATGGATGTATCCCTTAGTTTCTCTGCTACCTCTTACCAAGAATATTCTGAATGTCTCTTAGGTAGTGCTGTGGGGGAACAAATTAAACCTCTTGTGAATCATTCCTCCCGTAGCTGCAAGAAACAGTTTTGGTGGTGGTGGTGGCGGCGGCGGCTGTTTTGCTTTGTTTTGTTTTCAGGTTTAGGTGACCCAGATTTGTGGTGCCCTGGGGTTCTGCGTGATGTTGCTGGCATGAAAAGGGGCAACCAGAGAGCGGTGCTGGAAGGAGCTTTGTCGCCTGTATTTGAGAGAGTTAGAATCACGTAGTAGCCAACCTTTGGTAATTCATATTTGTTTCCAGTATGATGGGATAACCTCTCAAGTTGTCCATTTTTGGCCATAAAATTCTAGAATTAGACAAATTCCCTAACCTCATGATTGCTGATAAACATAACTGGAAGAAACACGTGGGGTCTCATGGGCCCCTGTGGTTCTTCGTCATTGTGTGTGTCATCTTTTGCAGTAATCTCTTCTGGGAGGCACTGCAGGAACCTTCGAGGCAGGAAATGCAGCCCCAAAAGAGCACTCATGATTGAACTCAGTGCTGGTCTCCTCTTCGAAACCATCTGATTCTGAAAAGGCTTCCAGAAATGGTCTTTGCTCTTAAGCCTGTCAGCACAGGTTGCTTGAGCCTGCTCTCTGGCAGAACTTGCCAGGTCCATGTCTGGAAACATCTGCGGTGGATGCAGAGCTTCCCTGGGTGGTGCTTCCCTGCGCAGAATGCTGGTGTTCGGCTGAGTTACGGCCTTTGGACAGAGCTCTTGAGCGTGGCCACTTGCAGAATAATCTTCAGAACAGATTTAGGTATTTTCTGTAGTGTGGTAGTGTATTCCAGAGCGATGTACGATTCTTGTGTTCCATAGAGACACCGTCAAAGTTCAGCTGCATTAGACTGTTCTTATTTTCACAATACTCACCATTATTATAAGAACACTTAAGCTTTCTTGGTAAGTGCAGTTCTAAAAAGACCTGCAAGGAATAGGAAATTTCTTCCTTTCTGACAAGATAAAAGAAATTGCTGGAGAAAAATATGTGCTGTGTGTGAGCCATTCCCATTGATACAATGCTCACTTCTTGTTCTGGTAGTTCTTGGCTCCTCTGCCGGAGCTGGAGACTGGTTCCACATCAGGGATCACAGTGAGGGCTGGTCTGTAATACTGATAAAGCTCAAGCTGAAACATCTTTCTGTATCTCTTGAACTCCACATTTCACGATCTAGACCTACACGGCCCATGGTGAATGTGATCATGCAGGATGGGAGAATGAGTGACTTGTTGGGTTACCCAACAGAAACACTCCAGAATTTCTGGGTTTTCTTATTTAATTATGTAGCTTTATTTTGGTGAGACGTGTTACAAGACCAGCCAGAGCTAAATGAACTGGAGAGGTCGGTAAAATACCATTATTTGGTCAAGTTCTTTACTTTTAAGGTGAGCTGATCCTGTCTGCAGAGATGGCCTTTCAGTTGTAGCACTTTTCCAATGTTTCTAACAGACCTATGAATATATATTCCGTATTTCTGTATATCTATGTAAGGAATAGTTAATAAGGCTATAAGAATATAGTAAGCCCCCTTGTATTTAAATATATATGCAAAAAAAAAACCCTCTAAATGCATTTTATTGGAGGAATTAAAAGAATAAAACTGATCAAGAAAACAATGTTGATACCTGGTTCTTCCAACTTTTTAAGTCCTTCTGGAATATGTTCCATAGTTTGATGCTTGCAGCTCTGTAAATATATATATATATTTGTCATAGAAATCTTAATGTTGACTCTGCTTTTAATAATTTGAATATCAATGTTGGTTTATGAGTTGTCTGTTTATTTAATATCCTGGTTCTAGTAAGGTCAAAAATCATATGTTTCAGAGGAAGGTACAAGACATCATTTGGTTTTAAGCTGCGCATTTGCTGCCTTCAGTTCCAAAAGAAGCCATTAAAGACATATCTGGGAACAGACCGAGTTTGAAATTTATAGTGACTAGGCATTTTTTGTCGTTCAGGCTGAGTTGTATCGTGAAAGCTGACAGTTTACCAGAAGTGATGCATCGAATAATAAATAATGTAGGTGCATATGTTTGTAGGGGGAAAATATGCTTTCCTGAGAGATACTGTAGAATTATAGTAGTAAATGAGTAATGCAAGTGATTTTTTTTTCCTCTCAGAAATAGCTTGTTGAAGTGATTTGTGGAACTGTTCTGGATGAAACGTCTGGACTGACTTTTCTGAGCAGAGGGTGAGTGTGTTCACAGCACTGCTAACCAATGCCCAGCGTCTCTCTTTCCCTTCTGTCAGTGTCTCTGACTCGCAGGAACCGAGGCCTCTATGTGAAGACAGACCTGGATGTCTTATGGCAATGAACTTTCACAGGCATTGTAGAATAAGATTATATAATATAGAAATACTGTTTAAACTGTGAAGTAGACTTACATATGTACACTATGCAATTATTTAAACATATGGTATATTTCATATATAAATATCTGAAAATATGTATAAACTATATACATAATATAAATATAAATATTTTTATAAAAATAAGTTAATAATCCATAATAAAATACTAGCCTTAGTTTGGAATTTAGATCCCATATACCAGCTGCTGAAATAATTAAGCAACTCCAGATGTTATCCCCAATAAACAGCATTTCAAGGAAGAAAGCTGCCTAGCAAGGAAGAGCAAAGAGGCACGAGGGTCCGTGTGAGGTGACCTACGTCTCCGCTCTCTGCTTTGGCCATCGCTTCTCCGGAGGGCAGAGCTGCCTCCTCTCCACCTACAGAGCAGTGGTAAGTGCAGTTGCTCTGCTGGGTGGTAGCTCCATGCTTAGGGCCTTGGAGGTCATCCAGGGTGGTCCCTGCTCCGTTCCACACTCTGGGATTTCAAGCTCAGGAGATGATATCCCCCGTTTTGTGTCCTGTTTGTTATCCACTGTGCTTGATAACACCTGAAAAGAAGGGATATGGGAGGCGCTGGGGAAGGGTGCAGGTGGGAGGGGTGAACGTAGGGAGGAAGGGACCAAGCTCTTCTCAGTGGTGGCCAGTGACAGAGCAAGGGACATGGGCTATAAGCTGAAACATGTGAAGTTCCATCTGTCTGTGAGGAAGAACTTCCTCAGTGCGGGGGTGACAGAGCCCTGGAACAGGCTGCCCAGGGAGATTGTGGGGTCTCCTTCTCTGGAGGTCTTCAAAATCCCACCTGAATGTGACCCTGTGCCCTGTGCTCTGGGTGTCCCTGCTGGAGCAGGTTGGACCAGGTGATCCCTAGAGGTCCCTTCCAACCTCCACCATTCTGTGATTCTATGAGGTGCTGGGGGACCTGTGTTTGGAGCACCATGTGCTTCGGATGGCTGAGAGCAGCACCAGCATCACACTGAGGAACCGCAGCATGCATCCTGTTTTGCTCAGTGTCATCCAAATCCCCCTCTGGATCTACCCTCTAGATTTTGGAAACAATTTACATGTGTTAATACTAATGAGACTACTCATGTGTTTAAATGCTTAATACTATCCATATCTACAGATGCACCTGTTGTTCCGCACAGCTCCTTGGTATTCCATGGGAATACCCATGTTGCTTGGGTGTTAAGTAAGACTTGAATGGTGTGCAGAACCACCTGTCTGTTCTTTCACATGAAAAAAAAATATATAGAAGGGATACATTTAGGTGATTCTGCTTGTCCTGAGAACAGCAGCAGACCAGGCAGGAAAGCATATGCCACATGAGCATGACAGAAAAGGCCATTTTAGAACATTATTTTCATTATTGTTGAGGGTTTGAGTGACTTCTCTTTCTCTTCCACTTTAAAAGTTCCTGTTCAGAAAGATACCAAGGATCCGCGTAAAGATTTGAGCAGTAATGTGATAATACTGACTTCTACCTAGTCTTTTTCAATCCTAAAGAACGCAGTGGATATTGGAGAGATGGAGTCATGGGCGACCAGTGATGAAGCCTAAGTTGCTCCGCAGTAGCTGCTCTGACAGGGTAATGTGCAAACCACGGGAGCTGGAGTTAGCAGCTCTTGTCCTGCTGGTGAAGCCTGTTTGGTGTCAGGAGGGAGTGAGACTTCCTGGTCCTGGCCTGATGGGAATTGGGAGTGACTGGTGTGTGTGGGCAGGGAGTCAGCACCCGTGCTGCAAAGGAGCCGGCTCGGCCAGGCCGCAGGTTTTGGAGAAGTGTCGGGATGTGGAGCCGCATGAGGCCATCAGGAAGAACTCAGCAGCTGAGGTAGGATTTCCAGAAGGATTCAGGCAATACAGTCTGTGACAGAAACGGGGAAAATGTTTGCTCATGTTGCAATGTGGAAACTTTTGTTTGTTATAAAATAATGCTTGAAGTAAATTTTGGTAAAGTCATGGGAGCGTAACTTTTGTGCATTGCTGTTCTCAGAGCCTTAGAAAGGCAAACATAACTTAGCACATACATTCAGTAAGATACCGCCTATTTTAACAAACTAGTAGTTTCCTGCAGTCAGTTAAAGTACTTGGAAATGCATTAATAGAGCAATTGGGAATTACCACTTGGCTTGTACACATAACGGGTGAATTAGCAACCCTCGTGGTGAAGCTATTTTAACTCTTTGATCTGCGGATTTATTTCACAGAAACGAGCAGTGAATATTTGGGCTTCCCCGTTTGAGCTCGGCTGACCAGACCAAATAATAACGGCTGTTTGCGCCGCTCTGCGCAGGCGCGGGCGGCGGGGTGGCCGGGACGCAGCACACGGGCCGCGCGGCGGCGCGCGCTGCTCGCGGCGGTCTCTGTGGCGCAATCGGTTAGCGCGTTCGGCTGTTAACCGAAAGGTTGGTGGTTCGAGCCCACCCAGGGACGGGTCCTCTTTTAGTGCGGCCGCTCCCCCTCGAGCCGCGGCCGCTGCGCGGAGGGTCCCGCGGGGCAGGAGGGATCACGCGGGCGCTGCGCGGCCGCGCCTCTCATTTTTGGGGTTGTCGGAGGTGCTGCTGGCGCGGGGAGCCCTGCGAGTTGCTGGTGCCTTCCCCTGGCGCGGAAGGTGCGCGGACAGGCGGAGTCGGGGCGGCCCGGCCGCGCACGAGGGGTTAACGCGGCTGCGAGACGGGGCTCCGCATCCGCGGAAGGGCCGCGGCAGCCGCTGCTCGAGGGTTCCCGCGGTCCCGGCGGGCAGAGCGCAGGAGCTGCCTCCTGCTGCCGCTCTCCCTCGTTCCGCAGCCCTCACCGCGGGGCTACCGGCCCCAGAGGAAGCGAATGGGGCGCGAGAGAGGGGCACGGGGAGCGGGACGGCGCCCCGCGGCCGCCCGCACCTCTGCGCGGCTCTTACGCGGCTCTCCGCGGCCACCGGGGGCTCCTGGGGCCACCGCGGGCGCCGCCGCTTCGCGCAGAGGAGCGTTGGGCAGCGCAGAGGAGCGTTGGGCTGCACAGATGAGCGTTGGGCTGCGCGGGAGCTGCGGGTTGGCCCCGCGGCCGCGTCCCGAGGAGCGGAGCCCGCGCGGCTGCCCCGCGTGGGGCTGCGGCGGGAATGTCGCGCGTGGGGCGCACGCTGCGCGCCGCGCGTGCCGCTTCCCCGCTCCCCTGTGCAGAGAGGAGCCAGCCCTGCTAAAGTGGCCGCTCCACGGATCCAAGATACGGCCCTTGCCTGCTCGGATCCTGGGGAAAAGACACTTCTTGAGAAACACCGAAAAATCATTTTAAAGCAATAAACCCTAAATCGTTAGCACGCGGTATCTGCAATAGTTCGCTGAGGTTTTTTTTTTAATTAATATTTTTGCCATCTGAATCTTTCACTTTTCAGCAAAACATTTTGAAAATGTGGCAGTTTGTGTCCCTGCAGGAGCCGCCGGTACCGGTGCCGCTCTCAGCCCATCAATGACTCCTGCAAAACAGAGGGATTTTAGTTCAACCGGAGTTAGATAAATAAATCCCTCTCTTGCTATTCCCAGGTTGTTGGCACTAACGGGATCGAGCCGCAGCGTTTCCTTCGTGCCGCTCGCAAAGGGCAGAACTGCAGCAAAGTGCCCGTGTCTCTGCTCGCACCGCCTCGCCACCGGGCTGGCGCTAAAAATAATAGCCAAAGGCATTAAAAATAATAGCCAAAGACATTAAAAACAATAGCCAAAGGCGTTGGAAATAACAGCCGAGGATGCGCGTGGAGCGGCACTGGCCGGGAAGCCGCCGGGAAGCTCCGTGTTGCCAAAGTGACGGAGCGGGAGTTGGGGCTTGCGGAGCATCCCGCGCTCCGGCGCCGCAGCCGCTGCGGCTGCCTCCAGAGGCGATTCCCCACGCACACAATCCGTATATATATATATGGGGTGTGTATATGTATGTATGCATATATCCATACACACATGTGCATGGATAAATACCTAGGAACGTGTAAACATCTAGATATAGGGTATCTATGTGTGTGCAGACACACACCGTGCCCGGGGTTTCCTATAGAGAGCACGCTCGTTCACGCCACGTCCCACGTCCCACAGAGAGGTTCAGGCTCCGCTGGACAAACGCGTTTCGTGGCAGTGGGGAAGCGTGTGCGTGGAAAGCCCCAGCCCCATCTGGTCCCTGCCGAGTCACAAGGAAGGCTGCAGGAAAGGGGAAACCTGATACAGTTTGGCGAGAAGGCAGCGGATCGAGTGAAAAAAAAATATTAGAGGTCAGCGAAGCCTTCAGTTATCAGCCGTGGAAAAAAAAGAGATTTTAGTAACTGTAATGTATGCAGTCCGCCTCAAATTAATGCATTTACCTGTATTTTACCTGGTAAATCCATTTACCTATATGTTATCAGATACAATTTTACCTATATTTTCCCTGGGGGAAACGCCGCTAAGTGCGGTGCGGGATTGCATCATTTTCCCGTTGTGGGAAAAAGTTGCCGCTCTCCGCGCGGCCGCGGGGGACATGGAGCCGCGCGCGCGGGCGCTGCGCGGGGGAGCGCGCAGGGCAGCGCGGCGCGGG
>JAUBOD010000947.1:1517498-1532907 GCA_032353885.1 Nothura maculosa
AAGTAAAAATCTCAGCTATAATTTTCACATCAGCCTTTTACAGTCGGAGTACAATATAGCTGTTTTGTGGAATCATAGTTGTTAGTTGTTCTTCTGATTGAAAGCACTAAAATTGTCAACGTAGTCTAGAATATTACTATGCACAAGAGAAAACTATACTGCGTAAATTCCATACCACCTTTTTCCTTTTGCTGTTGAAATAATAAAGTCAATTACTGGAGAAAAGGCGTATTTAGGGGGCTTGTCAGGGATTTCATGAACTGGTATGTGTGAATGTTGAATTATACAGAAGTGTATTTTACAAAAAAATGGCGAATTGTGCAGACACATGAAGGTGCAGCAATATTCTAATGAGAAGAACTTACAAAGCAGTATTTTTGCATCCATTGCAAGACTTACTTTCCTATCTAGAAATGAATGTCAAAGTGAGTATTACTGCATGGGTATGAAGATGTTCCAGAGTTGGCCTTAACTCTGACATTTAACTTTTGAATATCTTTACAATGGTCTTTACAATTTTAATAATATTCTTTTAATATAACTTTTTACATGATATGTATTTAGAAGATCATACTCATAAATTGCAGGTCCCCACACATCACAGGAATAAGTGCATGCATTTGCAGTTCTTAACCTAGGAGCTAGGATTTGAGGTTATATTATAATTTAAATAAAAGAATGTTAATTTTAGTATATGCATAAAACACTTGGGGCTATCCCAAGTCCCAAGATATGTCATCAACCCAGATATTATACAAAGCTTTCAAGAAACAGCAAATTTAATTTCTGTTTTTTTTTTTAAAAAAAAGAGGAAAATTGTGATAAGAAATATGTTGAAAGATATTCTAGGTCCCTTCATTAGACAGAAAGAGATAATAATAATAATAACACTTGATAGGTAAAAAATATAATCTGTTGAAATCCTAATGATGCCTAATGATTCACATGAGCTGTACTGTTAAATTTACTATTCCCATTTTACAACTAAGAAAAAAATATGAAAGTGATGAAAATATGAAAGATTCACATTTTCATCTTTTGGGCTCATAAAACTTTGCAACTTAACCCATAGTTACCCATCTAAATGTCATGTTTTTATGTGTTAGTGACTGAGTCCTTAATACAAGTAATAATTAAACTAACACACGAAGGAGGGAGAACGTGTGGAAGCGAAGGAGGAGCGAGAAAGGCTGCCATTCTGATGGGCGTCCATTGATTAGTGACTCTACCAGTAGTGTTGGAAGGCATGATGGTGGAAGCTTTTCAAGGGCTAGGTAGGTCCTTCTCCTCTGAAAGAAGGTTCAACAGTTCTCAGTCAATGTCAGTTTGAGCCTCTTTCTCTCATGAAAGCTACACTGGAACTCTTTTAAAGCACACATCCATTGAGTTTTGGTTTCTTTTCCTCAGATTAACTTGTCATCCATTGGCTTCTTTATGGTGTATTCAACTCTGTTTTGGAATTTTAAAACTCAAAATCTTACTCATTCCCCTCTTTCTTTGGCAAGAGCTGAGCTTGTCTAATACTCAGTATTCCATCTGTGACAAAGAGAAGGTTTATGAGAGATTACTGCTGTTTGATCCCCTATTTTACTTCTGTGTATGACATATGTATGACATGCTGTTTTGTGGTTCCCTAAATGTTCTTTACCATTGCATTCTTTTGCTGTTTCTAAAGAATTTACAGTGCCATGGTTTTTAACAGAGACGGTTACCTAATCAAGTAGTTCTATTGATTTCTGTTAAATACTTCAGCAGACAACAATCTCCATTTCCAGAGTGTGGCTCTGTAATTTAGTTAAATAAAGGTCAGAAATCCAAGGGTTTTTTTATCTAAACCATCTTTTAACAATTTTTATATCATCTTCTAACACTGAAGATTACTTTGCGAAAACATCAGGTTCCTTTTTTTTTCCCTTTCTCTGGCATGCTTAACTAGTATTTTTATCTTCTTGCTGTCTTCATGCTTTTTGTCAACTTGCTGTGAATTTGGCTTTCTCCGTTGAGTCCCTGTCTACATATGTCTTCACACTGTCATGTACTGATAAGCACACTGTGAGCAGCAGAAACGCAACCCCATCCTCATTCCAGGCATTCAGTTTGGAAGGATTTCAAGGCCCCATCTTAGCAGTCTGATCTGGAGGGAGATTCCAGGTCCCCAGTCCAAGTTCTGTACATAGACAATTATTCTTTATAATAGCTTCCTTATAAAATGTATATATATGGACATGCAATATAAATATAGGCTTTCCATAGATGTCTGTGTGTGTTCCATATATGTCTATGAACATTGCTCTTTGCTCAGGTTTTCACCCTTTTGGGGGAGAAGCTGCACCAACCATCTCTGAAGTTCTTGCTTCCTTCACTTGGCGTAGGCTGCTGGACTTTCCCCTGGGGAACCTGTTTTTCCACTTCTGATGGCTGCAGCTGTAGTCTTAACTCCCTGAGGGAAGTGCGCATCCCTGGGAAAATGTTCAAAGTCGGATTCAAGTCCTGGACTTGTAGGGATCACTGGTGTTATCTCTAAGAAGAGGTAGTAAGGAAGTCAGTAGGTTCTTCAAAGAGCCTGGAGAACAAGTGGTCCAGCAGATGGTCTTGGTTTGGTTGGCATTGCTACAACTGGAAAGAGAAACAAGCTTCTGACAAAGAAATTGCTGACTTTCAAGATGTAGCTTGACCAGATGTAGGCTGACAAATGTTGGCCATTCAACTTTTAAAGCACTCTAAGACCTCCTGGTTCAGAATGGTAACTCAGGAGACTTTCCAGAATAGGTGATTGGTGCCTAGGTGCCAGCTGTGACTCTCGCATTGCTCAGCTCTGTGGTTTATAGTGGTACTCAGTTTGTTCCTCCTGGACTCATTTATGTAGAGGTCCTTTTACTCCTATGTAGAGGTCCTTTTACTCCATGTTAACTCTTTCTCTATAGCTTCTGCTTGTGCTTAGGCTTTACCAGCTTCCTGTATATCATTAAGTGGTTGGCTATTGATTTGGCAGTCTTCTTTATCCTTGTAAGCTGAGCATCTCTTTACACTTGAAGTCCTCCAGAAGAGGCAGTGCAAGACTGAGCACAGGAGCAATTCCTCATTTCTCCTGGCAGTCAAGCAGGTTTTCTCTTCTTTTGTTAAACATCTCTGGAAAAACTCTTAACTCCATAAGCAAAACCACAAGACCAAGCTAACAAGGGCTCTTGAGACACCAACCTATCATTTTAAAACAGTGTTGGAGTAAGAGGAAGACCCCTTTTCAGTGGGTTCTGCTTTCAGAGTGTTCTTTGAGATACAAGAACAGACTGAAGGTCTTTTTTCTTTTTTCATTTTCTTTTTCATGATTATGGGTTTCTGTTACCCCATTAGTTGTCCACAATTTATTCCACAATCATAGTCATCCACTAGGTAAGCTAAGATATAACTGCAATGATTCTTTCATAGATGAAGGAAATTTTAGCTCCAGTAAAACTGGTACATTTTTGTACCAATTTTTGGTACTTTTTTGGTATGTTTTCCTAAAAAAGTGCTTTTCAGTGCCAAGACTTCCTAGTGCCAAACTTGCCTCCAGTGGTTAATGGCTCCCTGGATTACCATTTGCCTGTTTGTGCTGGTTGGGAATATCTTGATTAACCACAGCAAAGTTTCCACCAGGCACATGCAGCTGCTGTGTCGCAGTGTAATGATGACAAATTGGACAGGACTTTTTGATCAGCTTGTCAAAAGGGCCCTGCTTGTCTGTGTCGACAAGCGGAGGGTTTGCCACTGGGGAAAGGTTGGGTGAAGGTTTCTGAACCCCCCAGGCATTTCTCCCCATCAGGTCTTATTCCTCATTGCCACAGAAGCTTGTCCTTACATCTTTGGTCCGATGTTTGCCAAATACATGACTTTTTGTTCCATTCTTGATTTCTCAGTGAAAGCAGCCTTGAAGTTATTATTTCAGTCAGTAAAGGAGATGCTAGCCTTTATAAATGGACTCCTGTATATTATGCCTTTTGGTCTTTGCCATTTATACTAAATGCCTTCCTAATTAATGTCAGAATCTCATCCTAGTCATGCGAGTGATTTCTGTCAGCTACATGCTTCCCAGCCCAAGCTGTCTGGCATGCCTTTGATATTGTGGGCATCCTCTTGCACTGAGACAAAAATATCTGGCTAACTGTGCTTGTATGGAATTACATTGACAATATGAGTGAAATTTGACCATATATCTCAAACAAAAAATACAGGTAAGTTATCTTTCCTATGTGTTATTTCTCTATTCAGTTATGCATTTGAATATGTTTATTTTTGCTTCCTATTTTCTTGGGCTTATGTTTTCTGTAGTATCTGCTTTTTCATCTAGCATCTGATATTTCTAGTCCTACAGCAGATACAGTGTTTTATTTCTGAAATACAGTTGCAGATTTTGACTCTTCCTAATTTTGCCTTGCCTTTGCATGCAGTTCACAGTCACCACAGTACAATTAACCTCCTGTGAACTGATTTTTTTTCTTGTTTGCATTCCACACAATTAGATTTTAATTTCAAAAGCCTTGCTGTAACTTCAAATATTGTATCACTTGTGTGTTCTGTCCAACTGTAAGCAGGCTATTCACATTCAAAGCAGTAATCCAGTCTTTGCATGTAGCAGTTTCTTAATTTTTTTCCCATGATTTCTTTTTTCTACCTATTCTTTGTTTCTCTCCAGCTGTGGTCTGCAGACTTTTGAAAAATGCTTTTACTTCTTATAAACACAACGGATTTGCCCAAAGGTCTGTGTTTTCTTTCAAAACTTTGTGCAGTCCTTCATGTGGTTTCTTGCAAATCCACTCTGATAATATTTTGTGGACTTATCTTTAGAATCTTCTGTTTTGTGTTGCAATTGCACTTTTTTATGGGCTTACCATTTAGTACATATAAAGCTGTCCCTGCCTCCCCCTTTTTGATTTATGTGAAGCTCATACTCTTTACCTTCAACTTTACCCTGAAGAATATTGCACATTTCTTTAATGCTATGTAACATCTGCCTTGCTCTTCCTCACCTGTATAGAAGCTATTCAGCAAACCTAGTGCAGCGGACCAACAATATTTTTAGGCCACTTTTTCACATTCTCAGGAAAAGAAATAATCTTTCTCTGCTTTGATGATGTTGTCCAATGCATTTCTGAAAAGTTGGAATCATATTGGAGTCCTTAGCTATTTTCCTTTCTTCTACTCACATATCTTTTCCATTGCTAGTACTACATGGTTTTCTGAGATGGTAGTGAGAGAGAACCCCAAATCAGGATTTATAATGTGAATCATTATTATTGCCAAAGAGAAGCTAGCATGGGAGAAGGATCCCTGTGTCCTGCTCCATCGTGTGAACTGCACTCACTGACCAAAGCAGGAACCATTTCAAACCAGAAAGCTGCAGGCTTCTTAAATTGCCTTTTACTGTGAGTGTTATTTAATGTTCACAGGTGTTATGTACTTAAAAATCTCTCTGAAGTCCAATGAGGAAAAAACTGAACAGTATATTTATGCACCAAATTTAAAAGTCTTAAGTTTAAAAATTGGCTTCTAATAACTTGCTGTTTAGAAGTTCCTGCATTCAGAAAGTTGTTCCATGCTATTTTTAATGGAGATATTCCAGAAAATTGCTTTCAGTTCCCTAATGACTGATCTCCTTCTAATTGAGTGAAACTTGCCAAGTCTCAGATCTGCAAGATCTGCAAGAAGCACACACGGCACAGGTACCGTATTTTAACATAAGAAAGACTTAATTAAATACTATGCTTCGAAAGTCATCATAGCTGAGACATCACCATTTTGTTTCACTTTATGTGCAGGAAAGAAACAAAATGGAAACGGAAGAAAAAAACAGCCAGTTTGCTTATTCATTGGCTTTTTTTTTCCAAATAAATCTTTTTGCTTCTTCTCTAACAAATGTTCTGGTAGCTTGCTACTGAAAATAGAAATAGGAAGCTAGACAATAGCTTGTGGAGAGCCTTTTCGCTTGGGAATCAACACTTCAAAGTGATTTGAGGATAATCTGTAATAACTCCAACTATAACAGCAAAATAAAAAGCAAGCAGCAACAGCAAGTGCCTCCCAGCCTTGGGGTAATGACAGCTCTCTGGCGAGGGAGCTGATGGCTGAGGGCAACTGAGGCGTTTAAAGTGCCCAGGCTGATAGCTCCGTTTGGGTCTAGATCACTCTCTTAACAAGCACAGAGATTGGTGGTTGTACAAGATTTTATGGAGTAAAAGAGTTCCAGGAAACTGTTTTCCAAAATAACTGCTAAAAAAGTGAGAATCATCTATGAAATAACCTAGTGCATAGGAAAAGGTGTAGTTAAATTAGAGGCAAAAGATCCTGGCTGTCCTTGGTATTTTTTTTTTGCATAATTCCTAAAATAGAGGAGACAGTGTATCCAGTTGACCTATAGATACTATTACAAAATGCTTGTTGAATATTCTTTTTCTGTGAGGCAAATTATGTATTTTTCAGGCAAATTTACATTCAATAACAGTAAGTCACAGAGTGAAATAGGTTTTAGAAAGCTGATTACAATAATACTTAACATTTTCTATTAAAACAAGAAGACTCAGGAAGGTCTCACTGTCACATCTATGTCCCCTTCCAGCTTTCTGTATTCCTTCACTCTAAAAAATATAACTCAGGTGATGTGTATAACTCAGGATTTTGGCACAGGCTGGAAGCACTACAGTTTGGGAAGCACAACTGTTCTGATGAGTTCTGAATCCTAGCTGGAGGTTAACTCTGCTAAGAGTCTTATCCACCTGTCTGCTTCACAGGTAGAAGCAATCCATTTCTGAGCAAGCAAATTTAGCAGCTCCTATGAATTCCCTGGAGCTGCTTCCCACTTCTGCCAGCTGTAGGGGATAGGAGAGCATGAAGAGTCATAGGGAAAGAACATTGAAATCAGAAGTGCAGATGCAGAGTCCCAGGGCAGCTCTCCCCGCCATCTAGATGTGCAAGAGCAGTAAACCGGCCTACTACAATTGTCTGTTCCCCTTTGCCTCCCAAGTTTAGGAAGGAATGTGTGAGGCCAGCAAGGGAGGAAGAGGCAGCAAAGCGGAGAGGAAGGCGGCTCTACAGATGTAGATGTAGGCAGATTAGAGCTATCAGCAAGGATGAACTATCTGTGCATCGGCAAAGGGAGAGCTGGTGGAGAGCAAAGCTGGTGGAAGTAGCAAGAACAGGGAAAAGGGATGTGGAGAGCGGAGGCAGAGGCTACTGTTGGGCCTGAACTGGAGGGGTAAGCTGGCTTGCTTGCAATTACAGCCAAACACTACTAAAATAAAGCTGTCAAATAGAATCTGACTATAAAGTCAAGTATGGGGTAAATGGCATAAGTACTGCGGGACTGTTCGTAAATACTTGTATTAAAGGATATCCTAGATATACAAAGGACCTTGACCTCAAAGTCTTTAATAGTTGCAGCAAATAAGAGTATTGTGGGTTGTTTTGAGCTAGCTGTCTATTTATCACAGCCATTAGAAATGGTTCTTTTCCCAGTGTTTCTAGACAGGCTTTGTTTTGGAATTATTTATCAATAACTGGCATACTGTTTGGTACAGTATTTTTGTCTCTCACATGGAAGTGGATCTAGATGATGCCACTGTGCAGGTTCTGCCCCCGTGCTCTCTAAGCTGCCCTCTCAGCTTGTTGGTCACTGAAACAGCCACACTATGTACTATGAACAGCCACAATCCTGCACATGCCACATGAAGGAGAAGTCAATATTTATACGTGCCAGTTGATAGAATTAATTAAATATATTTTGCTAAATAACACTCTATATTACCATATTCATTGTCTAATATTTGCCCACAGAAGGAACGTTTGTTGTTTGAATTGAATGCCTGGTTAAGAAGAATTGAGGACAACATACTTAATATTTATTTGGTAGCACAACATAGTAGACATGCAGCAGGTGAGAGAGAGTGCAAATATTAGAGGAAGAAAAGTGATTAAGTGACATGGTCAGAACACAAAATATTCCCCTGTGACTAGAGTGATTCTGAGGAAAACAAAGGCAAGAAAGGCTTGGATATTAGATTTTAAAATTTAAATATTTTAAATAGCAATATTTAAGGAGGTCTATACATTAATATTCATAACATGTATACTGATGTGCCCAAAAATAAATGCTTTAGGAAAAAAAAACAGCCGTGATCTACTTTTCTAAGTCTAGACCATTCAGCTTTTTTATTTTTGGAACATCTTTTGTCTTCACTGAGAGGCTCTTCGTATGGGAAATTTTTATTTTTCTATTGTTTCAGCCTCTGATATAATTTTAGCAAGCAGAACTTACACTACAACAAAATCTAACAATGACAACAAAAATGCACATTGCTGAGAGCTGTTAAACTTCTCAAGGAAGTTCTGAGCCTTTTACTTAGGGAGAAATTGTAGGGAGCTCTGGGACTTTGTGAGAAAATATACTGCAGAATTTTCACACACAAAGTGCTTTAGACAGTAGGCTTTTTTTCTGATAACATAGCAAATAATGTTTTATACTTGTAATAAAAGTAGCACATCTTGCTCTGCTTTCTGAAATAAATTCTGTGAGGACAAATGGAAGTCACAGCTGCTCAGAGAAAGGATTTGAGCCATTTATGGAGTGATTTGAGGGAAAAATATATAATATACATATATATATAATTTTTGTTTTATAAAACTTTTCTGCCAGAAGTAAATATATCTCTACTTATCATCATATGAACATAAAAAAAACTACACCAGATAGTACAATGTTTATTTTAGCAGGTACGTCTTTGCGTATATGTCTGTGGATAGACTTTCAACATGTGTGCTTTTGGTAAGTATAATCATGGAATAATCCTCCATCCTTTTCATATACTGCTTTCTAGCCATATTCTTTCTCTGGTGTGTGCATTTGTGGCTTTTCTACCATTTTTTTCTCTCTCTCTCTGTATAAACTTGCATACAGAATTTAGATATTTTTGTACTTCTGATACGAATGACTTTTTTTTTTCCAATCACAATTAAGTGCATCATTAAAACCAAGACATTTGAAGAGTCTTTACAGGATTGTCCTTAGAAATGCATTATGTGCATCCTATCTGTGGTTTCCATGTGGTTAGTAAGTCCTGCCGCCCTTGCACGGCTTAACCGCAGGCTACTAACCTTGTTAAAGCAAGCCTGAAAGAACAGTGAAAACTGTGTAACTTCAGAGTTAATTTGTAAATAATTTATAAAGAAAACATTTTTGAACATCCCCAGCCAAGTTCAGAATAATTAACCTCAATTCTGAACTGGATAGTAACTTATCACAAAAAAAAATCTATGATACAGATATATCAACTGTGAATAAATAATTCAGTTTATGTTTGTCCATCATATCTTTAAATTCCCTGAGTAGATTCTTAAACCTTTTATTGGAGTGATATCCCCACAACAAATGTTCCCCGTGATTGATTCCTACATAGATTTGCTCTTACAAACCCTTCTCTTTATTGTCTTGGTGTGTTGTGTTTGTGGTTGAACAGTCTTCCTGTGCCTTGTCATAGCCATGTGTACTGCGCTTCTTTTAGAATTATGTATTTTTTGTCTTTGGCTTTGACATAGTGTTTTTCTCTTTCCAGTATCTTTCTGTGCTACTATCTTCCTGTTCTGTAAGCGATATCTTAGTAAATGTTGCAAATATTCCTACCTACCATTTTAATAAATGGGAATTTGATGCTATGCACCCTAGAACAGAATTGTATTGTTTGAGATTTTACCTCTTCATAGCAATAAGCAAATTACTGGCATTATTTAAGCTCACGCTTTTCCTTTGTCACATAAAATCCTTTTATTTTTATCCCTAATACCATCTTTTCTGTGGTAAAACAAAGAAGACAAGAAGGAGGGACCACGCAGGAACAAAGCAGCACAGGAGAGAATTGTTCAGGGAATTAAAATCAACTGGAACAGAATGTAAACGTTAGGATGCTGGTTACAGGTATTAGAGAATCGCTGCTGTTACATCCCCCCGTGCCTGGACAGTGGCTGTTTTTCCCGTGCACGATGCAGCTGCGAGCAGCACTGCGTGGCACCTCGGCGCGGGACGGCAAAGCCACGAACACGGGGAGAACTGAAACCGCTGCTGTGCTGCAGCCATCTTGCTCCGCTCCCTCATGGTCCTCCACTTCGCTCTCCTGGCTGCTTCCTTAACGTTATAGCAGTCTGAATTGGAAAAAAAAACAGTCAAGATTTCCCTCTGGTGTATTTCCGAATCTGCATGCTTTTTGTTATCACATCTGCAATTACTGTGGAGTAGAAAAGGACCTTGTTAGGGTCATGCATCTATGAAACCGAGATATAAAATGTTCTCTCTGGAGAAATAGTTCTTTGCCCCCTGGTGGTGAATTAATTTTGAAAAATATTAAAAAACACTTCCAGGAAAATTTACTTGAAATTAAAAAGAGATACTAATTGCTTCAGTGAATACAAATAACACTGCTAAGCAATGCTTAATGTGTCAGATAGAATTAAGATCCCGAAATGAACAAGCACCGTGGATCTCTGATAGTCACTGCAGAATAGGACTCAACATCACCATTTGAAAACTGTACGAGATCTTCAGCATTTCGGTATCATGTTTCTTATTTTGCTTATTTTGGGGGTTCAACCACATGTCTTGAGAACATACTGCAGTCCTGGGAATCCCTGATTACTGTAAATGATGAAGTGATGGAGTTACATTAATCTGTACAACATCTTCAGATGTGCCCTCTCTGGAGATTTGTAACATCATCTGCAGTGAGAGTTCCCATTCTGGGAAACTACAGTAACATTTTCCGAATGAAAATATTGAAAGACCTGTACATATGTCTACAAATTGTCTTGTGATTTTCAGTTTGAGTACACTGAGCATCTCCATATGTGAATTACATACCAGAACAGCGTTCTTAGAGCAGTAATAACAAAATGGACATGGAAAGCCATCCACTTTCCATTCGAGTCACAGATCTATTTGCAAGTTGTCAGGGATACATTATTTAATAGAAATGTAACAGCTATCTAATAACTGTTATTACTTTTTTAATTCCTTAACCTCCTTAACTTCTGTCTCAGACAGTGTTTCCCTGGGTTGCTGTTCTTCTTACAAGAAAAGACACATTAAAGTAAGACAGACTGCTGTCATGTCATCTAGCAAAGCACGATGCCTTTATGTTGGAAGGAAGTCATTTATAAAGATCAAGCCTTTCAGATGTTGATTTTATATCATTAGGATATGGCTGATATTCTGAAGCTCATCTCTCTTTAATTATCCATCAGCCTAATTTTACATAACGTTAATGTGGATTGAAATAACTTTTGGGTTTGGAAAATATCACCACAGGGTATGGCATGCTGAGTAGGCAAGGACTGTTTTGGCACTAATTATGTAACATATCAACAACAACAACAAAAGCATAACTAAAAGGGAGGCCTGAGCTGCCCAGGCCAGGCATGATAAATAATCCTCTTTTGTGTTGCATAGCCTGTAACATAACCAGTTTTCTGTTTTTATCTCTGTTGCTTTTACTTCTCTTCCCATTCCCACATTTCTCTCATTATTTTGACTTATATCTGGCCTAAGGAAACAGCTGGGCTACACAAATAGCATATTCCTTACAAATATTTCAGTGGGTAGAATTGCCATCGAGTAATCCTATTTCCGCTTATTTTTCCCACTCATGCTGGATGATATCAACCCTCATTCCTCACTTCATTCTAACCCAAGGGTTTGTGTATTTTACACCAGATCTGGGAGATGATTTGGGGTAAAAGCAGAAGGGCTGGAAAGCCAGTGACCGGATCACCCTCCTAAGCGGGCACCGGGCTGGCAGCAGCTCCAAGCAGGGCCCGCTACTTGTCCTGCACCAATCCTCCAAACGCTCTCCCGGCTGTGAAACACAATTCCTGCCTCTGCTTTGCTCAGCCTTGCTGCTTGGGGAAGCTTTGGGCTCTCGGGGTGTAGTTATACAAAGGTTTTTCCAATAGGAAAGCCAGTTTAAGCCAGGCAGTTTCCTGCCTGCTTCACCCTCTTGTTCTTGCTCCTGCATCACATTTACGTCCCGTGATGGTGCCGGGGCAGCTGTTCCCAGGCTGTGTTGTAAATTGGATTACTGAAATA
The DNA here is from genome assembly GCA_032353885.1 of Nothura maculosa. Classification (NCBI taxonomy): domain Eukaryota; kingdom Metazoa; phylum Chordata; class Aves; order Tinamiformes; family Tinamidae; genus Nothura; species Nothura maculosa. The sequence goes on from JAUBOD010000947.1 coordinate 1,529,599, forward strand.
AATCTGAGTTTGTGTGTGTGTGTGTGTGCGTGTGCATATATGCATGGGTGAACTTTTTTTTTCTTTTTGAATCTGGATCATTTCAGTCATCTGATTTATAACGTGGCCCTCAAAGCCTTGAATTAGCGTAGGGCGAGCAGTGGCGCAGAGGTGGGAACAAGCATCTGTGCTGGAGGAGGGAGCAGGAAGCCCTTGAGCCACATTTATTAATGGAGAAAAGCCCTGTTGCTCTACAGCACCTTTCACTGCACCCAGGCTATGCAGGCAGAAAAGGTGACTGGAATTACTGGAACAGACTGGAGAGCAGGCAAACTCTTGCACTGGTGGAGATGTCCCCCTTTATCTTCAGAAAAAAAAAGAAAATTAAGTGGTCCCTTAATAACCTCTTTGCACTTGGTCTAGTGGTACTCACTTGAGTCACAAAATAGTCACTGTTTGGCTATTCAGTGATCATGAGAATTCTGCCGGGCTTGTAAAGCATATTGGTCTTCAGCGGTGTTAAAAATGCTAATAATAACCGGCTCATGCCTCAGGCCTTGGATGCTACTGCCAATTAGTGTCAGGACACAGATTTATTTTAACAGATTACATTCTTGTGTATGCTTCTTGCCCCTGCAGTTTGCAGAGCGTCGCTTAGTGTGCTCGGTTCGGCCATGGCTGCCAGGATGCGCAGGCAGCTGCAGGGCAGCGGGGGAAACGCCGCGATCGCCTTCGCAGCTCTCGATATCCCTAAAATAAAGGGGAAACCTGGGGAAACCATGTAGAAAATCTGGTGTTTCACTTAAAACCATGATCCGCTAGCCACTTATGTATCATGTGTCAATCTTGGAAGAAAATGCTGGTGTCTCCCAACAAGAGCACTTTTAGGTTGTAATGGAGAGATTTGTGTAACCCTCTACTTTATTCTTTACGTTTGTGTCAAACTTAACAGTATTAAGATTTAAATTGTCATCCCTGGTCATCTCACCTGCCAGTCACTGAACAAGTCACTGGAAATTTCTCTGGTTTATTGTTTCAGGCTTATTGCTAAGGCAAGCATTGCTGAATGGGTTTGTTTCATATTCTAAGACTTCCTCTGAAACCATGAGAGTATTTTCTTTTAAAAATTATTTATCTGTTTTACTTTGTATTCTGTCAGTTTGTATTAATTCTATCACCTGTATTAATTAAAGTGTTGGGGAGGAGGGAAGGACTAAATCTTTAGGATGGAAGTGCTTATAGCATGCTTGTAATTCAGTTGATTTTTGTGTTATGCTAAATAGTACAACGTTTTCTTCCCAAACTTGCTGTGTTTACTCTTGGGGTACTGAGTGATTTTAGTGAAAACATTTAAACTGGTGTCATAGTCTAGAAATAAAAATAAATCACTGTCAAGAATGCTAAATTTAGTATCAGGCCTTCTCTTCCAATAGTTTCAGGAGTATAATAAAAATGACTTCAAATGTCATGCATAGTTAAAACTAATTGGAATAATATAGATATCGACTTAAATGTAAGATAGCTCTTAAATATGTATTTTAAGTAATTATGATCACATTATAATTAATTTCTTAAATCATAAATTCTTTGCTAGAAGAATTCCAAGATGTTTCCCTCAAAATATCTCAAATTTTCTATTGCTCTCAAAAGTATTGAAGCCACAAACTGTCTGCTACTGGTGGTCAGTGTGAGGACAGTTGCTTTTAGTCTCATGGAACTGAGTATATTTCTTGTATTTAACAATCTTTTAAAAAATAGTTTTAACTTCACTTTCAGCAGCAGTAACTAGAGATGAATTTTGAAAGGGATCTTTGCTGAAAAACAGAATCAAAATGACAAATGCCTCTTTTCAAAGTTGATCGTTTCACTAGATCAATATAACTAAGAAGGCTAAGAAGCTAGTGAGGAAAGGTGAAGTAGATATGGAAAAATATGGAAGTCAGGAGGGAAGCATATGGAAAGCATATCTTTCCATATGGCATAAGGGGAGTAGAGTACTGTTAATCGCAAACACTGAAGGAATCATTAGCCTGATTTAAAAATGAAACCACATTTCCGAACTCTGTATTTGCCACTGGCTTCAGAGAGTACTTAACATCTTTGTGGGGTCTGTCACAACTGGAAGAGTTTGTAACTTCAAGAACCAGGTAGATGGTTCTAGATGTATGTACATGTATGTACATCTTATTTGTGTACAAGAAGACAGGGGATTTGAAAGCACAAAGGGAGACACAGCGAAAACACAAGGGGAAATTATGCCGTGAATAGGGGTGTGCAAACCAGAACTGGTAACAGATTAAGAAAGTACAAGGGAAGAAACTGATCTCGAACAGATTTAGTTACTCCAGCAAAACAAAGCAGCTGATAAATAAATTAGCCTTTTTTTTTTTCTTTTTTGCTTTGATTTGACAATGCAGGGGAAGCATCTTTTTTGGCTGATAAAATCTCTCCTCTGAGCAGGCTGGAGCAGAAGCAGCGCCTAGGCCAGCCCTTGTCGGTTAAACGATGATTTCCTGGCAAATGGGTCTAGGTGTCTGTCAGGAAACAGCCAGAGGCGGAATCGCGATGCTTGCCCGGTGGGCATGCATGTGGCACGCGGAGCCGGGTTTAAATATCCATCTAATTAATATTTAATCAGCTTATACAAATGGGAACAGCTTCCGCGGGGGAGAATGCCTAACACTGCTGGTTAGTTCATGAGTTGGAAAATTGATCAAGGTTGGCGCTTGCGTGTATTTGAGTTTAGCAGGGAACGTGTTTTAAAGCCACATCTCACCGTCCCTGTATGACATCTGATGTGGTCTTTATTATAGAGCAGCAATTTTGGAAATGTGGCCTAACTCCTCCTCTAAACCAGGCACAGCTGGGTTTGGCATTTAAAACTTTAATTGAGGGGAAAAAAAACCGTTTTGTTGGAGGTCGCTGCGTTTACAGATATCTGGGGGACGACTGGGTTTTTCCTAGGAGAAAATTTTCAGATTTTTTTGATCAGGCCTCGCTTGGAGGCAGGTAAAAGCAGCGCAGCGCAGCGGGGTCGCTGCCGCCGCAACCGCGGGCCGCTCTGAGGCCTTTGCTCTGAGCTCCCGCTCGGCCTTCGTGTCCTCCATTGACTCCGCGGGCGGTAACGGAGCGGCCCCAACGCCCGCCCTGGCGCGGGAACGGGAGCGGCCGCCTGGGAACGGGAAGGGCCGCGGGGAGGCGGCGAGGCCGGAGGAGGCCGCGCAGGATGGGGGGGCGGCGGAGGAAGGACGAGCCAGGAAAGGGAGGGGGCGCGGGCGGCGGCGCCGGGGCCGCGGCGGGGGCGGGAAGCGGCGGCCCCGCCCCCCGGTG